>JAODLD010000069.1:9498919-9509601 GCA_026781065.1 Mormyrops boulengeri
GCCCATTTTACATAGAAAATAGGTTAATTTCTAAATTTCATTGTGAAGGTCACAAAAGCAAAGTTTGAAGGGAATAAAGACCATTTTCTATGCTTTGACAACATAAGCAATTAAGAAATAACACATACTATCCAGGAACAAAATGTGTGCTACATAGTGTAATTAAAATAAAGCAGAATTTAGTGAATTTGACAGCCTTGGCAGTTATTTTCTAATTTTTAGCTAATGAAACACATGATAATATATATGATAATAATAAAGAATAATAAAAGAACTTCATTTCAAATTATGCCAAAAAGCTTTTTTGTTTGGTTGAACTAATGCCGTACCTCTTGCCGTGTACCACATGTGTTCAGTGGGAAGTTGAAGATGATCTCGGAGGAAAACACTTGAGGTCTGCAGTTTTGGTCATTCAGATATAAGTCATTGCCATTGTACCCCAATCTCCTGAGGTAGGAAGCCTGAATTACTATATTCATTTTGTCCGAAGAGCAGTCCACTTTTCCTGAAACCGGAAGTTCAACAGGGTTTTTAAAAATATATTATTTCAATGAAATTTGGAAGATTTGCGAGATTATTAAACACAATCAAACGCTGACCCTAGCTGCTTCTCAAATTTCTTACGGTATGTTCCCAGGCCTTTCTCAAGATCCAGATCATTCTATCTCTGACCTCGTTGAACTAAAGGTTTGTGACAGTCAACAGGGATATACGTAAGAATATACATAACCCCCCAGGTACTACCTGAGCTTTCTGGAAGCGAACTGCTGTAAACAGCGTGAAAGCCTCTGCCAACCTCTGTGTAGTCTGTCCTGAAGAGGACAGTCAGGTACGTAGAGGAGGAGTGGAACATTCCTGTGGTGCTATTGAAGCATATGTTGCCAAGACGCGGGGAGCTCAAGGAGGGCCCATCATACACAGAAATGTAGTCACAGCTGCAGCACTTCTCCAGGCTGTCACAGAATGATATGTCAGGTCACTTTAAAGGGAATTTGCATGGAAATCTATATGCATATTAAAACAATGCAAATTGAATATTTACTTAATGTCGTTGAATGTCAAAAAGACTCTTTGTTCCGGAAGAGCAGTTATGTACCAAACGCAATGAACATTGTCATAGTAATAGTTCGGGTAATTAGGGCTGAAAAATGATCCAGAGCCATAGACATGTCCTCCACAGGATGACGAATCTTCGGAGAGAAGAAATGATCAGATATTTACCAAACTGCAAGCATTTTGAGAATTCTGAGAAACAATTTGCAGATGTTTCTTTGCCATGAAATATCACACAAATTTTTTTAGTAGGTCGCATACTACAGCTGCATATAAGTGATGCATAATATGTCAGAGAAATAGCAGGAATGGTACCTGGCGTATAATATCCTTCTGTTGCAGAATGCGCACAGTAATCTATAAAAACAAGAAAGGTAAGGGGCTCAGTAACATAGATCATATGCAGTAACAATTAAAACTGGCACGACCATCTCTCTGATGCAGCATCTACTGCTTTTCTATACTCATTCTTTGTAGATGTCTTTACAGAACGGCGGGTGTTTGTGATTACCGTGGAAGTCAGGGCAACAATTGCCGTAGAAAGGGCAAGAATCTTGGCATGAACAGGTTCCCAGGTGGTAGCCACAATTATACATGCAAGATGCAGAAGTAACACCTAGTAAAGGAAAGAATATTAGTAATACCACAACAAGATTATCGATACTTTTATTAATCCCCATGGGGAAATTCTCTTTATACCTCCCCCAACTTGCTCTTTGTAGAGTAAACTATCTGCAAAGGGCAGCCACCTGTTGGGGCACCCAATGAGCTGGGGGTTAAGGGCCGTGCTCAAGGACCCGCAGACATGCTGAGGCTGGGTTTGAACCGGCAACCTTCTGATTACAGGCATACAAGCTTTGTTTTCTCACTATGAAATGCTCAAGTATGGCATTTTTTCACAAGAAAAAAAGATTTGGCCAGAGAAATGTTATAACAAATTTCTTATTTTGCCTGAAATGGATAAAAAGTGAAAGGACAAAATTTAATTCTTATGTGGACAAAAATAAGATAAAAATTACTAAAAAAAAAAAATACACAATACTTGGTTCTAATGTTGTCATAGGAATTCTTGTTGCGTCATAGCAGTATGCTGTGAGAGAGGGAGAGAAAAAACCAATGTGTTATATAAAATGCACAATATAAAGAATACATATCAAATGATCATTATCTATTCATAGCTTACCGAAATTCGTGTAGCCACAATGGTCACAGAAATCAGGACAGCAGTTTCCAGTGAATTCACAAGAGGAGGAACAGGAGCAGGTTCCGATATTGTAGCCGCAGTTGTACCTACAGCTGTCTTGTCCAGTGTTGTAAATGGCTTTAAACCCAATATTTGTAACTGAGGAGTCTGTTTTAAAGACAACTGTCAGGTAGTTTGAAGAAGAGTAGACTGATTGGCCTCTTCCATCGTCATGACAAAATGTTTCCAACAGTCTGGAGCTGGTTGAGGCACCATCATACACCATGACACTATCACAACACCCGCAGTTCTCCAATCTAAAAAAACATTGAGTGCAGAAGTATGTGATTTCCCATCCTTGCTTGATACACAGTATACGGCAACCCAATGGGAAATTCCACCCAGAAATGTTAATTTTGTTTCTTACACGGAATCCAAGTTTAAATTGTCTGTATAAACCTGTGACATGTGCTATCAGTTTTAACCTGAAACCTATAAAGAATTAATGAAAAATATATAAGAAACCTAAATGTGGATCATTTATATAATCATTACTATTGGTATACTAAATATGTTATTGAACTATGGCTAGGTTTGCCATATCAACTGTATTAGTTAAATTTCTATCAAACAAATTGGTTCTAGTTAGGTATCTCAGTAAGGATATCTGTCAAAAGAATAAGTATGCTGTGTATGAAACATAAAAAGAGGAATTTCTGGGATTGCGAGTCCTGATTCCTGCCCCAGAGCCTGTGTGTTTGTGTGTGTGTGTGTGGGTGTCTGTCTGTCTGTCATGTTTTTATTACATTATGGGGACCAAATGTCCCCCAAAAAGTGTAATAGAAACCTGTTTTTTGATGCCATGGTAACCATTTTTCAGTTCCCACAAATATCTGTGAATGCAAAAAAGCTAAAAATCCGAAAAGTCTTGTATTTTGTTTGGTTACTCATGGTTAAGGTTAGGGCTGGGTAGGGGTTAAGGTCATCGTTACTCATGTTGGGAGTAGAGTTTTCCCCATAGAAATGAATGGAGAGTCCCCACAATGACATATTACAAATATATTACAAATCTGTGTGTGTGTGTGTGTGTGTGTGTGATTTGCATGTTCTTCCTTCGGTCATGTAACTTTCTTCCCATGGCCAAAAAACATGCAGTGAAGTGGATTGTTGTTGCCCTTAGTGTGTGATAGTGTGCCTTGCAATGGATTACCATCCCTGTCTGGGTCTCCCTCTCCATCTTCCCCTGTCCTTCAGACTCCCTGGAACATATTATCAACATATAATCCTGAAGATTGCTCACTCTCAATTATAACACACTTACCGTATGTCTACAAGTGCCAAAACAATCTTTTGTCCACTGGGAACCTTAATCTGCCATGTACAGCGCGCATTGTTGAAATAGCCAGAGGGGTAATTAGGGCTGGAAAACCACCCAGATGAACTTGTTAACACACCTCCACAGGAATCTGAAGAGATCCAAAAAAGGCACCACAAAATATGGATTGCAATATATTGCAAATGCAAGATGCACTGTGAATACACCAGTCAGATATGGTTTCTTTGATATTCCGAGGAATTAAAAAAGAGTGACAGTTTTAGAAATGGTGAAATACCTGGTATGGTATTCGTGACCGGATCACAGTATTCTGTAAAAAAAAAAGAACAATTAGCATGTGGTTGCCGTAAATTAACCTCCTTTAACTGAAACTTGCAATGGTGGTTGAATCAGAAAAATAAATAACTAAACAAACATACAAACAAACAAATGTTATGTGCAGAGGCAGCAGAAAAGATATAATATGATTATAAACTCTGTTACAATGTGGAAATTAAGTGTATATAACTTGAATATAGGTTGCTACTAAGAGCTTTCAAGCAAAATTAGTATTTTTATGTAATATAAATATTTACTGTTCATTTTTTGCCATAAATAGATGAACAGCATGTTTCATGTATCAAAATACTCCAAATACATGCAAATCATATTATTGAGGAATATAAAACTTGAATAAATTATTGTAATTTGCATTATCTTACAGTTTTTACCCTAATACTATAAGAGATCATTATTTCAGGGAACAGTGCAATCCATTCTTCCAATTAACTTTCCAATGAACCTTTAAAAAAAATGTCGCTACGCTTAATCTTTCTCCCTATATTATAAACATGAAAAGACTCCACAGCTACCTGTTTGAACATAATGATGTCAGGCTACTTACACGTTTTTGACATAGCGGTAATCAGTTTTGTTAGAACTATTCATCCAAAGGTAAAGCATATCTACAGACATTAGCCTCTCTAAATACCATAAAGAAGTCAAACACAGTAGTTTGCTAGTAATGCTGACAGCTGCTCAATAATGACGATTTCAAGACACTCAGGGTCACCTCACAAAGAATAAAATCAACACGATAGCATAATAATATAATCAGACATTACAGAGTAAAAAGTCACAAGCTTTGAAGCAGATGGACTCAAAGTGAATATGCCGGCCTGAAAAGGTGAGGTTTGACTGCAGTTTTAAATTCTGTTATATAGTCCATTTCACTGGTCTGAGGGAGGAGAGTGTTCCAGGGTTTGGGTGCAGTGTGGGAAAAGGCTGTAGAATCTCCATGTCTGTGATAGAAAGAAGACCTACTGATGAGGACCAGAGGGAATGGGAGGGAGGGTCGGCCTGCAGAAGATCAGTGAGGTAAAAGCAGTACTTTAAAGTGTATTTGGCAGGACACAGTGATCTGCTGATAAGGACCAGGGGGAGCGGGAGGGAGTATAGGCCTGCAGAAGATCCGTGAGGTAAAAGCAGTACTTTAAAGTGTATTAGGCAGGACACAGGGATCTAACTGGGTGCTTACCTCTGTAGTCGGGGCAACAGTTATAACTATACTGGCAGTCATATGTGCAGGAGCAGCTTGAGTAGGAGTAACCACAACCGTACATGCAGGAGTCCGTGGGATGGCCAGTGGTGACATAGTCTAGCAAAGAATTTACAAACATTTTATAACACATTATGCACATCGGAATGTTTTAGTGACACAACTGATGGGTCTGGGTGAATAAGTAGAGCCTTTTGGTGATATTTACGTACTTTTGCAAAACTGCTACACGGAAATTTGAGCGTTTGCAGTCTCTATTCGGTCATTAACATTTTACTTCCCCTATTAGGTTTCGAACAGTTGGGTGAAAATTTTTCAAGTGTTGTATTGGCTCAAATAGATTGTTTTGAAATCACTCATAAGCTTTGAATTGTAAAGAAATAAGGATTTCCTGGCTTTTCAATCAAAAGGAATGCCAGTGGCTTGAATGAACTATACTCAGACATCGAAAGTACCATTGTATGTGAATACATTTAAAATGTCAATAATCCATGTAAATCAACTGTGGTATCACTAACCTGTTACCCAGTACCATCCTGAAATAGATACAGAGTATGTTTACAATCATCCTTCTGCATAATTCATATAAAACATCATTAACACACACACACACAAAACATAAAACATAAATATAAAAAATACATTTATTATCCTTTTTATCCTTGCTGGTGCATATTGGTTAGCTTTTACTTAGGTAATAAAAAATCAGCAGGTTACAGCAAATACATGTAGCAGATGTACATACCATGAGTGTCGCTGATGGCCAGCAAAAGGCTTAGTGGGAATATTATGGTGTGAAACCCCATGGTTCACCTACCCAGGTCTGTCCTAAATGACCATAAATGGTCGCTTATATACCTGATGTGCCTAATATTTTTTCTGTATATTTATTTGAGGGAGTAATAAACCGTGTGAGGAGATTGCAGGTGGATCAGCATAAATCAACAGCACCTGTAGAAATCACACGGTTTGGTTAACCAATAAAAAACATCTCCTGCTATATATTTGCGGGAAAAAAATGTTCGATATATACTTGAATGCAACCTTAGGGACATTGTAAAGCAATTTCATTGACTGGGGAATTTATTGATAGCTGGTGTCATATGTCATGAACCATCTGCGTTCTCATGGTTCAGGATTCCGCTTCCTCATCTCAGGTGTTCCCTTTCTTCCTCGATGTCCTACATATGCCCAGTGTAAACACAGATAAACACAATCTTTACAGCCCCACGTCCCAGAAATTTCATTATTGCAGTAAGTGATGAAATGCTTGACTTCATCACAAACTCATAAACCAGATTTCAATAATTTGTACTAGAAATAAATTATAATAATAAAAAACAGCATGTAATGGCAGTGATTCACTGTAAAACACCTGTGTGATGTGACTCATCCACTTTCTTTACAGGGCTGTGATGAACCTGAAGCCTATTCTGGGAAGTTGAAGACTGGGGACACCCTGGCTGGGATATCTGCCCATCTTTCTATATATAATACATATACATAAATGCACATAATACAGTGCAGATATGCTTTAATACGCTATTACTTTATGATCACAGGACTGGATGTTTTTCTTTTTTGTTTAAACGGAATTACTGATGTAGGTGTTGCAAACAGGATTTTCCATATCAGTCTAAATGATAAGAGTAAATTACCGTCTCTGCACTCAGTACATATTACTACAAATCCCACGTAGATTCTCCAGTTGCTTATCACAATAATAATACTTTACTGATCCCTGTGGGTAATTTTTGCCCATCCCATCTTGCTCTCTGTGAGATACACATGCAGGGGAGAGCAAGGTTGGGGGTCACAGCAAAGGGTCAACCACACATGGTGCCGCAGAACTGCGAGTTAAGGGCTTCAGTCATGTGACTATTCTGGGGATGCTGGGCTTGAACCAGAGACCTTCCAATCACAGGTACAGAGACTTGAGTCTGCTGCACCCCACACCTATCCTGGATAGGCATAAGCAGTGCTTAACTGGTAAATCAGAAGGTGCTGGAATGTGAAGGGCATATGAGAGCTACGTATTTTTAAGAATAAATAATAAAGGTGAAATTGCACAAAATGGTCAGTAAATTAAAATATATACTTATTTTATTTTTAATTTATTGCAATTGTTTTTGTAGAGAGCTGCTGAATTCGTGGAAATAGGTGCCAAAAAAGCAGACAGTGAAAAACAGAGAATTCCGGAAGGTGTTCTGGGAGGATCCAGCACAAATTAAGCACCAGGTATAAGATATGGACGCATCCTAGACAGGACGCCTAGACAGGACGCCATCCAGCACAGAACACACACACACTCACTGACACACACACACACTGGTTTGTACTTTTATCTTTGTGGGGACCATCCATTCATTTCTATGGGCAAAACGGTCATCCCAGCTATGACAACCCTAACCCTTACCCAGCCCTAACCTTAACCCTAACCCTAACCTTAACCATAAACCATCAAACAAGTTTTAGTTTTTTGATTGCTGTCAGTTTTTTATAAAATCGAGTTTACCCTTGTGGGGACAGAAAAAAATGGTCCCCACAATGTCAAAATAACATAGAGTTTCAATAAAAGTAATCAAAGAAAGTGCAGCAGTATGTAGTGCCCCCCACCCAAAGGATTTTTAGAATCAGATGTTTGATTCACTGTTAGTTGATGGAATCCATTCTGGAAATTCAGCCGAACTTTGAATCACTAATACAAAATAGTGAAATTGGACACAATCAAGCCGCACCGTGGAGAGCCCAGATTTGCGTGTGTAAACAGAAACCACTGTAACGTAAAATATTGCCAATATCACCCACCACTATGCTATTGTGTGTGTCTTTAAATTATATGGTATCCGATTTGAGGGTTTCATTATCACAATGTGGGGAAACCTAGCAAATGAAGCAGAGCTACATCCATCCCTTTTCAGAGGAACGGGGGATAGATACCGAGAAAAACAAAGCATTCTAAAAGATATCAAAAATAGCTATTTCAGCTAATGACTGAGCAGAAACAAAAACCTTTCAGTACAAACACTTGGGTCAGACATATTCGGGGGAAAATATGTAAAGGACACTAAGGATGAGCAACAGGTGGAATGAATAAAAACGAAAATAAAACCCCCACCAGTGATAGAGTGTCCTGCCCAGACTCCCATACCGTACACACATAAACCATGAACAAGACTTTACAAATTAATCTAGAAAATTCCTTATAATCATCTATGTAATATTTCCGTAGGACGTTAAATTTGAGTTCTAAATATATACCACTACAGTATTACTCTTGTGTTTTTCTAAGATCATTAAGAGTTTTATACTTATTTGCAAAATACAGTAGTGATGTAAACTGATTCCTTAGGTCATTCCAGTGAATCAGTTAAACACCTAAGAGTAAAGCTAAACTAACGCAATGCATCATGGTTCTAAGTTGTGCAAAAAGGCAGTTCTTCACCAACTTAAAAGAAAACTTCAAAATATAATTTATTAATTTCAATTACATACACAAAAGGGTTCGTTTACAACACTCAGACAGGACTTAATATTATTATTATTATTAATAATAATAATAATAATAAAATAATAATAATAATAATAATACTCATAAAGGGATTTGTTTCATTGCAAACTATTACTGACAATTCTGGCAGAACTGAACTCAGGATGACTGCATGTAGGGCAACGTCCTCCAATAACATCTGAAACTATGACTGTAGTGAAAGATTCACACGTTACCAATGTTTTTATTATGTGATTCTTCATAATTAAAGTAAACCCAAAATATTTTGTGCAACAATATTCTCAAACTATGCTCCAACCCAAGAATTACGGTGATGGATAAAGATCATACTGATCAGGTAACTGTTCGACTTATTAACATTCAGGGAAATAAAGTAAAATTATGTCGTTTAATATAGTAAGATTATTACTGGTGTTCAACTGTAACAATAGTAACGGCCATTAGAGGGCAACACCTTCCAGGTTTTCCCTACATTTATGAGTACATACTCCATACTGGTGGCCAATTGAACAGTACTTACTAAAAATTTAAAATATCAGCTACTAAACATTATATACAAACTATGGAATAGTGCAGAGTGTAGCTGTTCAACTGATATCTTTAATAACATCTGAATATCTACCACTGCCCTTCAGAGGCAGGTGTCTTACTATATTCAGTAAAAATCTACTTTATACTGCTTTTTAGGCATACAAAATAAGTAAATATGTATCCTGAAATGAGAAGATACTGGATATGTAAGAACAACAGCATTGTTGGGGGAATTCCGACTCATTTATGAGCTGAAAGTTTACAACCTCCCTTTTCTTCCTGCGAGCTGCTGTCCATACACCACAAAAGCCACTGGTGAAGAAATGCACTCTGGGTAAAATCTCAGCCCCTAACTCTCATGCAGGCAATAAACCAAAGCAGATTACCTTGTTCCATATTGTCTGAACATGAATGTTCTGTACCTTAATATCCAATCTCCACCAACATTTGGGCTACATGGAAATTATTCTTGCCCCCCATACATGTCGTTCAAGGAAAATACACAAAATATAAAATTTAAAAGGGAATTAAGTTCCCCACACATGGACATTTCAAACTGTGGCAGTACAAAACAAGTACAGTACAGTTCAAAAACAATAAAAAAGAAAAACACAATGAACACTGGTAGGCTAACTGAAAAGCAGTCATATCTCTAGTAGCATAGATTGGACAGTGTTCTGCACAGTTTGCTAACCATTGGGTGAGTTTCCAGCCTAGCTGATGGCAGAGGGAAGAGTCTATTGATTACAGATTCTTAATTTGGTGGCACTTCAAAACCACACCCACAATGGTCTGCAGGGATGTACAGAGAGTTGGCTCCAGAGGATGCGGGGGGATGTGGTCAAGGGTCAATCTCCTCCGGAATGATGGTGAGTATGGCGTCCTCGTTGCCACGGCGCACCACCAGTCGCAGAGTGCTGTCCCGCTTGATAGCACTGCTGACATCTCCGGTGGAAGAGATGCGCTGCCCGTTGATGCTGATGATGACATCATGCTCCTTCAGACCGCCCCTGAAACAAGAAAGGAGGAGAAATTGGAAGTCTGCATGGAAACAACAGCTAAGGTTGAACTTTCAGCTGCTGGGTACAATGTGGACCAGCCAGTACGCAATTAACGCTACAAAAAATGAGCTGCATCAATGGCACTTACAGCAATCCGACTGAGAGACTTGGTTCTGCTACGACGACAATTTTTTTCCCCAGTTACTTCTTTTACGTACTCAGATTAATGGGTTAATTCTCTTAACCGGCAAGTAGTGCCAGTTATGGTATTATCTGTTACGTCCATGCTAGCTCAGTTCTCATTAGCAGCCACTATTAATATTTTTAGCTTTCTGGTCATAAAAAGTATTTTAAAGGCAAACCATAGGATATTTCAGTCATCCAGAAATAGAGCAGGTCTGGGTCACCGGCCAGATTATTAGAGACGAGTCACTCTTTTCATAAAGTGGGAAGCTGATGCCTCAGCCAACCTCAAGTTAAGGAATGCTGCAGCGAAGATACACAGTGTTTCTTTACCACACTTTTCGGGG
>JAODLD010000069.1:9509701-9522861 GCA_026781065.1 Mormyrops boulengeri
GGGGGGGTTGCTATCCCCATCCACAACTGCAGAGCAGACATTCAAACCTCATTCTTCAGTCATACCAGCAAGACAAAATGCAACTGGCATAATCTGAAATCTCATCTAAGTGTGCTGTACACCAGCAGGTATCACCAAAATTAACTGTTGTTTCCTGCAAAACTTAATTTCCATATTTAAGAGGAGAAATAACCGGGTGCATAAATTCTCTTACGCTGCGGCGGGTGTCTTGGGGATAACTTCGATGATGTACGCTCCAGAGCTGACATCAGGGAAATCTTTCTGCCCAGCCTTCAGCTTCACAGCAAGTCTACAGAAGAGTATACACACTTCAACCCAATAGCACATGATGCTGTACTGTAAAACAGTTTGGTAACACTTAAGGCCATGTTTGTAGTAATTTATAAACACATTAAATATATATATTATAATGCATTCATGAAGCATTATAAACATGGCTATAAATATTTATATAAAGGCATAACACATTACAGCCATGCTTATTATGCATTATGACTACCTTATGAAGCTCTCATCTACACTGCACTATAGATCCCTTTATAATGCAGTACAAGCATCCTTAATGCTCATACCGACTATTACAGTATAATGCACTATGAAGGTATCGATAGTGCATTATAGACGAGAGCTTCATAAAGCATTCAAAATGTATAACACATATGACTATAATGAATATAGTCATAAATATTTTAGCCAAGTTTATAATGCTTTATGAATGCATTATTATTTGTTAAGAATGTGTTTATAAATTACTAAAAACATGGCTTCAAGTAGTGTTACTAAGTTTTTTTTTTTTAAGAATAGCAAAAATACTTACGCTGCTGTGAGTGTCATCATCTTTACTCCGATGTATTTCTTCTTTAATGTTGTTTTCACTGAAAAAACATAACATCAAGTGCAAACAGCACCGGAGTCAACTTGCTGAGATATGGATATTTTAGGAGGTTACTTATATGACTTATGATGTTTGGTCTGGACAATCAGAAAGTGCTCAGCCAAGTGCAGAGTGAAATGAAACTCGGTGGATGGATCTATGAACATGATGGACTATCACACGGTACCTTTGGCCTGCCTGCCGTATGATTCGGCCAGGAACTGCCGTATTTTGTCAGAGGGGATGGCGAATGAGATGCCTGCCGTGACCTTCAGGGTGTTGATTCCAATCACCTCGCCATCCTACACGAGTAAATCCCGTCAGAGCTCTGCTCCCTGAAATCATTACCACGGCGCAAAGCACGCTGTATGGCCAAACGTATGTGGACGCCAGCTGGACCAACATCTCATTCCAAAACTAAGGATATTAAAATGAAGTTGGTTGGCTCATTGTTGCTGTAATAGCTTCTACTCTTCAGGGAAAGCTTTCCATTAGATGTTGAAATGAAGTTTGCTACTGAAATTCAGGGTGGGTATTGATAATGGATGATCAGGCCCCTTTCTGCAAGCTTGTTTGGCTCGGGCAATATCATGGTATTTTTGTTTTGAAACATACCCCAAACCTGCCACCACCCCCACCTCCACCCACATGGCAAATTTTAGCAGGAAAAAATAAAATAAAAATATATCATACGATATAGTATAATGTTGGTATCCTGTTGCAAAGGTAAAACTTCTGAACAGCGGGGTAACACATTTCTGGGACACTGAACATCATTCCTGGCTGTCAAGAAGCCACTAGAATATCCGGGAAAGGTGGGACGTCTGCAGTGGGTGTGGTTTAATGAGCCAATTTCTCTAATTAACAGGGGCATCCACATAATAAGCATAATATGATTTATGTGTAACAGGGTATATGAAAGAGAAATCCACCTTACCAGATTCACCAGTGGGCCTCCGGAATTCCCATACTAACAAATAGAAACATACATCCATATGTTTAGATGCAAAGCAAAAAAAAAAAATTTTTTATATATATGAAGTTTAACAGGGTGTATTCTGCTAATGCCTTTCTGAGACGTTTGTGTCTTCTTTTCATTTACTGAACATATTCAATTGCTTGTTGTTGCGAGAGAAAGAGTGCAGCTTTATTACCCATGGCAGAAAGGTTTTACCTTCATTTACTATAATTCTACTGAAATACAGGAGCAATTTACAGCACTGCTGGTTGCAAAATCTGTCAGTCCTCTTGTGGAAAACAGAAAAAAGGTCTTTCTTGTTGTTTTGTTTTACGGCTGCCAATATTTCAGCCATAGGCAAAGACTATACTATAACTGGGCACAAACTCAATTAGACACCACTTCGTATTACTGCATGAAAATGTGTAATCACGTGTAGAGCTAACTACACAGGCATGATTGATGGCAGTTGGTTTATCTTTAATTTGTGTTGCTAGTTGAGTTTATTATTGTATAGTTGGTGAAGGATATAAATTAATTACAACCTTTGCGACACTTAATGACATTAGTTCCATTTTTTCCAGCCATTTAGTTTAATTGATTGAGTAACACAAAAGTAGCATCTAGAAGGGTGTGTGTCGAGTTAAATCTATACCACTTGTTTTAAACAAATTAATAAACCAAAAATTCCATCCATCCACCCATCCATCCACATGGGATCCGGAGCCCATCCCAAGTAGCACAGGGATGGAGGAGAAAAGCCCTTTACTTTTATCTTTTGTTCAGTTTAGGTAGTGCTGCCTAATGACTGCTAAGTGTTATTAAGCAGATTATGGTACTATGACGCAAGACTTAACCCACGTTGATGATGGCATCTGTCTGGATATAATCCATGTCAGAGTTGCGCAGGCCCAGCTCTTTGCCCCCTCGCTGGGTTGTGCTAACGATTCCTGTGGTGACGGTGTTCTGCAAGGAGAAGGGACTGCCAATGGCCACCACAAACTCCCCCGGTCGCAGGTCAGCTGATCTGCCAAGCAGCAGCACAGGAAGCTTCATCTGCAAACGAGGGGAAGGATTGAGGCCTAAGTGCAAACACATAAATGGATATGCTTCTAGATATCTACTGAACTCCAAAGGATGTTACACTTTTCTAAACTTAGTTTCTTATTTATAGAAGGAGCACTTCTGTTTCCAACACAGCTCAGTCAGGGACATAAAATATTAATGACCAGTCTAATTGCAAGTTCACTCCACAAACACATAAAACATTTTAACTGATTTTAAACAGCGACATGTGCATTTGTAATTCTAACCAGATATGTACACGCAATGTATACAATGAAACTTTCTGATTTTTGAGTTCTAACGTGGCTGTCAGAGCAGGCAAATAACTAGTAGGACAGAACATGGATACGATTACTAATTATTTTTGTATCTAGCCTCGTACACGAAGGTAACAGTACAAATGGTCCCGCGCGCTGAATTCTACAACATCTATGAGCAGCGGTTATAAATAGAGGAAGACAAGAGAGTGAAAGGTCACTGAGGAATGAAGGAGGAGGAGACAAATGTTCCTCCATGTGAATCTCTTTTAGCCAAGAAATGCTGTATACTAAATTCGCTGCAGTTAAGATTTACGATTCAAAGCTTTGATTATTATTTTTTCACTAAAGTGAATTGATAGATTATTCTTAAGTTAATAAGAATAAAACATGAATGAAAAAGATGATAATTTCTTCAACATCCAAGATCATTAACAGTTCTTTTAAATAAGTTAAGGCGGTAGGAGCTATGAACAACATGGGGCACAATTAAGCTACAAGTGTGATCAATACTGTAATTACCTGTACATCCAGATATAACGCAGCAGTACTGAATACAGGATTCCCCTAGAACACTGACTCTTTTCAACTTAGATGAGCTGACTGATATTTTGAATTGGATTTTCATTGATTTAAAGCCATTGACCAAAACTGAGCCCCAAAAGTCAATTCACCAATCAAAAATAGGTAATGCGCTCTTGTGGGGTTTACCTTAAAGCATCACAAAAGCACTTTATTTTCTGGGCATTTTGGGAAGTCCCATAAAATAGCAGAGCTAAGGACGAAACCCTTATTTATTCTAAGTTATCTTGTGAAATGTTTGCAAAAGTTGCCCATTCACATCTGCTGAAACTATTACCTCAGTCTTCTCACCCAAAAACTACACTTCCAGTTTCATGTCCTTCTCCTGCTCAGTGCTGCACTGCCACAGAGGCCACAACTGTCTACAGTGTCATCATTTGGAAATCTGCCACTGGAAACTCATCTGACCAAAGAAGCTACTTTAAGCATGAATAGGGAAATAAATGATGTTAATTTAATACTGGGACCCAATGTGTCAGTATAATTTGCTAAAATTTATTGACAGTTAAGTTGCACCAAATATATTTATTTCAAGAAATTTTCCATGCTCAGTTTTTCTGTTTGACCTCCAGGTTCTTTACTGCAATATAATTTCTGCATTCGTATGCAGCGGTTGGAAGAAAACCAGCCTTTTTAGAATATAAACATACTGGTGTTGTATTTCTCACCAGGCTGTGCAGTGGAAATGAACATTGAATCTGACAGTTATCCATGTAAAACAGAAGATTTTGTTTGAGTAACGTCAAGCAAACCTGTTAAGGAGTTTCACAGCCTCAACGCTATATAATTATATGCAACTGAGCTATCCCTATAAAACACTGATTGCTGATTGCTAGCAGTGTTAAAGCAATGTGAAATAACTGGAAACAAACAGCCATATCCTCCTGGAATGGAAAGAAGGGTAGCTCAATTTTCCTTGCTCATAATACCCCATAAAAAGAGTTCCACAAGTGTTCCTTTCTAATCACTGATTCTCAAAAACCAAGGGACCAGTATTTAGTCATTTTATAAATCCATGCTTAGCTTTATTGGAAATGGAAACTTTCCCCATCTTTGCTGTATTACCCTTTGGTGAAAGAGAAGTAGCTTGTAATTGATAAAGAAGGAAACGTGTTTGCGGGACATTACTCTAAAGATGCAGAGCAAAGGAAGGCAGATATATAATAAAAAGTACAGTATTACATGTATGACTCAACTGTATTTGCAAGCTAGATACCAGATGCCCTTAATTAAAAGCATCTACTCTGAGCTAATGTGGTTGGTTTTTTTCTCCCACAGAATGAGAAACCGACACTCTATGGCACATTTAAATTGAAATTTAGAGAATAAAAGCAGCCAGAAGCAGCTTTCCTTAGGATTATTGCTATATATACAAACTAGGCTACACTAATTATGACTTAAGTCTCATGGAAAATAATGAGGCAATTTACGCAGACAGACTGTCGCTAAACTGCACATTTGTAAATTTTAATAGTAAAATACAACCTCTAGAAGATAACTGCTGCTGTCTGGTTAAAAAGAAACAATAACCATTTCCTCATGAGAATGCGGAGATTTAATAAAGCCCCAAATTAACAGAGATGTTTGAATATCTCCTAACAAAAGCTCTCCATAAAAAAAATGAGGCCAAACGAAATTTGCATATGGCAGTCCAATCCTGATTGAGAAGAGTTACTTTAAAACACACTGCATGTTACAGAAGAATTTGTTCTAAGGCTTCAGTATAGAATTTCTATCACGTTGCTGCTGGCTTTTCTGCCGTCTGCATGGCATTAGTCAACACTGAATAAAAAAGAGGTTTTGGAGTAAAGTTTCAAAAAGGTGGCCTTTCTCAATTTAATCCATGGGGTGCCATCAGATGGCATTTCAGTTCACTGTAGAGGCTTAAGTAAGTAAGTAAGTAAGTAGAGCTTTATTGTCATCCCAAACAATACACAATAAAGTATACAGTGAGACGAAATATCGTTCTCCAAGACCATGAGTGCAACATAAAACACAAACAACACACAAGACAGATCACAATGAGGGTGAGATGTTACACTACACTTACTGATACAGTGTGTGACCACTGGCTGTTCATCTCACACTGCATTCAGACTTTATACAAATCTGAGCAAAAGAGATTTTACATTGTTTATAGCCAGGTGTGTAGCTCGGCAGGTTATGACTTTGTGCCTGTGAGCAGAAGGTCGCCAGTTCAAAATCCCATGGTTGGCAGAGTGATTTCACCATTGAGTCCGTGAACTAGGCCCTTAACCCCAATTCCTTCAGGGCCTGGCTAACCCTGCTCTGTGAACCTTACTTGTATGTCCAAGGGCGCCATAACGGGGGGAAAGTTAGGGCGATTCCAAGGGCCGCAGAGTGACAGGGGCCCTAAACATTTCAGAAGAGAATTGGACTGGTCTGGGTTAGGGGACCAATATGATATGCTTTCATGAGACCCAAAATATTTAGTGGCACCCCTGCATATATCACTTTGGACAGAAGCATTTGCTAAGGAAGTAAAATGCAACATAAAAACAAAAGTAACTACGGAAAAAATTAGGGATCAAAAAAAAAAAAAAACAACAGATCATAGGATAATATAGAGTTGTGAAAAAAATGAAGAGACTACAGCACAATTTTCAGTTTCACTCATTTCTCAATTTATGGGTGTGCGTCTGTGAATAATACATATTTTTCTGCAAACTGCAGTCTGGTTCTTCCCTGTTTCTCATTATTGGAGGGCTTCTTCCTTGCTTTATGGGACTTCAGTCCTGCTTCTAGGAGCCCGATACGAACTGTCCTAGCAGTGCACTTCACACTTACACAATGTTGTCCCATTCCCAACGACAGAACTCCACACACAGAACACAGGCAAGATTCAAGCCTGTTATTTTGCTTTTGTATTCACTGTTTTGTAAATTTTGTACAGAAGTGTTTCACACAACTACACTCTACAAAGTGTCAAGTGATGCGCCAAAGTGATTTCATTTGAGTCTTAAGGCAACACTTACCCATCAGACATTGAGATACCGCATATTTTTCTCTAGATTTCGTACAGCTATCACATTTTCACTAATTTACAACTATAGCCAAATTTACTTAGAACGAAAGAATCTTGTGTTCATTTAGCATGTTCACCAAAATGCTCAGTAATGACACAGACAACATGAATTTATGCTTATGTGGCAGGCCACAAACATCTTACCGGGGTGTCAATCTTAATAAGTGCAATATCAGCCTTCTCATCCACATCCTTGATCTTGGCATCATAGGTGGCGCCATTCTTCAGTTCCACCTTGACCCGATGCTTGTTGGCTACCACATGTGCATTGGTTACGATAAGTCCGTTTTCCGAGACCACGAACCCCGAACCACTCGCCACAGCCACTTCACGCATGGAAAACATCATCCTGGTTTAGGGAGAGAGAAACTACAAGTTACATTTTAAAAAGCTGATTAACACCTTGTACATTTGAACATTTTCCATGGAAAAGAAAATCTAATGCAGATCACTGGCGACCTTTAAAGGTCAGGAACCTTCCCATGGTCTTATAAATGTTCAACTATGCTGCATTTTGCAAATCCCAGCGTTGCTGCATGCAACACACCAAAACTCAACATTGCGGGTTCATAGGGTTCACAAAACGGAGAAAGAGAGAGAGAAGTTTGGACAGTGGCTTATTGTTTAGTCCTGTAACTTTTACCTACAGGATTGGGGGTCTGAATCCTGCCTTGCGCTCTGTGGCTGTGGGTTTGTATGTACTCTTATTGTTTCTCTCGATTTCCTCCAAGCATTCTGGCTTCCTCCAAAAACCACGCATTTAGGTGAATTAGAGACAATTGCCAATGGACTTGTATGCCCTGTGGCAGACTGGCCTCCTATCCACGGAATTTCCCCGACTCAAGCCATATGTTTTACAGGCAGGGTCAAGGCTTGCCAGGACCTTTTCAAGGAGGATGCTTTTGAATGCAATTTGCTTTTTGATAAAAATACATCAATTCTATTAATTTGACTCATTATTTGTGTAATGTGAATAAATAAATAAAAATATAGTTTTGTGCCTCAATAATAGCATTGCAAAAATTCTGATACTGTAAGATTCCACCTATTTATGCTTGACTTGAGGAACTTTATTAATTTCTTCTGAAGCTCCTTTATTCTAAAAGCAGTTGTTTGAAACATCTACTTTAAACTCTAGTTTAATAGCATCAATAGTCTTTATTGTTTGGACCCATTACCTTAGAAGTGTCAAGCGACAGTGTTACCCGCTGCCCTACCATGCCTCTCATTTGTTTTTATTTTATTAGTCTTAGTGGTTGTAGTGGAATAATGTTCAGGGAACATCAGGAAAACTGGGCACTTTGAACATTTCCATATCTTAATCATATAATTTGGTAAATCCAACAGCCAAATGGTCTCTTTTGGATGGAATCCTTCTTTTAAACACACAGTAAAAAACTGGACAAATACAGTCAACATCAGCATAACTGACAACCCTCATGAAAATTAAGTAAAATTAATAATGAGTTATTTTTGGCAAAAACAAACGGATAAGCCTCATATTTTGATTTTCAAACAGATTTTTTTTTTGTTAACTTACTCGAGATATTATAATAGCCTAGCTTTCAGCATCCCAGTCCCTGCTGAATAGATTAAAATGAACTTCACTTACTATGAAGGGTTCTCTGGTCCCAATAGGTTTTTATGGGTAGCAGAACCAGCGGGGCCACAAAGGCACACGCTCGAAAACTTTGGCAATATCATTAAGAATGTAGTGATGAACGATCATGAAAAAATACCTACATATAATTACAAACCAGTATAGCATTATTAATAAAATCCTGAATTAAAGCTGTGTTTATTTTTTTTTTTAGCAAACATGATATTTAGGCAAACAATACTGGCTATTCATGGAGTGTTGCGGTCTGACATCTACTTTTAAACTGCATATTAAATGTTAATCATATAATTCAGTAAATGTTCATACAAGAAAAAATTAGCAGGGAAGGTGAATTCAACCAGCGGGGATCAATAAATTATCAATTATTATTAAATAATAATTATTATTATGTCATTGGCAGTGTTAGCGCTGCAAGACGAAAAAAAAGTGCATCTTCTTCAGATGCATTCTGCAGTCCATGACAGAGCTTCATTCTTGCAGTTATATATGATTTATGAAATGTGGTTGTCAAACACACAAGGACTCATACCCAGCAGCCCAAGCTTCTAATTAAAGTCCAAAGGCTTCATCAGGCCACATCAGACCACCCAGAAAATCTGAGTTTCTATTAAGGCAGGCCTAGATGTTAGATGTGTTAGTATCAGTCGGCCTTAGTTTACTTGCTGCAGTGCTAATGTGAGATCCCTTACTTGCGAAACAGTTCGATATGGACAACAGCAGGGGCAATTTTCTCCACCACATCAGCAATGAAGTTGTACTTGTGCCTCAAGCTGTTTGGATTCTCTTGTCCTGGAAAACAGTATAAAAAGAATGAAAGATTTTACTTCCACTTCTAAAATAATTAAAACACTTAAAACGTATATATATATATTTATATATATATGTGTGTATGTGTGTGTGTGTGTATGTGTGTGTGTACATACATATATATAACAATTCTGCTAAATGTGTTTGTGTGTTTGTGTGTGTGTGTAATATATATACACACTTATATATGCACACAAAATTCTTACTAAAGGAGTGAGTTCTTGGATTATCAATACATACATCCATGAATGGAGATAATACAGTTAGTAATATGCAACATTAGATTACTTTACCACAATGCACCTGTGGCCTTTTATCTGCCATTAGATATTCTTCCCCGCTATTTGAATCTGGACGCATCCTGTATTATGTATCACAATACAAAAATAATCATTGGTACTAATTTGTGTGAAATAATTAAATGCATGTTGCGTTTCTCTCTGTTTTTTGAGGAAAATCACACAGCTGTTTTATTACCTCTCAGCCTAAACATAACAACCCACAGATGGAGATGATCAAAACAAGGTACTTATTCAATGGAAATCAAATCTAAATCAAATCTAACACTGCATAAGCTCTAAGTAGCTGCTCCAATATTAAAGTAGGGGCGGTCTACTTTCTCATATCTATCCATGGCTGAAAGTGAAACAAAAAAAGAAAGATCCATGTCATACTGCAGCAATCTTTAGTATGAAAGTAAAAATAAGACCTGCTTCACTTGCCCTTTGCTTACATCAACCAGTGTTTTGAAGATTGTATGTTTTTTTTCCCCAAGTGAAGTCTTTGCTTTTCATTGGATTAAATATTCACTGGTCATAACAGAAATTCCTTCTCAGGTGGAAAATATCTTCTTGCGTGCCACTCTCAAAAAAAGCACTGCTCATCTATTCTGAGTGAGATGCACATTCCCCGTCTTCTGCAGGCAGGATAATGAAGGGAGTTCACCTGGCATATCCCTGTCTGAGAAATAATTTAAGAGCAATTTATTCTACTTTGGTGAAGTTTCACAACATATTGAACAAGGAAATAAAATTATATTTGTACCTGTAACCATTTTTATTCTTTCAGATACTGCTCAGTTTGATATGCAATATATTCAGTTTAGTAATATCTATAAAAATAATTCATTCAGTGGTCTAATCAAAAGTATTCAGGAGCCCCGCTGGAACAAAATCATACACGGCAAGCTAGCAGAGACTTCAGTCCTATTCGACTTCCTTTATATAGGTTGAAGTATGACTGAACGAGAGATGCCGTAATCCAATTGAGCACAAAGACAGGCTCAGATTTTTTTTGCTAACCTAAATATACCAGTCTATGCATCATATTACATATCTCATATAGTGAAATTCTACCAACATGCATCAGCAGACAGGCGGACATCCAACATAAACAGACATTAGATAGGGCCGGTTCCAGGGAAACATGTTTAGATGCTGACAGCAGACTTTTAGAGGGAGGAGAGGAATCGGTGATGGGAAACATGTAGAAGGCAAATTTATACATTAGTTCTCCCCTGTTTCTCATTAACGACTGGGTTCTTCCTGGCTTTATGGGTCTTCAGTCCTGCTTCTAGGAGCCTGAACTCAAACTGTCCCAGCCGTGCACCTCACACCTGCACTTAACGTTTCTCATTCCTCTTGAAGGTCATTGATGTCATCCTCCGATTCATGAGAAACTGTCGGATAAGTTAACGGTCATCTCTGCTAACGGAAAGTCACTTCCACCCACGGTCTTAGAAACTTTGAGCCTGGAAGCAGCCTGCCTTGCAGTGTGGCCAGCAGAACCAGGGTTAATCCAGGATTTAAAAATGCAGATTTTCTTTTTGCTTAATGTGGCGTGGTCTCGTAATGTTTTCCAGAGCTGTGTATGTATTTGTGTATGCGTGTGTGTGTGTGCGTGCGTGTATATATATATATATATATATACACACACACACACACACACACACACACACACACACACACGAATAAATAAACATAAAACTTACAGCACCTTGCCGTCTACATCCTATGGATATTAAATCATATACCCTCAGGCCATATCTAAAATGTCAAAACTATGCATAACACTTTCTGCATTTTTTATGAGATTGCTGCTCAATTTCAAGTCTGACATTGACATGCTGCAGGCAATAGGTTCTTGTTGTGATTACCACATTGTAGAAGCTTTTACTTCTGAAACACCATCACAGGTACAGAATGGTCTGTTTGAATTCAACAGTGATGGTAATGATTATCGTTACTATAGACACATGTATGAGGATTATTACTTTGTTTTTCATTTAGCTCCTTTCATTCAAAAGGACAGATATATGAAACATATAAAATGTTTCAAATATTGGATTGTTCTCAGTAAACCTATAAAGATACATGTCTAACTATAAGTAACAGTACAAAAAACACAATGAGAAAATTCTGTAGAAATAGAGGAAGCTAACTGAATATGATGCATAATGCACTTTATTGGGTTTTAAAGTACCAAGCCCCTTGGCCATGGGATGATTTTAACATAGTTTATATACACACGCACATATACAACATAAAATGTATTCTTATTCTTCACGCGACTCTTTGCCCAGTTACCTGGCTAAGCTAACAGATCTAATTCCTTTGCAATACAGAAACCAAAGGAGAAACAATGTCATCGGCAGACAACAGGCGGTTAGCCTAACGAGGGAATAGTGGCATTATCAAGGTTAGTAAGCATCTTAACGACGTGGATCGAGACTTAAACCTATATTCGGAAGAGAAAAATCAATGCCATGCACTCATAGCGAAGCAAAAGTTGCAAAAACAATTTCTGACATAATTATGTATAAGTATCTTTGTCAAAAGCAACTATAACCCAGGTCTCCCCAGGAACTCTTATCCTGGATGGCTGGAGGGGGCTGAAATCTATCCCAAGCACATCACAAGGCACATACATTATCAGCAATTTGCACATATTTATTTGCCATGTGCCTTTATCCACAGTGCCAGCCAAACGAGAAAGCAAGGTCAGCCAGTGCCTGGAGCAACTAGGGCTAAGGGTCTTGATCAAGGACCCAACAGTCAAATGACATGGGGTTAGAACCGAGAACCTTCCGACCACAAGCACAGAGGTGCCAGTTAACCTAATTGTGTGTCTTTAGAATGTGGGGGAAAAAATTGTCTTGCTTTCTACTCCAGATACTACAAGGAAAACATGCAAACTCTACACACCTAGAGCAAAGGAAGGATTCTATCCTAAAACCCAGGAATCATGAGGACAGCAGTCCTACCCATTTGGACACTGTGCTGCCTTTTACCCCAGGATCTGCTGGACAGAAATACATTAAGCTAACTGCTGCTGACAACTCATACCTAAAACTGGCCTACAATCTAAAATGCTGCCTTTCACACTCCTTTGCCACTCATAACCAGCCGAAAGACACACATTTCCTTGAACCAGTCAGCCCCAGGTCACTACTAACGTAGATAAGTAAGTAGCTTGTAGTTTAGACTGCCCCATTCTCGCTCATACATGTGAAACAAGACTGGGCTGCCAGTTGTGTCCCCCTGCCAGCACATTTTCAACTGGCAATGCCAACTGTCTCTGCTTTGGCCGAGCCACCAAAAACAAACTCAGAACTAGGGCTGCTAGGGTGACCACATAATCCATGTCAGGGAAGACACTTTGAGCTACTTCAGGTTTTACAAACTACTTTCAAACTCAAAGACTCCTGTGCTCCGCTAAATAGTTTGACTATGACTAGCTTTCACTGGTTTGTCTCCTTGACTGAAAGACTCATCCAGCTGTTTCACATTAGTATTAATGACACATTCATGATTATAGGAGACTGACCAATCAGCACACAGCAAGAACTCAGCACTAAAGTGAAATCCGGGTCCTTTTAATTGAAATGGTAATTTACAATTCCTGTCCTAGCTCAGAGTGTCCTCCCTGAC
>JAODLD010000069.1:9527070-9538940 GCA_026781065.1 Mormyrops boulengeri
CAAAATTAAAAGAAATAAACACTTGAAATATATCAGTCTGTGTGGAATGAATGTATACATTATACAAGTTTCACTTCCTGAATGGAATTAGTGAAATAAATCAACTTTTTGAAGATATTCTAATTATATGACCAGCACCTGTATGTATATATATATATATACACACACACACACACACACACACACACACACACACACACACACACACACACACACAATCTAAGACAATCTAAGCAATCACTGTAGTCGGCAATTTCCCAAATGTTACTTCTGTATATGATCACATGACCGTTTTATTTTATCATTAATCCGATTCATTTTTTCTCTTCTGTCGAGGACATTATGTTTTTGTTCATATCTTGATTTGACTGGCGTGTATAGTATGAAAAGGTTTTTTTTTAAAAAAAATCCTAGGAGGACATAGGGATCAATCAGGTTTTCAATGTTTTAGCAAGCTTGACAACAAATATATTAACATTTACAATGTTACAATGCATACAGCAAATAAGACCAAGCAGCCATTGCTTATAACTGTCAAAAGATCCAATCGATATTTATTGAACAAATTTTTAAGTATTCACTTCCTGATTCTTTGAATTAAAATCACAAGTAATATTTACAATGGGTACGTCCTACAAAGGGCTGTTGTAGTACCCTTGAGCAATATACAGAACATGAAGCAGTCCAGTAAAGTACATTTAAATAACATTTATTTGTTTCCAAAGAAATGTTCAACTGAGAAAGCAGTGTCAGACAGTCCCTGGAGCAACTGTGGTTAAGTGTCTTGCTCGAGGGCCTGACTTGTAAAATCATTGTGCTGATCCTGGGATTTGAACTGGTAAACTTCCGAACACAGGCAGTGTCCTAACCCACTGAGCCACACACTGGCTCACTGTGTAAATGCCCAGCTATATAAAAGGGTAATAATATGTAATTGTTTCACAAATGATAAATACGCCTCATGATAGCAAACATCTCCACATTTTTCCAACCTAAGAATGATCACCCCAGGTACTACAAATTCCAGTTCAACCCACAAACATGGCATATTTTAGCTCAGCGGAAGAGCTACTTCAAAAATCCACAAATAAAATTATGTTCACCCATTATTGATTGATAAATTACAAAGACAAAATGAACAAACATGACTTGAATTAGCTGTACAGAGCAAGCAAGGTATCAGTGAATGCAAGTCATACTGAAACAAAGTAGTCTACTTTTTGCAAAGGACACACATTTAGTAACTGGGACATCAAATTGAGTGGTAAGGAGCGCACACTGACATACATTTATATGACATCAAATGGGACATCCTTATATTATTTCATGATGTAAATGTATAAAACAGAATATTTTACAATGCCAATACTGAAGTTTTTCAAACCCCAGTTTTATAGCAGAATGTCAAAACTATGTGATGCTAATGTATCTGTAGAGGGCAGTATAGTCCTTAGACTAGACTATAGATTGTACATAAATTCATTTGGAGCTCAAGGTAATGCAAGACATGCAAACTCATTTTTAAAGTATATTTGCCCATTTTTGTGTTTTTTTTTTTTTGCAAATCTAAATAGTTTTATCCAAAGATTTAAAATATTATTTTATATATTATGTCTGCTTGCTGGCACCTACCACCTTTTTAACCTGGAAATATGATCTTTTGGAGAAGTGTCAGATCAATTGAACAGACAAAGAAACTGTACAAAAAGAAGTATTTACTACCTTGGGTTAAAAAAAAAAAGCAAGACATCACAGCAGGTTTGTCAGAGAGCTATTATATTAAAGAGAGTTTTAATGCATTACTTTTCGGTAGAAAATTCTCCAGGAGTGATAACTGTAGTTCACATGGATATCATTTAATATGAAAATATATGATTAACCATGTCAGATTACATTGTGGGAGTTGCTTCATATGACAGAAACATCCAGCTTTTGTCATAATCCATCCATCCATCTATCCATCCCTAGCCTAGCCTAGCCTAGCCTAGCCTAGCCTAGCCTAGCCTAGCCCCAATCACGAAAGTATTTCAAGACACTGATTCGACTAAAACATGTCGTTGGACTTGTGAAAGGAAGCTGAAATGCTTAATGATGAAAATGTAAACAAAGGGAAATTATACACACTGTGTAAGTGTTAAGGTCTAATAAAAACATGGCAAAGAATAAGTAAACTAAACAACATCCATTGATTATGTCAGCACTTACAGCAGAATAACATAAGAGTCATTTGGTTTTTAGTATTCTCTTCATGGCAGGACCACATTTTAAACTGGTACTTTTCACACCGAGTTATAAATACAGAACACAATTAAAACAATTTTAAAATACAGCTTTTTTATAGATATAATGCAGGTTCATTGTTTTAACAGGTGTTAGAAATGCAGTGTGGCTGCTGTTATCTGTATTTAACCATACAGGAACTGCCGATCTCAAAATGAGATACACCATGAGATATATGCAATAGGGCAATGGATCTCACAGCTTTAATACAACACACTGATGCAAAGAGCTGGAATAGTGCCCTTAGTCAGGAAATCCTCATTAAATATGGCAGTTGTGGCAGTTTTGGTGGTGCATTACATGAAATTTCATTCAGATATATAAACATGAATTAATCCATTATTCAGAAAACACCGTTTCTACAAATTTTCCTTGTATGCTTGGGATTTAATAACATTTAAAATATTATAAAGTGAATCTGTAAAACAATATATAATTATGCACAAGAAGTGCACGTTTTTTTTGTCCACAGGACTGGAATTTCTCTTTAAGTTGTTGGTATGAAAAACATACCAGCTGACTCTTCCATACTGTCACGCCCCCCTCGACTACAGCCAGACTCTTGTTTCTTCCCTGTCCCAAGTTTCTTCAAGTTCACTTGAATTCACCTGCCTCAGCTCCACTCTACTCTCTTGCCTGGTCTTAGCTTGATATCAGGTTCTCAAAGGATGCCCCCCACTCCACCAAATTGCAGGGTGGGGGGGGGGTTGGGTGGAAGAGAGACGGTAGAAAAAAATTACTTTAAGGGGCATCAGTATCTTACACCTGACTGACTGGCAGGTCAGCATCATCTAGGTCAAGGCCTCGGGGGCTTGGGGGGCCTTCTCCGAAGCTGCTCCGGCGCCTCCAAGGAGAAGCTGTGCTCATTTGGACAGCCGTGTCTCTTGGAGGGACAGACGTGCAGCTCTCGGCGCCCCATGCTGGCTGGGCCGGGGCAGCAGACTCATGAAGTGCTCGCTGTCCCAGGCCAGGCTGTGAGCAGACAGGGCGCGTGATCGCGGCCCCAACGGGCTGGGTGACGCAGCGCCGAGGGGAGAGCGGCACTGACGAGGGGGTCGAGATGGGGGCAGGAAGCCTCTGGTGGCTGCGGTAGAATGAGGAGATGGAGGAACGGTCGCTGGGCTCCTGTAACGAGTGGGTTGTTCCCACAGATAAACACACAGTCAGATACAATACAGATCACTGGAGCGGTGCAGAAGTAGAAGGAGCGGTAGTGCAAGTAATAGTGAAGGAAGTAGAGGTGGTAATGTTCAGTTTGTAAATGTTAGTATTTCAGTGTCCGATTTTACTCTGAAAAACAAAAAAGAGAATGCAGAAGCATTAGCAAAACTGGAACCCAAATGGTGAACCAAGGCATTTAGCTGGGTGGCTGCACAAAGAGTCACCTAACATTAGTGGTCAATTTAATTATTAGGAATTAATCCACATTAGCGATTAATTAAGGGTTGTTGATTTGCATTTACAAAAAAAAAAACTATTTTGAAATAAAGCAGATGAACAGGAGAGGTGTATTGCTTAAAGTGATTCTAAAAGGATTTAATTACTGAAACGCATATAAAATTTCAAAATAAATTCTATAAACCAATATTCATTACATGGAAGGAAAGATACTAGATTGCATCCAGCCAATAAATTGCATAGCCTTGATATATTCAGTAAATCAAAAATCATGGAATAAAGTTTTCATATCTTCTGCTTAAGTCCACCTTAGATTAGTGTGTTGAAGGTACTTTTCTAAGTAAATATATTATTACTCTGTTCAATGGAAGCTGCATCAAGTCCTATACCAACACCATCTGAGTAGGCTTTTAAATTAAGGGTGACCTACCTTTACCCTATAAAATATACCCTATTTATCAGTTAACAAATAGGAGACATAGATGAGCTCCTTGCTTGGCAAGGCAGTAAGACAGCAAGATGCTCTTAAATGTCACATGGCCAGAAAACTACAAAAGATGCATTTTTCTCCCTCTAGTCTGTTATGCATCATAACCTCTTGTGCCGTGAATGTGAACCTAGCATACTATGACCACTAGATGGCGCGCAAGATATACATATGAAGAGTAAAAGGTAAACTTTTCAAAAGAGTTTATAGTCCAGGAACACTAAAATCACAATCAAGATGAAGCTGATGCCTTGGCAAAAACATTAATTTCTAAGGCACCCTCAGGTTAAGCAGACTTATCTAAATACACCTATAACAGGTTCTATAGCACCTTCTGAGAGTTGAGCAAACTGACGCAAGCCAAAGAGCAATCAAGCTCTCCATACAAGCACTGAGCATGCGTATCAAGACAGACGCCAACTGGCTGTTGTATTTTTTTCTGGCCAATGGGCTGTGACCAATCGGGCATGAAGAGAGAATATTTTGGTGACAAAGTGTCTTGCACTCTCAGTGCAGTTTTCCAAAAAAAAACAACAACAACATAGCTCATCTGCTTTGCTGTCTCACAGGGTCTGGGCAAGACCTTAAAAATACTGATATCAAGACTGCCACACCATCATCATCACACAACGTGCCTTATAGAGACATCAACAATACCCTGACAACGGCAGCTATGGTGGAGCCCTGGAGTGGCACGAGGTTACAAGAAGTAAACAAAATGGCAGATGGGTTGGGTGGAGTTCAGGTTCGGGAAGAGAGGTAAGACTGTGTTTGACAGGGATGGGTCAGGGAAGATGAACGTGAGATGAAGCAGCACCTTCAAACAGGAATGGTGCCTCGTGAGTTTAAGAAGCACAAATAACTAAGCAAATAACTAAATAAACCTATGCCGCTTAAGCATCTCAAAATGTTCTGGTCATGAAAGCTCACATACATGCTGCATTCGCCATTTCGGGATGTATACCTCTGTATACAAGGATTCGACAGCCGTCTGGCCTGCCGCATCTGGAACAACACATTGCAGAGCTCTATTAGAGAGGTTCGGAGGAGAGGAACTCCAGTACAGAGTTGAAGTGTAGGGATCTCCTACATCACCCCGAACAAGCGACCACCTCTCCAAAAAAGGAATGGGCAACTTCCAGCAGTCAGTGTGGGCCACCCAGACAAGTTTTACAGAAAATGGACAACTGCAGCTCATGTTTAGCATCTGCTTATATCCTTTTAGCATCGGTGTATATGTCAGGTTGTGCAGCGTACAATCAAACTTATAGAATATTGACTATGAGCAGCTCCATAGATATTTTGAGGACATATGTACAGGTCCACCACCCAAGCAAGGCAGCCTCAATCTCCAAAAAAGCCCATGGGGTGAGGGCTGGGTTTACATACATAAGCCGCTGATCTGCCTGGGCCACGCTGTGCTACAATCGCCCCAGAGACGGCCTTGATCCAGCTGTGCATGTCTTCTGGGCTTTCCGCCTGGATGGGGGGGAGGCACAGAGTAGAAATACGTGTGATTAAAATGCTTTACCTCAAAATGTAGAATAAGAAATGAAAGATGAAACACAGTGGTATTGGGTGAGTAGCCGGCCAAATGGAATCTGTCACACACCTGAATGTAAAAGGTCCTAGAAGCTGTAACAACTTCAAAAAGGTTGTCCCTCATCAATATATCACTGAAATGAAGACATGAGGAATATTAATTCAAATGCATCTCCGTGCTAAAGGTGACATAATATACAATTGAGTTGAAAATGTACCATTTTCAAACATCAACACAAAACTTCTACTACTTCTTACAGATAAGAGGTGAGAAAACTTATTGATTCATCTTCTTATACTCTAAATGTCCTGTAGTACCTCTGTTTACACTCCTGAACTTTGTGAACTTCCTTCAGTGGAATTATTCTCAGAGGATCCTTGTCCTGAGGGCAAGAGGGCCATCACACGTTACTGTGTTAATACATCAACTCACATGCACGTCAGTTCTCATATCCTCATACATATAGAGTGTTGCCCTGCTCATTTCTGAGAAATGATTTGCTTAGATAACCCCTGAATGTGATGTGAACACAGTAGCAGACCGCACCAATGTCCTCCAGCCTATCCCAGCCATAATTTATTATAAAGAATAAAGGTCTGTGATGGTGTGTTAGTGTATTTATCATCATGTAGACAATGGACTAACCGCTGGACTAATCGTACATGGGAGACAAACACGGAGATTGCTCAACTTGTGTAATTTCACCTGGATAAAATCCTGAGAGTAACCCATATTTAGAACCAGAAACAGAACTTGATAACCATTACTTCTGAAGATTTAAACCTGACAAGGATTTGCCCCACTACACAGAAACAAATTAAGCATCCAGGCAATTCTATAGCTACAATTTCTCTGAGACCTCACTGCCCTTTAAAGCAAGTGCTTAGCACTGCTGTTAGGATGATACTAAGACCAGGCACGTGTGACTGTTTGAGATTTCTAATATTACTGTCCAAGGTTCAGAGACCCATCTGTCTTCTAACGGCTTAGCACAGTAAGGGTTGTTCAGAGTCATTCCCAGGCAGCCTAGGGTACATGCTGGATGGGTTGCCAGTCCATAACAGGACATATACACACACCAATTTAAAGACAGCTATTATCCTAGCTACATGTCTTTAGATTTCAAGAGGAAACCCATGAGACAGATGGAGAACATGAAAACTATACAAACACAGAGCGTAGGTGATTTTCAAGTGACAACACAGTAAATTATCCAGTGTAATTTTCAATTAAATGTCATCTGGCAATTATGTACTTTGACAACTATACAATCTTACTGAGTAATGGTCTTACATGTGTTTAATTATAAAAACAGAAACATGTTTTAAAGATTAATAGTGTCCTTTAATGTTGTTATTGTCAGTGTCAACACTTGTAATGTTACGCCTGCTTAATACTTCAAGCCTCATGACAATTGGCTTAAATCACCATTATCTTAACTTGGATAGTGAACTTTGTTTCAGGGATGCAACAAATTAAGATAAGAGAAAGGAATATTCCTTTTCATTTAGCACAAACACTGTAAAACTTATGTATTTATAAGGTTGGCAATATGATAACTATTTCAGTATGTGTGTAATAAAAACGCAAATTATAAATAAAGTGGAAAAAAAAAACGCTATCATAAATGAACTTGTTGATCCAACACTGACAACACAGCCCAAGACATAAATCTTAATATAAAATAATTCACATATTATATGCATGCAGGATGAATCAGGCCTGTCAGATTTTTTCATAATAAAGTACATAGAAAGATGCTTATTGAATTGAGTTGCATTTTTGGTACTGAGGGGTGGGTTATCATTATAGATGGAGTTCGCTGATTCATACTACGTGCACCTGAAACAGTGCTATGCAATGATAGACTAAACAATGTTCCCAGATGAGGGTCTTAGCAAACGTCTCGTTGAGACATCTGGACCACCTGCCAGGCAATGCAACTGAACACAAGCAGGGTCTTTGTGGTGAGCCGGAGCACTGTAAGTACTAACAAGAACCCTTTGCATGACTTAGTGTTTCTCCTACCTGGCCAATAGCCCAGGCCCATCAATTTATTAACATACGGTATTATGCCCTGTGAGAAGATTCTCTGTAGTGTTTTGGCTCAGTGACAGCACTAGCTGAGAAGAGATGTAATTGAAATGGCCTTGCAGACTGCATGTCAACCATAGTTAAGTAACGCCGATTTCCAGTGTGGAATACATATCCACACATTAAGTGCCCCTGAATCTACTGATGGCTGTGTCCAGAGGAGAATTCCCTAAGGCCACAGATCAAATATCAATTTCAGACTTGGAGGGGGGAGGGAAAGAGATTTTAAGTATCTGCAGCTATAAATGTAAGTAATTCAGGAAATTTCAAAGAAATATACACTCGATCTCACCGTCAACAAAAAACTAAACACTGACTGATAACTAAAAAGCTTGGAATCATACATTTTCAGGTCTGCCGCCTGCTAAAGGAGACCTAGAAGACAGAGGTCTGTAGGTGAAGCTCATGACTCCTGTCAAATGGCTCTATTTATGGTGCTGTAAATGGCCTGCTGTCACTGACTAGCCGAATACTTTACTACCTGAAATAACACTATGGAAGTTCAGTACGTGGCTTTGGCTCTTGGAAGCGTCTATCGAGTGAATCCATTCACATATGTGAACGACAGTCAAAAGGCTTACCAAATCTGATTTGAAGTAACTCACTGAATTTTCATCTAAAATGAAATATCTTCTTTTCCAGTTCTTCATCTGAAAGTTGTATAAAAGGAACAGTTCATCCATCCATTCATCCATCCATTATCGTAACCCCGTATTCCCAGTCATTTAAAAACCCTCCACATGCAGCCCCATCCCAATTTCCTAATCTGGCCATGTAGGACTCAATTATTTGACAAAGAGCTCTTACCACGGCCCCCTGTTTCACACAGTATCCTGCCTTGATAACTGCCGGGTCCTGGTTAGGTTTGCTCAGAACATATGGGGCTTGGCTGTGAGATGTCTTCAGAGCCTCGCGGTCTGTACTGTTCTGTCCACCACAACCTTCCTGCTATGGTTAACAGCGCAGAGGTTAAAAAATACACATATTACACATAAGCAGCTGTGTAAACTGTGCGGTCACCTTAGTGAATACACCACTTAACTAACTCCTGCACATAGCTGTGGAGACAATGTCTGATAATTTGTTCCAATATTATAATTATTTTTTACTCATTATTTTTTAGTCTCAGTTAAATGCCCGTTTTTACACATACTTTTCAAGTCTCAGTGAGATGCACACATTTATTTTTTTATTAATTTCCCTTATTTCTGAATAACCAATAATATTTTTTTTCCCTAAAATCAGTACCTGATTTCTTGAGATATAAACATTTTCATTTCCAGCATATGCTCTGACTTACAAAACCTGATTTCCATTCTCATTTAAACAATTAAGCATCAAATTTAAAAAGTAACACTGTCACACGGAATTAGCCTGTTCCTTACCTGTGTCTGGGTAACAATGGGCACACCTCCAATGATGTCAGTTCTATAGGACACTTGTCTCTTTGGATTCAAAACATCTACAAGAGTCTTTTGATTCTCTGAATTTTGTTGTGGATCACAAGACTTTGGTACCTAGAACCGAGAGAAAATATGAATACAAGTTGTATGGCGTGTTTTAATGTTTTGATTGGTGTTTAGCAATCAAGATTAAATTCCATGGAGAACTACAGTATAAACATAAAATAGATTTACACATAGGAAAATCCACTTTTAGACTAAGAAAATCATCAAAATTTAGCTCATTAATTGCACACATGGACAAAAACAACTGATATAGTATGTGCTAAAGTGCCAATGACTTGTGCTTCAATACAAGCCCTGACTAGCTTTACTACCTCTGTGAGATCACACAGCAGACTCTGTGGTATGCATAAAGCCATTGTACAGTATGAGTGGCAGTGATCAGGGAGGGAGTTGTTAAAGAGCATATCTCATAAACCTGCTAGACTGTTACACCTTTAATATTATCGCCTTGTATGATAATTATAATGACAGCATCTCATAGGAACTAATTACCACTAAATATATGTTATGTTTATTTAAGTCGAAGTCAATATTCATTTTTATTTCACATACTGTATGAAGACCAATACTGCATATTTGTCACGGAGATAATCCAGGTTGTGTTAAAAAGCTAATTGCCGTTATACCCCCAATCAGAGATTTTAATGGGATGAAAAAATTAAAATAAAAAAAATGAAACCCAAGGAGCATGTCAATTAACAATTGATTGACAAGTGATGACAACTGATTTAATTAGTATCATGTGTGCCAATTTGGCCAACTTGCAATTAAATAAAACATACAGGAAAATTACCCCGTAATAAATACAGTCATTTCCAAAATTAAAAACAAAAGTGGAAAATAATGCACTGGTATCAATGATACATCCGTTTGCCTATAGATCCCAAACAGGTACTGAATTGTGTGGAATAGCGGGCAATACTGCATCTCCAATAGAGAAATCTCACCATTGCCACACACAGTGTCCTGCATCCTGGTACAGGCATCCTAAAATGCTGATGAAGCAGATATGTTCTGTATTACCATACAGAAATGGGGGTGCGTTACTCAGGGGGTATGAACGACTAAGCCAGGTATAGGTGGGTTAGAACCATCTATACTCCAACTCTGCGGTTATGGTACATGGCTGGCTGGACTAACCATTCAATTCCCAAATTTGTTTTTTTCCTTTTTTCTTTCCTAATACCGACATTAAATGGAATTCCGTGCATAATGCCAATGGCTTTTACAGTGGGGTAAAAACTAACATGCACTTCCTGCAAACCTGTGAGCTGAAAGTTTCATGAAGCACATGCTTTGAGGAGACCCGCACAGCCCACAATCCTGCAGGCACTCAACCAACAGGCGACACTGATGTACAGCAATGTGAGAAAGTGGAGCCCAAATCATCATACGATAGGGCTCTCTCATCCCAAATGTTATGTTGACTCAATTACTGCTTTAATGTAAAAATAAAAGGGACAATGACCCACTGTGATTTTGGTGGCCTTGTTGAGCACGTTCACCCACTCCACCAGGTCCTGCTGGTCATTAGCTTGTAGAAAGAACTTCCTCATTCCAGCATTAATAACTGAAGTGGGGGAAACAGGAGAAGAAAGTAAATGTCACCTACCTGCCAAAAAGAAAGGAAACGACAGGGGTGAACAAAAGTGTTTTAGTCATTAGGTATGCTAATACCAATAAGCTGTGCGAGAGACTAATGGCTACAATAAAGCCACCTGAATGTGCTTGTGACCGATAGCATCCCCAACATTTACTGCTTGTGGGGCTGGGGTGACAAATTAAGAATCTTCATTGGCTAAAGTCTGAAAAAGTAAAATAAAGAATTGACAGAATGCCTGTCTACTAATACAGTCCACTGGCTCAAACTGGCATAATTAAAACGACACTACTGCAAACAGAAAGACGGCGTCTTTGTCTTTTCACACTTCAGACCCTCCGTGCACAATGTCCGCATTCTTTCTCAGTGAGCACAAAGCACAACATTCAGTGCCACCCCTTTCTGTAGTGCTTTTGGTGTAAAAGAAGAAGACAGTCAGAATATAGTCAATCACTGGAGAGGAAGCCAAAGCTCAGTAGGACAAATATCTCCCTAATGTTGAACAGTGTTATCTAATCTACTACTCTTACTGCTTTTTGCATGCATCAGTAGCAGAAAATGAGGATAGAGAATATGAGAAAAAATGTTACGCTTCAAGAAAAACAGTTTACCACCTACGTTTTTTAAGAATTTTTTTTTCCACTAATCCATTTCTCCTCAATTATGAGCAGACTGATGACAGACAGACAGTTACAGGCAGGGATGCACATAACTGGTACTCAAGTACGCATTCACCGTATAAAGCGATACGTACTGCGATTTCTTGTCGCAGCAGCGCAAATGTGTGCTTATGGTTATGTACATTTGTGCTGCTATGACAAGAAATCACTGTGCTTTATAGCCTTTATTCCATGAAAGTACAAATTCTTGTGTATGGTAATTTCTTGTCATAACAGCTTGAATGCACATAAAATATATATGTATTTGTGCTGCTATGACAAGAAATTGCTGTGAGTATTGGTTTTTACAGCGAACGCATACTTGCATACCAGTTATATG
>JAODLD010000069.1:9547662-9573470 GCA_026781065.1 Mormyrops boulengeri
CTCCCCAAACGAGCTTGATGGGCCGAATGGCCTCCTCTCGTTTGTAAATTTCTTATGTTCTTATGTTCTTATTAAACTTGGAAATGAGCCACACTCAGTGGCAGGGGTGGGAATCGGCAGTGACCATCCAAATCGATATTATATCGATATATGTTTGCTGATTTGATATGTTTCACAATTGAACAGATTTGCAGTCAGATCTACATTTAAAGCAAAGACAAGGGATGTAGCGGTACACATATTCATGCACAATGAAACAAATTAATACATTTACTGACACGGGTGAAACCTAAATTCACAAGTAGATGTTCAACATAAAAAAAACATTAGGCTAATTGTGACTTTGAGACGGTTACAGCTAGTGCTAGAGGGCTGAGAGACCCTCGCATATCACTTAAATCAGTAGTTTGGGAACATTTTGGCTTCCCAGTAAATTAAGCCAACACCAAAGAGTAGTTGATAAGACTAAAAATGTCTGTTGGCTGTGTTATACCGAACTCGGATATTATTCTGGAAACACATCCAACATGCTAACTCATTTTAGACGACATCAGGGTGTGTACTTTTTCCAGAAAATTCAGACCAGGCTTAAAAAATATGACTAACGCGAAGTTTACACTACACAATTTCAGCCCCAATTTTCTGCTGGCCGAAAGTTTTTGGCGATCGCCAACAAAAGCCCCAGATCGGAGTTTGCTTGACGCTGGCAAATCAGCTCGATCGCTATTAGTTCAAAGACACAACCAAACAGAGTTGCTGATGCGTTGCAGATGCCCATCAGATATTTAGCAGGCTCCCCGCATGGTACACATATTTAGCAGGCTAAATGTCTGGACCTGTTGGCGACTCTAAATCCTGCAGTGTGAAAAGTGATGCGACTGGCAATGAGTGCAGTGACAAGCCAATGAAAGCGCAAGACACGGGGTGAGGTAAAACCCACAGGAGGAGTTTTTAAAAAGTATAAATCGTTCAATTTGTTTAGAAATGTTTTTATTGTTCAGGGAAGAGGTACAGAGATATTCAATGAAAGTTTACTTTTCACACACTTTGTAATTACTTGCGGCTTTAAATTGAGATACCAACCCCCAACCAGCTCAGCAAGATTCCAAAATACAGTAACAGCACTGGTTTGGAAAATACCGCCAAAATATGTATACCGCAGTAAAAATACAGACGGGGACTTGTCGTGACACTAATGATTTGTTTAACATCAATAAAGTAGACTCCAAGAGTTTTCAAATGGTAGGTAACACTAGTGATATTTTAATTGCTGATCAAAACTTTCACTTTGGATTCAGAGTAGCTCATAAAAAATGAAAAAAATAACAGAAGACATGAACGTGAACTAGTTCATTTTAAATTGTGTGAAATGAACTTTGAGCTAGTTCTAGTTAAGTGGGAACACTGTTAATGGCAGTAAAATTATTTAAAAGGGGACCTCTAAGTTTTTGTTGATGCATTAATTATGAAGATAGATAAGACAAAGTTAGAAGTAGTTAAGTAATGAGCAGTCATGCTTTTAAATTTTTTTCTAGAAAGCTGAAGTATTTAAAGTAATACATTTGCCTCAATATATTTCAGCCCTCTTAAAACTTAAAATTTGCCCATTTTCTAACTCATAGAATTACTCACCACCTCAGAAGAATGCTGGATTTTAACAATAGTCTGTCATGCTTTCATTCCCTTTCTATAACACTGGGGTTACTAATTGTCATATTATAGAATATGACAATACAATATATACAATAGAATAATATAGAATAATATAATAAAATGCCTTTATTGTCATTGCACACAACAGGTACAGCAAAATGCAACAATTGTCTCCCTGATGTCATACTATTTCAAAACATAGTTTGTCAATGAATTTTTAATGCTTGCAATGATATGTAGGAAGGAGTTAGACCTGTCCTAAGTGTGTGATCAATAGACAACTAAAGTAAACATAAGAAAAATATGCTGAGACAAAATCTTTGACTAGTAGCCTGCTGCATAGTGTTTATATGTCTCTTATCACTATCATTACTTACAGCTTATCGCTTTAAAAGCATTTCTAGGAAGTTTAGAAAGAGAAGTAGCTTTTATTGGCTGTACAACTAGATTAGCTGCTTTCCAACTATCTATCAGTCAATGCAGCAACAATCAGCCATTAATTCCCTTTAAGATGGTGACCCATGTTGCTTTTCCCACCTGCATACTAAACAGTTAGAAAAATGTCTGCTTTTAACATCGTTAGAAATGCATTTTGCTCTGCTAAAATTTCTCAAGGATGGAACTACTAACAGCCATTTCAACTAGAGATGTACCAATCCGATATTCGGATCGGTATCGGCGCCGATCCAGACCTATTTGACGGATCGGGTATCGGCCATGCGTGACCGATCCACGTCCTATACTTACTTCATTTTTGGCAATCTATAAAAAGATAGCTCCTATTTCGTGATAAATCTATTTGCACAATCAATCGCACGACAGCTCTTTCCCATTTCACATGTGTTTTTTTGCGGCATTCAAGTCGAACACTAACACTGCCACTCAGTCTTTTTTGCTACTCAGTGGGTGTGAGCGCACTGAGTGAGTGTTAGCGATTTGCAATCTTTGTAAAATAAGGTTTTGAGAGGTGGGAATAGCGTTTAATGGACAATCCCACTTAAAGGGCACGCAACTGTGCGAGACAAAAAAAACCGTCGCTAACTCGGACGGTTTTGCGAACTCACTGCAGCTTGTGATGCAAGAGGGGCTTCTATCGCAATAAAGTGTAACTGAGCTGGTGCCAATGGGAGAAAAATTGTGTAGCATTTTAAGCATTCACCACTTGTGTATACTTGCTCTGAAGATATTGGTATTGAACTGCAAATGCCTCAAAAACGCTTAAAACAAGATGTACAAACGAGGTGGAACAGTACGTTATGTATGTTTGTAGTAGCCTAATTAAATATTTTTTGGCATACATTTTTTCCATCTGTATTTACTAGCTTAAAAAAATATATAAATTATAACAAAGTAAAAAGAGCTCTTATATCGTAATCTGTATCGGAATTGGCAGCTGTGTATCGGAATCAGATCGGAACTGAAAAAATGTGGATCGGCCCATCCCTAATTTTAACACAACAAATTTGATTGCTCACCTTAAGGCGAGAGATTTAAGGGTATTTAGAGTTTCTGAAAAGCAAAATCTGTTGCAGTAAAGAAGGCTGCAGTATTAACGAATAATGCTAGTCTGTAAGTATCGCAAGCATTTGATAGCAAAAGAAAATTCAGTGCAGACAGTGCGAAATCAAAAGATATCACACGGAAGATTTATGTAGTTTATCACACTTGATGATAAAGTCTCAGTTCTCAGTTTTAAACGTTACAAATATGTAAGATATTTACAGTTATAAAATATAGTGCTCTGGGATTGTTGTATGCCAGAGATGTTGTTTTTGTACCAAAAACTAAATACATTTCCAAAATATGAAAAAGTAATTTGTTAACCAATTTCAGTGTCAGTTTTCGAAATAATCGACTATCGCTATCGGCCAGAAGTTTCCTTATCGGTGAATCACTAGCTTATAGTCTTAGCAAAAAACTATTTTCTAGAGATGTGTGATATATCAGTTAACATCGGTATCAGCCAATATTTGTTAGAAATCAAGATATCGGCATCAGTCCAATGTAGAAATGCAAGTGCATGTATCAAAAATTAGTTGATATTTAAATTTTATCGTTAATCAAAGTTAGCAGCACCAGAGCTAAAGACAAAACTACTAAAACAATGGAGATAATTGCATTGGCCTGCAGGCTCGAAGATCGTAGATGTTTACAATTCATTATTATATATGGCCCACAGATCAATATTTTCTTATCCACAAAGTAAAATAAATGATGTTGCGTCATTCGAGTAACCGGGCCCGGCAAGCCCAGTAAGATTCACCCCACAAAAATACACTGGTAGCAGTCAAAACTTACACTTCAGTACACCACTATTTACGAATAATTATGGTGGCTTAGGTCACATGTAAGAAAAATGCTTAATCGTTGGTGGAAAATATACTAATAAATGCATTTTCAGCTCAAATGCGTGAAAATAATGTGTTAGGTACAAACATGCAAGCCAAATGTGTGGTAGCCTTGGTACAGGTGGGTTAATGCAGTCTAAGCTGTGCATGATGCTTTTTTAAAATCGCTCCAAGAAGACAATCACTCGCTGCGCATCATGCGGTTCTACAGCACCACAGCTGTGCACTTAAAAACTGATATTGCACAGCTTTTCGTGCATTAATCCTAACTTGTATTGTGAGCAATAAGCTGCATAGTATTTCACTACTGTAACTCAGTCATAATATCCCATATATCCAAAACCCGAATCTGCCTCTCCCACTGTTCAAGTTACATCTCCCTTGCCAGAAGTTTCTTCTTCACTTCTTTAAGTTTGTGAGGGAAATACCATATATTGTACATTTAATGCAAAATGAGAGAGCGACAAATAAGTCACACACTGAACACACTGCCATATATTAAAGACATCAACATGCCATTCGTTAGTCTAAATTAAAACACTAAAGATGTAAAACTAAGACACCGGGGCAGGAGATTTAGGCCAATAATACAAATTACACGAAAAATATTAATAATAATCTATTAAGTCACAGCAGGTTTGGCCTACCTTGGATTAAGAACAATGACCATACAGCATATCCAATACCAAGGTGTTTACTGTGCTCACTCCGCAACCAGCAATACCGCTCACCTGGAGACTTTTCATTGTAATAATGGATGGATGACATCAACTGTGCTTGCCACTGAGCAGTTGATCTCCTATAAACATTCATCACAAGGTGGAAATTCAATTCACTCTCATAAACAGCAGTGTATGAGCCAAACTCACCATCCTGTGCCCATAACATTTATTGCACTGACCTGCACAATGACAGGAGCTGTTCTCTTTTAATCATTCCATATATGAATTTCTATTTTATGTTTCACTGTTAGATTTGCTGCTGCCTACAATCCATATAAATCTTGTTCATGTAGAAACACTTTCATCACACTATCATGGGGTGAAGGGGATGTTGGTGATCTACATGTCAGATTCTGTGCATTTACTACACTATATATTTGATCAGAGCTTTTCAGTTAAGGAAATCACAAGCAAAAATAAATCACCTATAGGAAAATGTACCTCAATTCCACAGGCCTTTTAAATTCCAAAATCCCTGAATGCCAAAAACCATGGTAAAACTTCAGTCAATTCATATAAAAAATTCCATGACCTTTAGTAATAACGTTTGCATTTCTACTATGACAGTTTTTAGCCATAGTTACAGATTTCTTTTCCCCATACACATCATATACAGACAAATAATTCACAGTCATTATTGTTGTATAGATATTCCCAACTCACGGAAAAAAATGTGTTCAGCTGGTGTTGAATTAGACTGGTTGGGCCAAACTCATGTTTCTCAACACCAGGCCAATTCCACACACACAAAACAAATAGCGGGCTTTCATTTGCCACTTTCAAGTAATTTAGTATGGTTTTCATCTTTCTGTTATGGCCTTAGTGAGGGAGGCTCTGTGGCTCCAAAAACCTCTCTGTATATCTCACAGAGAGCAAGACAGGACAGGCAAAAACACAATTTCCCAAGGGGATGAATAACATATTACTATTCTATTTTATTCTATTATCGTGACATATTCTTATGGCATTACAACTATACTACCGGTATTCAACATTGGATGAGTGGTACAGAAACAGGCAATCCCTTTTCTGCTAGCCTTGGTCCGATAAGGTCATTATACTCATTGGCTAATTTATTAGATATACCTGTTCATTAATGCAAACAGCCTCCTCTTCCAAAGAGTGAGTCACACGGGGAAAGAGGTTCATTTACGGTGCTTCCAAGACATGGAATGGCTAAGATGCCTGATCTAAATGATTATGAATGTGGTTTGACGATCGGTGTTAGACATTGCGGTTCCAGCATCTCAGAAAGTCATCCTTCTGGGATTCACATGCACTACGATGATGACCATAAATAATAATCCATCCATTATTGTAACCACTTAATCCCCACTGGGGTCGCAGAGCCTATCCTGGGAGCAACGGGCACAGGTGGGAACCAACCCTGGGCGGGTGCCAACACACTGCAGAGTGCACACACTCACATCCACAGGGCCAATTTAGACACGCCAATCAGCCTACCCTGCATGCTTTTGGACTGTGGGAGGAAACCAGAGCCCCTGGTGAAAACCCATGTGAACACATACAAACTCCACACAGTGAGGACCTGGGATCGAACCCAGGACCTTCTTGAGGCAAAGCAGCAGTGCTAACCACTATGCTGCCCCTAATAATAATAATAGCAAAAAAATAATAATATTCTTATTATTGTTCATAATAATAATAATTATAATAAACATTCAGTGCCAAGGGCAGTTCAGTGGCTTGAAACATGTTATTAAACAGAGAAGTCAGAGGGAAAGGCCAGACTCCTAAAGTAAGGCCACAATTCATCCACCCTTAAACTGGTTCTGGAGCCAAAAGGGAATTGCACTTGGTACTACATAGGTGTCTCTAAGAAAGTGGCCATTGGGTGTAAGTATTTATGATCTATGATACAGCTTCCATCTAACATTGCCTTCTATGTGGCCATTAGCAGCATGTGCTTGTTCCAGCTTAGATGTATTACCTTTTTCCCCAGCTTCATACCAAATGTGTGATTGTATGCCTCATATAGACTAAAATGATGTTAATGTGACATGTATATTATATAATCACACATCGATATGTATGTTTTCTATCCATTCATCTTTCATGACTGCATATACAGTACAGGGTCATGGTGACCCAAGAAGCAAAGGTCAGGAAACAACCGCAATGGGCTGCCAGACACTCACAGACGCAAAATCATTCAGTATGAGACAATCAGAGAGACCAGGTCACTTGACCGACTGTTAATGCATCGATGGAAAAAAAAGAGTCTATTTAGAGGAAACTTTTACAACACTAGAAGAACACACAAGTATTTTAAATCATACCATAGGTACTCACTTATTATTCATCTTGATTGTGGTAAATTCTCTGTTTCTAAGTAAAAACCTTAATTGTCATTTGAATAAGCAGCATCTTAATATAGATTCATATTGATATGCCGAGTCCTATACTGCTACCAATCAAGAACTTGTACAAGAGTATATAAAAATTACCACTAGAAGTGAAAACAGTTAACAAAACATGTAAACAACTCCTACAGAGGGATAATATCTGTAACCCTCGATCGGTTTCTTGAACAGCCCCTCAGCCTTTGAACATGGGTCATAACTTTCCATAAAGTTATGTTTCTGTAAAAGGATAGCTTCCCCATAGACCTTCACACCAACTTCAGAGGATGCAATTTAACAAAATATTAGCAAATATGTTAATTTGCCAGTGAATAGGGAGGACAAGCAGTCCGTGTTAAAAAATTCTCTAGATACACATCAATCATTTTTGTTAAGATGTAAATGCAATGAAATATAAAAGCATGAAAAGTACTGTGAAGTTATGCAAAGTTTATATATGTATACTGTTTATACATATATATATATAGAAATCAAGGGCATAGGTTTCATTTTCTACATTGGTAGGGACCAAATCAGCCCCAAACACCCAGCCCTCCAAAACATACATGATACACCGGTACACCCACAGTACTGGTAGGGACATGACCCCACTGTACATACCCAAATCTACACCCTTGAGCTATATGTATTCCAGTGTGGAATATAAAGTATATGTAATCTTTTTGTACAGCAACAGTTGATTGCTCCAAAGTTTATGCTTTATTCAAAAATAGCCTACAAGTTAACTACCCAAAACCAATACATTTCCTAAACATAATTTAACTGCTTAAATCAGTCAGTAAAATAGTAAGTGTAGCTTTGTCATTATATTGTGATACATAAACCTCTTAAGTATCAGACCACTTTCTAAAGTAATATTACAGCTAAACAACCTAAAGGACCTAATAATGCATATTTTGTAAACTTTTTAAAACCAAACAGCTGAAAAAACCCACTAGAGACTAGATAATAAACCGCTGCACTATGTTCCCACCAGAAACATTTTTTTAAGTTGTTCAGATTTTGTTTTATTACCCCTAAGGGGATACATATTTATCAATAGCTGGAGAGCTTTTGAAGAAAATGAGGATGTATATTTTTCTTTTGTTCATACAGACCCCACCCCCTTCGATACAATGAAAACGAAACAAGTTGAACAAGTCTAATCTACAGACCAAAGTACGTAACGTCCATTTTTCCTGCCTTCAAGAGGAACCTGAACGTCATACATGAATTAGTCTGTTGAACAGTTGTCATTTATATCCGTAATCAGTTTTTGGATATAATACATTTCAAAGTTTAATCGTGTACACGATTTAAAAAAAAATGTTCCCTCACCAGATACGCTTTACGTTTTATACGTTACTGACAAGGAAGAGAAGAGAGGAACAGCTGATGCTCTATGTGTCCGTGTATTGCTCACAAATCACATAGTGATAAACATGTACATTTCTCAGATTTACAATTTAAAACTTCTTTTTAACGTAGATCCACTAAAGACCGTTCTAGGTAGCAAATAGGGACCCGATGCGCGGTGATTATGTCGGCGATGCAAAGTTAAGCCCCTTTTTGACGGCTCATCCGAGAGGCGCTGATCTTTCCCCAACTATAACAAATTATACTGCTGCCTAAGTAACCAGCTACCTATTATAAATAAGTTAAAGGACAACCACATACAGCTGTACACGCATAATATTAAAACTGTAAGGGAATCACGTATTTTAAAGAATTTTTTGTTCTCGAGCTTTTTTTTTTAACTTGGCAAACAAGACTTTTGACTAGCCTTGCCGGCTATCAAACATACATTAAACAATAACACATAAAAATATACACTGTCATAATCATATTAGTAGTATTTTGACGGTGATGATGTTTCATAAGCTATACTTACTCAGGTCTATTTGTCGGGAAAGTGAGAGCCGACAGCGCGCTTCCCCCGCCGCGAGACCCAGCCCATCTCCGCGCGACCAAAAGACGGCGGAGCAGCGAGTCGCCCGATGCGCTGGGCGTGGAATGTAAACTTTCGTTTTTTTTATTTTTTGTTAGTTTGCAATGAACCTTGGGAGATGTAGTATGCTATTAATTTATAAATACTTTCTAATATCTATCGAGTTGAAATTAATCATTGTAAAACGTATGTATTAGCAGAACTGCACACTTTTAAGATTTCAAATCGAATCGCGCATGTGTCTGTGCGTGTATATGTTATAAAATACGTAAGCCTTATAAACGAATATAAAGGAAATACGAGGTCTGCATAAGCAAATGCATAGCATTTATTAAGGCGAATTGCAAGGCATTTCTTGTGTCTGTTATGCTGCAATGTACCCAACTCTTGGTAGTGTGAATGTTGCACAGATGCAACAAAGTGCAGAATATCGTAATACAAATTTCTATCCAACCGCTCCATATAGTCTATATTTGTGTGGCAGAACTGTAAGAGCTATCCTTTACAAGACTACATAAACAGTAGCCCTCTGTGACTGAGCAGAGAATGGTAGGACTCCATCATTACAAAAGGATCTCTATTCTCCTTCACACCAAGAGCCTTGTTAAGCTGTTTATTCTTTTGAATTATAGTTCAAGACCGAGTGGCTCTGTTGGGCAATGTAATTTCAGACTGTTTCACAGCTTAATTTTCATACATCACTATGAAACTTTATGTGTATGGTATATTCTGTGTGTGTGTGTGTGTCTGTGTGTGTGTGACATTTTATTTAGCAGCAAAAATGACAGGAAATCCTAGATTTTTTTATGTAATATTTTATGTAATATCAAGCTTCATTCTATTTTCTCTCCACATAAGAGTGTAACAAGAAGCAATGATATGTTTTTTAGACATAGCAAAACATACAGTTAGGAAAACTATGAGGAAAAGGAAAATTATTATTAGTGTACATGTGTGACAGTTATGCAAATATTATCATTAAGATTTAAAACCTTTGCCCCTATTTATCATTTTGCCAAAGGAAAATGAACATGCCAAGAGTCAAAAAGCACTACAAATGTTATAATTTCAGTTATTCACTATTTAGCTGGTGTAGCTTTGCTTTAGTTGTTATTTAGTTTGTAAGGATTGTTCTCTGAGCCAATCTTGTATTTACAAGTTTAAATAGAAAACATGCTGTCAGAAGGACAACTTTGGGACCCCCCCCCCCCCCCATGTAATTCCTACTCCTCTCACACACCCCAACTTCTACAACTCTAATTACTGTATAGATCAACTGGAAATTTGGAACCCAATAAATGTGTTTTTACTCGAATGCTCCTAGTTGTCACATGTAACTCTAAAACTACACCTTCTCATTTATAACACATTCCACTTATCTGCCGATTTGCACAATATCCCCCCACCAATTAGGTGGTTAACTACATGTCTTTGTGTATGCCATCCTATCCATGTCTTAAAATGTCAGGTATATTATATTCTGTCCCTCCCTGGACAGCCTGGTAACCCCCCCCCCCCCACACACACACACACACACACGATCTAATCACTACACTTCCCAAACCTCCAACCACTATCTCTAGTGGCGTCACCCATGATAAATTGCCCCAAACGAAAATATGACAGTAATATGACAATCTTGCCGTAATACCACCCAAACCTACCTTACACATTCTCCCCATCTCCTAAATCCTTATTAAAAGCCCAATTTCAATTAAATTCCTCAATTATACTTGTTCCCAAGTTCCCCACAATACATTTTGCAGATACATTACCATGCAGTGAGGCAAATAGTACCTTGCAATGCATATTCTACTCTCATACCCCACAGATTGAGAACCACTGGCCTGTACAATGTACCTACAAACATCTATGGACTGCCGCGTCCAAAAGATGGCTACCGCAGCCTCCCTTTCTGCCTTCTGCTGCTACCTGTCACAGCGGCTTCGATTTGGCCATGATTTGTCTCAGGTGTATCAGGTGTAGATATTCATTCATATAGTGTTTTGGAATGTAATACGATCTGCCAAAGATCAAATGGATTAAACAGAGAAATAAGATCAAATAGAGTTATCCTCATCACAAGGTTGTCTTCTGCAGTCACCCTTCCCTTTGATGTCACTAAACGCAGTTATGTCACGTTTGGTAAGATTTGTCCTAAAATCTGAACAGCTCCAGATCTTCACCGATGCTGTAAATGTTCAAATACCCTAGTTTGATTCCTGGGAATGAAATAAGTATTTTTTGGTGCAAGTCCAGCTCTTTAACCATGTCAGCTTATATCTCCGAAGATGCACAACCCCTTTTCTGTCCATTGTAAATCCATTTTTGTCGTCTGAACTTATCTAGTACATGGTTGTAGTGGGTTTTATTTCTATATTTTCTACACATCACAAAATCCATTTTGCAGAAAATTAAGGCAGCCTTACATGTCTCCATATTTTCTCAGTGTTCAAACATTAATGCCTCAGGCAAAACTAAATAATGGAGAACACGCTGCCAACAAAAATAAATTGTTAAATATCTTAGGTTCTCACAGGCTACTTGAATAGGTCAATGAATAGGTCAATGAGTCCACACTCACGGTTTTACATCAAAACAACAGAAAGATTTGAAGGTTTGGGCATTCCAAAGAACACAAAGCATTCTCTCATAGCCCACATTCATGCATAATTCTGTCACCTTTTATTCTATTATCTTTTATGCATAATTCAGTCATAAGGCTAATAAAATCTTCATACATCCAGCTTTTGTCATTGTCCATCCATCCATCCATAGTGCTGTATGGGATATTTCCATTACCTGTGTCACACTTCACGGTGAGCACGGACCAGGGAAGCAGGAGGAGGAGCCGAAGGATCGGGGAACCAGGGATTTATTGGGCAAACAAAGGCACACGGGGCAAAACAGGTAGCGACGTCAATGACAGGACTAGGGAAAGACTAATAGGGAGGCACTTAAATACACGACAGTTATTAACAAGACTAGAAACAGCTGAAGACATTGGGATTCCACATGAGGTAGCGAGGGAGGTCGTGGCACACAGGAGGACCGGCACGAGCAAGGCATGACAACCTGCTTGTCCTATACATATAAAATCTAAATTCCTATTACTGATCTGTTTAATATAATACATTTTTATAACTATTCCATTTGTACATTTAAAATGATCGCTGTGATTCATTATCCAGTAGAACATGATACATTTTTCATGGTAAATCGCTTCTCATATAACTGAGTTAAAAATGCAGTATTTACAAAGTTTGGGTTGCATTTGTCTTTTTCAATGTCCTTATCTGATCCTATGTCATATCTTATTGACCAGGTTATGTTTCTCAAATGAATTTCAAGAGTACGCATTGCTTGAAAGCATATTCAAAGCATACTGTATATAGATAAAACACTATCAGCTTGACTCCCTCTACTGTACATGCAGAGTAAATATAATGTATTTCAAAGTTTGCATATGTTTTTATTCACATCTGCATCTGCCTCTTCACGTACCTTGAATATTCTCAAGCTGCATGTCCGGTTATTGAATAGTTTGATTAGGTTCTTCCTTTGTTAGAAGTTATTGTGTAGCCTCTGCTCCAGTGCTGCTTACATTTGTACCTCTGCATTATTGGAAGCTCAGCCTAGCTGCACGTGCGTCTACATTTCAGTTGATTCCTTAACAGCATGCATTGCGATGTGCTGTTTACCTCTCTTGTATAACTCTTTGGACAAGAGTGTCTGTATGTCAATGTAATGTAAATGATGACGAAGTTTACTATCATGTCTGATCATTTCTTCATTTATGGTCTCTGTCATAATGTTACTGTCCAGCACTTAAAGTTAGACTGTCGCTCTTCTTTCCTCAGTGGTGGGTTTGTCAACTGATTAATTTTTTCAAGAGAAAATCAGATACACATAATAATGGCGATTGCGTCAGTGTGTTTTCCCAGTGGGCTGGAATCCCATCCATACTGCCTCCTGTCTCATGCCCTGTGTTTCCTGAGACAGACTCCAGGATTACTGTGAATATACAATGCATAAGTAGTCATGGAAAATGTATTGATTATAGAGTCCTATTTGGGCCTGAAATTAAAACCCGAGCCGATCCCGTACCCAAAACCTTGAAACCTGAACCTAACCCGAGTTTGAAGTTGAACATAAAAAACAAACCCTTACCCAGCCGATAACCCGGTATTTTGTCGGGTCTGTCAGGCTCCGGTTGGATCACAGACCTCTAACTGATTAGTTAAACAAGTATTTTGCCCATAAAAATTTGCCCATGCTTCATAATTTACTATATTGAATTGAATTATTGTCTTAACCTTCCTATGCTGTTCCTATGTTTGTAAGTTTTAAATGCATAAAAGAACCACATAAATTTGTTTACTGCATCATGGCTTTTTGACGTTGTCTGGAACCTCTATTTAAACAAAATAAAAAATAATAATAATAATTCACTAAATTATAAATGATCTGGTCAACATTATAACAGTTCTGGTGTTGGGGTCGGCACTGACCCCTTTCAAGTTTAAAATGCCTAAAAGCACCACATAAATTTCTGTATTGCATCAGGAACCTCTATTTAAACAAAATTAATAAATAGCCAAAAAAAATCACTAGGCAAGGCATGTGCAGACATGTAAGGAAAGATAAGATCAATTCAGTTTATTTATTAAATTCACTTGAGGCTTATTTTACCATTATTTTTTCATTGAAAACGAGAGGTATGCTGTGAAAAGAAAGGTCCAGAAAGCCACACCAAAAATATTAAAACCAATCTTTTCATGGATAAGGAAGCCTAACAAGATAACCAAGAGGTAAGAAACATGATAAATAATTGTTTTGAGGGTATTTTATGGCTGATTTAAGACACGGGTCGGCACCGACCCATCTAACATAAGAGATAGGTACAGAAAGCTAACATACTGTAATCCGAAGGTATTAAAATGTGTTAAAATGTAATGATCAGACAGGCTTCTAAGAATCCACCTGAAACTTTGATGAATGTACGGGCTAGGTACCTATTACTGTGTACATATAAAACAATGCTTTGTTAATAGAAATCCACATGGTATGGGAGAGTGGTAAAAAGTCACCACTGCTGACTCTCATTTGAGGTATGCAACACAACAAAAAAATTAAACCTCCTCCAGCTGACACAATCAGAGCCTGGATCCGAATCTAATTGAAAAAATTTTAATGACCTCAAGATTGCAGCATATCAATGGCCCTTTCACATCTGATTGTCTTTCTAAGAAGAATGTGCAAACAGTGCCAAATCAAGGTCGGATATGTTTGTACAAACCTATTCAAATAAAATTATCGCGTTGAGTGAAACATTTTACCATCAAGTACTACCTGAGTCTGAACATTTCATCTTTATCCTACATATTACAAAATACAGTGGACAATTGGTGGTTTACAATGTTTGCGATATAACTAATTTTTTGTTATGGAAATCCACTTTGTACAAATGAGCATCAGCTGCTTGACGTTGCCAGGGAGCCCAGGAGCAACAACCTTCAACATATGCAGTAAAACTGTGAAGGCAGAAAATTTTGGATATCAGTGCTGATGTAAGTCAGTCAGTGAGCTTGGCTGAGGACCAAACCATCCAAATACCGGTATACAAGACCACAGTGTGACATGCAAATAGCAAGTAACAAGGGCAAGGTTTCCTGATACTTAAAGTGCAAAAACATAGGATATTGCAAAACGGGGGGCTAGACACAAGAGTTTATATACATTTAGCATAAGATCTTTTAAGTCCCAGATATATCAACCCATTCCCAACACATTTCTGTATTAATACAGTGACTTCAATCCTTCCCTACCATCTCCTAAGATCAGCCCATCCTTGCATGTCTCCTTGTTAAGGCCCAGCACTATCATACTCCAGTCGTGTCACCGACTTCCCATCAGACAAATATTTTCTCAAATGAAAACATTAATGAAAACATCCAAACAGGTTAAAGGTGGAGAATGTACATTTGGAAACAGTGGGTGCTTGGGCCTTCAAAAGCATTCCTTTGATCTAGCAAGATGGACATAAGCCTGGTATAATATTCTCACTCTTAATAGTCTTGACAAACGAAATGAAGGAGTCAGGGCTGACCCTGGGTGTTCTGATGCCTTAAGCGAGATTCAGCTGAGTGTCACCCCCACACCCAAGAGCAGCAGAAAAGTAATTTTATCAATTTGTTTATATTTAAAAAACATTTCAGTACTAGCGTCTGTTTCACAAAAAAGTAGCAAAATATTAAGACTAGTGTAAATAACTGTAATGTAATAAAATTCCTCTGATGCCCCCCATCTTTTATGCCACCTAACCAAATGGTGACCTATTGTCACATATAGGGCGGGCCAGTCCTCCGTTAGAGTTGGAATAGATCGTTCGTCCATCAGTTATCCACTGTTATTAACAAATCCTTGCTTTTGGAGGGAATTGCAACAATGATAAGGATCATGATTAGGCACACAGATACACACAAATAAGCACAAATATGTCTGTCAGCAGAAATAAGTTCAAAATGCCATAAAAACTTTCTGCATTTGGATGCCTGTATGCAAAACCAAGTGTTTGCTTGGATGATTTTCACTCCCAGTGGAGGTCACTCTTTTCTACTAACCAGACAGAGGATTAGAAAGGCTTCTCTTCATTGTGATGAGCATCACGTTGTCTATGCACTACCAAAGTAAACAAAATATTCCTATCCTCCAATATGGGCAAATAGCCCATGCCATGCGGGAAGCAGTAGGTTGGCATTCCTGCAGTTGTTAAATGCAGACCAAATATTTAATGAGCTTCTTTTTTTAGTTTTACTGCTGTAAGACTGTACTTGGCACCAAACTACTGTCTAGAATTGGTGGACATTATGGTAAGTTATAGGTGTGGTACCCATGACAGATGGGGATTGACCAAAGCAAAGAATGGAAAATGAATTCAGATGACATGTGCAAACTAGGCAAATCCAACACAACAACAATTTTAGATACTTTACCAACATTCTAAATAGATTTAAATAATGATTTTTAAGGCTAATCACATTCTACCAAATAATCCATACACAGGTATATGCCACATAAGATTCTAAATCTAAATACAGTGTGTGGATTTCGTTGTGGTCTAAAGCTGGCAATGATGTATTCTGTATTAAGGGTTATATACTGTAATGTTATTAAAGATAAAAACCGGTCATATTTGCAGGTGTCAGTCATGCAAACGCCTGCCACACACTGCTGGTAGTAATAACTTGGTCTCACTGCTTTTCTCATCTTGCCTATTAAATAGCTGCATATCTGTGGATAGAATTAATGCACACCAATAGAGCCTTGCATATTGACTAACATGAAATCAAGTCACACTTATAGAATGAATGTAATTATATAATTTATGACTTGTGTGATCTAAGCATTTGTACTGTATATATTAGCATTCTGGGTATGACAAACTGATATTTATACGTGACTATAATTTATCTGCCCAAACATTTTTGTTTTGAGATAATGTTTTGAGTTGCAATTACAACCAATGTATCAAATACGGTATTCAAATACTTAACAAAATACCACACCAAACGTAAGATTATTATGATTCACTAACAATAAACCATGTATATACGGAGGAAAGAAAAATCAACTGATTAGATTGCTAGATAGAACTTTTAAACCATGTGAAGGAGAAAAAAAGGGGCAGGAGGGCAAGATGATTATAGTTAGGTGATGTACCCATTGGACTGTGGTTTTACTTTTGGCCTGCAGAACATGCATCATTTGGACACTGACACCTGAACCCTCACCTAGACCTGATGACTGGTTTGCTCTCCTGTTTCCCTATAAATGAAGCTGAAATGTATTTCTCCCATGTACCATTTTGTTAAAGCTATGTCAGCGTGTGGCTCAGTGGGCTAAGCCTGTGTGCTTGTAATCACAAGGTCGCCGGTTCAAACCCAGCCTCAGCATGTCTGCGGGTCCTTGAGCAAGCACCGCTACAGGTGGCAGCCCTTCGTGGACAAATTACTCTGCAAAGAGTGAGTTGAGGGAGGTGTAAAAGATAATCCCCCTATGGGGATTAATAAAGTATCTATTATTATTATTATGTCTACCTCCTGCACACAAAGAAAGCCTGTATTCTACTCCCCCCACCCCCAGGATGCAATTTTGGCCTTTAGTCTGTAGCAAGTTTTCAAAGATCAGTAGCCCTTTATTTTGCCTGTTATTTTTAGATGGAATTAGGGTAAGAAAGAGGTGTTTCTGGGGCACAACAGGCAGGGAGTGTGATGATGAAGACCTGCACAACTTTCCCATGTTCCATGAGGTAGCAAAGATAATATATAAAGATAAAATCATCATAAACTATGGACACAAAGATACTCATCAGCTGTTTGACTACGAAAAAAAACTATATTTCAAAGGGAAAATGCGTAAAACAAGAAAACCACTCAATCAGTTAAGTAGTCATTTCAATGTAGGGTGTGTGCCAGCAGTTTTCAACAAGTCCAGTCCATCCAGAACTTCACAAAAAGTCTCCTTCCATAGAAATGGAGAGGTTATGAGATCTCGTACGAGATTCTGCAGCAGTTCATGAGACAACATTTTTCACCACCAGAAAAACGTCTCATCGAAGAATGTATTCAGATCGCTTCACGTAATTCTCTGTAACAGGCCCTTCGAAGCTGTTCTGGAGGCTTTCAAATGCAAGTGTTTATTATTTTTAATGCTGGGAGTTAGTTGTCCGTTTGTACCAAAAAAGACATATACACCAAAAATAGTAACCATTCACCTTGATCAAGATACGTAGTTACAAAATGGATGGACTAGGGGGATTATAAATTTATGGCCACCGTATCGTCGTTGTAATGGTTATTTCAACATATTGCGACACAATAGGTTTTGCAATATTAAGTAGTACCTTTATATTATAGCGTGATGTAAACAGCATTGTTAATGAATTCAAAATATGCACAATTTACATTTCATTAAATATAAAACATCATACAGTAATACGTTATCAATTACAGGATTGCAATGTCTATCGCGGCGATTTCTAAACTCCACTTTTACTGCATTTCCCATCGACGCTTTCGCTTTACGTGGTGGGCAGGCATATCCAACACAGCCCACCTATCACCATTATCGCTACGCCCATTCTTAGCTCCGTTTTACCCCTTAACCGTTTTCTTCTACACCTGACCAATCGCAACTAAATATACTCAGAACATAGACGTTGGTTTGGTGTTTGACGCTTAACATGTCAACATTCCTCTTGCTGATTGGACACTGTTTTACTTGCGGCACGATGATGTTTCCTGGCAAGTGAAAGACGGTGGGAGGGGGGATTCGAATGGCAGGCATCGGTAACAGAGATGTGTCTGTCGAGTCTGATATAAATTAGTTAAAAATTCCAACAACAGAGAATCGGAAGTGGACTCGATGTCGGAGGCCTCGTAGGGGTATTCGAGTGGGTAGCGCCCATCTTTGTTTAAACAGTGTCCGTTTCTTTTAGTGCGAGCAATCTGATAAGGCCCAGTTGGATACGAGCAAAAAGAAGCGACCGCCTCGGAGTTTAAGGTAGGGTGAGTGTCTCGGCGTATGCGAAGTAACTGGAGCAGTCTTGTTTTTGGCGTTGCATCTTCCGGGAGCCCCGTGTGAGCCCGACAAAATGGTGATTTAGTTTAACAGCAATGAGTTTCAGAATATGTGTAACTAAACGTCGAGTCAAAATAAGTGCCTGTCAGGCCTAGCTAGCTTATATCACTGATAGCATGGTAGCTAGCTTCCCAGCTATTTATTAAACATGCTAGCCATCTCACAGCCATTTAGAACAGTTACGTAAAACACGGTTAATTAAAGTCATTCTGCATGTTCGTCTTCCTAAAGATTTTATAATTCAAGTACGTGGTGCTCTTTAAGTTTATTTATTTATTCTTTTTTGGGGTAGTTAGGTGGTGTATTAGCACGTAACGCTATTGATTGCGTGACTACATATCAAGCCTGTTATTGATAATTACCGTGGGTCGTTCATTTTGATGAAAAACACTGACATTTTCTGTACTGCGCACTGTATGCTGCATTGTCACTGTAGACAGAAATGGAAGATGGTAGGCAGTTGGTTGGATTGAGGTTATTTATATAAATCAGCATAGCTCCTTACAGAAGAGATAGCTGACTTAAAGCTCCACTGATTAAAAAAAAAAATAAGAAAAGCGCTCGCTACTTTGTAATACTTTGTGCTGTCAAGCGACTACAACGATTCATATAGGAAAACGTACCGTACTGTAGTTTTCTCCTGATTGACTGCATTAGACAGGCATTTGTATTGTTTCATTTTTTAAAATCCGTGAAGCCGTTTTCAGTGCTTTACTCTTAATGGGAAAGGTTCTACTGAGAGCCACATATAGCACTTATCTTGAACCTCTTTAAAGGACTGCAATTTTATAAAGGATGGCACTGTTACTTAATCAGACGTGTGTGTATATAACGTGGGCAAAATTGTAGGGCAGTTTTAAATTAAGGTAAAAGAGTACTTCAAAGAAACAGTAACACACATACGCACATTTTTGTACCGATGATATGTTGCAGAAGGTTAGTAAATGAACTGAATGAACTAATCAATGAGTGAACTAATCGTATGAAGCCTTTCATTCAGATTTCAAACGTGTATGCGATTGCTGACCAAATCTGGAAGGGTTAGGGGACTGGGACTGCTTTGTATTCGTAAGTTTGTAAATAGACTTATAGGCTTTCGCTACTAAACCCTGAAAATTCTACTTTAATATTTCACAGTCATCTAATTCATGTTCAATTGCATTCATCCAATTGCATGGCTATCGTTTTCAGCTCTGAATACTGAGTAATAAACTTACTATGTTTCAAATATAATTCATATATTTAATTTTTTGTTATGTCGTAGTTTAAAATAACTTGATTTAGTTTAATTTCTCATATTTGAAAGAGGAAACTTAAACCAGCAATGATAACTAGGTCTTCAAAGTATATGAAAATGATTTGTCATCATCATGCACACTAAATCCTTTATTGTGTTCAGGGAAAAATCACCCATCACCCCAAGGTGACACTTTCCTAATATTTTACTGAAAATGGTCATAATTTTTCTCATCATAATGTTTGCACTGAATGCATATTTTTCTCATTTTCATTGTAATTTTTCAAGACGGTACTCCTTTATTGCAAAGGTTCTCCATGTTTTTCACAAGGGAAGGTATTGTCAAGCTCAAAAAGTAAAAAAAAAAAAAAAAACATTAAAATAAAAAAGTATAACATTCTTGTGATATCCCTTTAATGCTTTGCAAATGTTTGTATTTTTGAATACAGCTCTTATGGTTTGATACAACAAAGTGATAAACCTGTAGGTTTATAATGTATTAGGTGTGAAAAGTAATTATAGCATGATGTTGAAATACTGGAATTTTATGAATTAATTTTGTTCTGTTCTGTCCAGGGAATATGTAACAGAAATTACAATGACATCGAGATTTGGGAAAACTTACAGTCGAAAGGGTGGGGATGGAAATTCGAAATTTGACGAGGTCCTGTCCAACAAAAGGGCCACACTCAGCACCAAATGGGGTGAAACTACTTTCAAGGCCCAGCTGGGCTCCAAACGTCCGCATTTCAAGCCTGAAGTGACAGATGCCCCAAAGAAAGCCAGGCCCAGTGAGGAAGAAGACACCGAGGACCCTTTTGGTTTTGACAGTGATGATGAGTCCAAACCTGTGACTTCACGCAGTTTTCCTTCAGCCAAGCCTCCCCAAAGCAAACTGGTACCAGCTGAACCAGCTCGAGCAGAAAGGCCAGTGCTTCAGCAGGAGTACAACAGCCATGTAAATGTGTCCGATTCCTTTGACCCAGGTGTCCTGTCCTCTACTCAAAATGATAACAAGAATGCATACAGTGTTTCTGTGGACTTCAGCAGCAAGGTCTTCAACAACGCACCTACAGGTATGGACTTTCTGCAATCGGTTTTGGGTGGAGAGGTTTCCTCACCGTTAAACAAGTTTCTGCCTTTTGTTCCATAGTTAAACAACTTTTTATCCTTTCCTAACAGTTGGATAATTTGATAATTAGATTTTTTTTTCTCAATTGATCAATTACAGTGAGCGATTCTAGCGTGTTGTCATTTGCTTGGCTGGTTTCTGTTTGCTAAGTGCAGGAGTATGTACATGCAAGTGTGTATCTAATATTGATGTAACATTCATATACTAGGGATGGGCCGATCCACATTTTTTCAGTTCCGAACCGATTCCCATACACAACTGCCAATTCCGATACAGATTCCGTTACGTGAGCTCTTTTTACTTTGTTATACTGTTCCACCTTGTTTGTACATCGTGTTTTAAGAATATCTTCAGAGCAAGTATACACAAGTGGCGAATGCTTAAAATGCAACACAATTTTTCTCCCATTGGCACCAGCTCAGTTACACTTTATTGCCATAGAAGCCCCTCTTGCATCACAAGCTTCAGCGATTTCGCAAAACAGTCCAAGTTATCAACTTCCAAATCATCCATTGCTTTTTTGTCTCGCACAGTTGCGTGCCCTTTAAGTGATATTGTCCATTAAACGCTATTCCCACCTCTCAAAACTTTATTTTACAAAGATTGCAAATCGCTGTGCTCCTGGTTTCTGTTCAGATAAGTCTGTCTTATCTTACGCTCCTCGTACTGCGAAGGGTATGTGCATGACGTCACAGCAGGCGGAAGTCACTGCACTCACACCCACTGAGTAGCAAAAAAGACTGAGGGGCAGCGTTAGTGTTCGACTTGAATGCCGCAAAAAAACACTTGTGAAATGGGAAAGAGCTGTCGTGCGATTAATTGTGCAAATAGATTTAACATGAAATAGGAGCTATCTTTTTAGAGATTGCCAAAAACTAAATAAGTAAGTATAGGACGTGCATTGGTCACGCATGGCCGATACCCGATCCGTCAAATAGGTCTAGATCGGCGCCGATACCGATCCGAATATCGGATCGGTGCATCTCTAGCATATACATCAACTGGAGTTAGAGTAGCTAGCTAAATTTGAAGAAATACAAGAAATTTAAAAATCATAAAACCAAAAAATGTTCTTTGCTCCCAACAGTATCATGATATCTTTAGACAGGTGAACAGGTCAGTCATGGTTTTGCAATGTTAAATGAATAAATGAATTTCATATACATTTTGTTTTTTGAATTGCTGATCTCTTCAGCTGTGATGACTGCATTAATGTTGTACCTGCTGTTCGTTACTCTTAGTTTGGTTTAATACTACAGATATTGCTGTATAGAATTACTAAATATTTGTAATGGATCAAGCTCCCTTCCTTTGTTTGACTGCTAAGGTGGAGGTGTCTGGAGGCATTTTCTGAGGCATCTTTGAGTTTATTGTATTGTGTGTTGTAGACTATACCTATCATTGGGATCTGGTGTGTGTACTTTGAAAGCAGCTGTCCAACATTTAACTGCATTTTGAATGTTTCTAAACCTAAACCACATTGTCAATACTATTTTCAACCTAGTTCAAATCAAACCAACCTTTTGGCGGGTCCTGATTTTCTTAAGTCTTTGCAAAGATCAATAATTGGCTTTTAGTAATTTAGCATTTCTTAGACGTGTAACCCGTAATCTCATGATACTTGGTCTTTGAAACATTTGATATTATGCAATTACAATTCAGTGTTTCTCCCTCCAAAGTTATGGTATTTGAATATTTTTCTGTTTCAATCAATACAGATTTGCTTGTAAGTTATAAAAATACACGTTGTGTATTGATCTGTCAGTGAGGAAACAATAGACTAGTAGTTTCTCTGCATGCTCATGGTTGTATGGATTATTTCAATCTCAATTGGAACTTGTCCCTCAATATACTTAGTGGTGCTGTTTTAGCCTCATTTCTGCCAGTATGACCCTGTGTCTAGTCCTCTGAAATGGCTCTTCTCAATAAAATAATAACTAAAGGTGAGGAGCACGAGGCATGATAAAGGGCCCTTCATCTCTCAGAGAAAAACTTAAGTTCAGCCATCCTCATGTTGCTAGTTGGACTGATAAGTCTTGGTTTTTCATAATTTTGTGAAGAATAACACACACACACAGACAGATATATAGATATATATTATTATTTTTGGAAGTTTGAAGAACAGATACTTCAAGTGACTATATCCAGATCTATATACCCCTCCACTATTTAGACAACAAGACATGCGAAGAATGTAAACACAAATAACACTGCTGTCGTGCCAAAATTTCAAAAGAATGTGAAGTAGGTGGCAGTGGCATTTTAAGCCTAAGAACTTGGTCTTAAAGTGTGCGGTCTCTTCTGTAATAACTTATGTGGCTACACTGAGTCAGTAATGTTCATGAGCTCAGATTTTATAAAATTAGTATTACGGTGGATACATAATTAAATGCCAACAGTCTTACCTTTCTGCCTTTTAAAATTAAATAGGAAATGAGAGCATGAGAAATGGTGAGTCTGGTTAATGGCTTTAACGTAATTAGAAACATTAAAGAAACATTGTTATATGGTTTATGCGTTTTCCTCCTCTTCTGCTGATTACAGCACAGCAATTTAATGTATCTGATGTCCTGGGGTATTGCAACCTAAAAAGACTGAGCAAATTAATTTAATGTAGCCTATAATATACTTACCTTGAGATTACAGACAAAGACTCCATTTTTACTGCCAGTTTTTTCATTTTCTTTCTCACAAAGTCAAATAATTTTGCTGTTGTCATTTCAATCTTACTTTTTGTCAGTTGGTGTGTGTGCCCTGCGATGGGTTGGCTCCCCATCCTGGGTTGCTCCCTGCGTTGAGCCCATAGTTTCTGGGATAGGCTCCGGACCCCCCGTGACCGTGAATGGGACAAGTGGTTTCAGAAAATGGATGGGTGTTTGATTATCAATCTGTCAATGCGATTTGGAACAGGAACTCACTATAGTTGTATACAGGGCTGCACTGGCCATCAGGCTTGCCGGGATTCCCATCGGTGGGCTGATGGGTATGTCGCTCAGTAAAACATATCACTCAGGAAAGGTTATCATGGGTTTTCCCCTGCTTGGCAATATTTACTTTGAGGCCTTGGAGAAACTCTAAGTCCAGGGTCGATTTTGAATCCCAGTCCAACCCTGGTTGCATACTATGCAAAACCATAGCTGATGCAGAGTATGGTGCTTCTATGGTTTTGTATGGTGCTTTGTTGCAGAAACCTTTTGGATCTTGATTCCCGATATCATGGGTAAGGTGAGACCACAGGAGGTATTTTGACAGTAGGTTATACCGCTTGCTCTCCCAGGTGTCTTTATTCCCTGCAGCTGAGAGGCTTCTCAACATGCACCACACTTTCTCTGCTTCTGACAGTTTGGTATCTGGAAAGAATCATGTTCTTTGCAGCTTGTTCTGCTGAAGAGTTTATACAAACCTATACTGGCTCTGTTATTGCAACTTCCATAACTCACCCTAACCTGGTGTAGATGTACTGAGGTTTTATTGAATTATGACAGATTTCACCAAGAATGACTAAAATTTTATATATACAGTTCACTGTTATGAGAAAAGGACATTTCTTTTTTTGGATAGTTTGTAGACATCTCAAGTATTAAATTTCTGCTTTTTCTTCCCTAAAGACAAGGCAGTGCACACATGGTCCAATGAAAGTACAGAGAAGCAAACCAACACATGGTACAAAAATGCTTCAGAAAAGGACAAGAAACCAGTGCTGCAGACCCCTAGTTTAAAGATGGACACCAAGATCTCTCTGGAGAGCTGGAACTCTGCAGGAGGTGATTTGAGGCCAGCCCTCCCTGGCATTGAGACTTTTAAAGGCAGTGACTCAATGTGGTTGACTAGCTATTGGCAGGAAGATAACAAAGGGGATGCTGAGGAAGAAGCATCCTCTTATGTGGAGGGGAACACAAATAGCAATGAGTCCAGCCAGGAGGAAGTTGGTTTACCTGCAGGAAACTCAGAGTCTGAAGACCTCACCCAGTCTCTTCTCAGGCCCAACAACTGCCGAACGTATCGGCGGCCCAACAAATGTCAACAGGCAGCAGGTACGGGGAATGGCAGCGGTAACTTACCTCATGGCACGGGGGGCCAGGAACTTCCAAAAGCCGGCTGCGGGACTGGGGCGGCGGATGGCAAATCTGGTGCCAGGGTTCGGACGAGAGACTACACTGTGCTCCACCCTTCCTGCCTGTCGGTGTGCAATGTTACCATCCAGGATGCTTTGGACCGGAGCATGGAGGAATTCACTGCTGCTCCGGCTGACCTTGGGGAGGCAGGCAGGCTCAGGAAAAAAACAGAAATGGCCTCAGCCAAACCTACCAGGTGACTTTTCACACGTGATTTTCCATATACCACATTATTTTTCAATGACACATCTCTTGTGACCTTACTTTCCTTTTCCACAACAATGACACAACCCTACTTAATGTGCTGTCTACCAAAACAAACTTTTTAGTAAGGCAAGAATATTAAAGATATCTTGCTATAACTCATGAGCTGCCTTTGGTGAAGGCGTCAACCAAAAAAAAAAAACATTGTTGAAACATGGAGAAGGTGTGGATGCTTTTGAGGGAGGTTAAGGTTTGGTAAAGTTTTTCTGTGGTCTCCTGTATTTAATTATATGAAGGATACAGCAAATTTGCTCTCTGTTAGAGAGGAAGGAGACATGGAGCAGTGACCATCTGTCTTGGCATTGCCAGTTTAGAAAATTAGAGAGCAGAATTGTTTTGTACCTTGTTTGGTACACCTTCCCAAAATATCCTGGGGATCCTATT
>JAODLD010000069.1:9582325-9605197 GCA_026781065.1 Mormyrops boulengeri
GTATAGCTCAGGCTTTTTGGGATAAGCCTGCAGTCTGCTTGGCCATTAATGAGTCTCCAGTTTTCAACTTTTTAAAATTCTGCCTTTGCATTTATTTAAGCTTGTTAATAGAAGCTGGGAAAATGTGTGAAAATGTGTTTTCTTTTGCAAATGCTTTTCTACAGTTGCTCTCTTCTCTCTCCAGAATGGGGAAGCACCAAAACTGGCGAGCAGGATGGTCTCATCATAACCGCCTTGAATTGCGTGTTGCGGGTCCCTCAGTATCTACCTCAGGAGCAGAGATTCGATATTAGAGTTCTGGTGAGCAAAGCATCCTTCCTAAGCTTATCTCTTCCTGACCTGTGTCTGTTACAATGAACTTGTCGATTTAATGGTTCACTTGACCACAATTCGGTCCTTTTTGCAGGGCCTGGGTCTGCTGATCAACCTAGTGGAGTATAGTGCCAGGAACCGGCACTGCCTGGTGGAGATGGAGGTGGATGCCGTACCCTTTGATTCTATCTGCGTGGGAGAAGGGGAGGAGTTGAAGACGGAGGGGTCTTTTAGTGCCATCTCGGCCTTGGTTCAGGTGCGTGTCCTGAGTCATGTCCGAGAAAATGAGGATGTGGAGGCTAGTGTCTTTTGCACGAGATTAACGGATTACCTTATGAACAGGCTAAATTAGTTTGGTTTTACTTCAACGTAAAACGAGTGTAAGCACAGCATTCCACATGGACACTAAAGACATCCGCGAGATGTACTAAAATGGTTTGCTTATCTGTGTATTGCTCTCTGCAGCTTTTCCTCCAGCGAGAGCGGGCAGCGGTGCTGGCCGAGACCGAGACGGACGACTTCATCAGCGACGCGCCTAAACCGCAGCTGGATCAAAGCGGCGAATGGCAGGAAACTTCTGGAGAGATCCAGTGGGTGGCCTCTGAGAACAACGACAAGGCTGATAACAAGGAAAAGAAAGAGGAGGAAGAGGAGGAGCTGGACCTGAACAAAGGTAATCGAGCGCCATTTTTATCAAAGCCTCAAAAATCTAACTGCCAGATGTTTCTTTGTTTTGTGTCATTTTGATAGCCGCACATTTTTTCTGTATGTGCACCTTATTTGGTGCCCAAGTGAAGCGTCTGATCATCTGTCTGTCACATGGTATTCCCTTTTTTCTTATTGGTGATGTTCTCTATTGTTTCCCAAAGCAAATCTCTAAATAATAAGGATTGGATCCGAATTTTGTTGGTTACTGGTATTATTAGAGCCCCACCCTGGATTCCACAAACAAATGTTTGTGTTGTGCCTTCCTCAGTGTAACAAAAAAAAAGCACTTTTTAACCAGGCTGTCTTTCATATCATTGGCCTTTTCCTTATTTGTGTTGTCAGTGTGTCTCATCACCCCCTTTTATCATTGTCTGCTCCTTCACGTCTATCTCTCTGCAATTTCAGCTCTCCAGCATGCTGGGAAGCATATGGAGGACAGTATTGTGGCTTCATATACTGCACTGCTGCTGGGCTGTCTCTGCCAGGAGAGTCCTGTAAGTCACCTGGCCTTCCAGCCTCATGGATTCGTTCCTCTACAGTTACAGTCTGTTTTGGTGCCTTTCCTACTCATTCACTTGAACGTTTTATATATAAGTATATAATCCAGACTGTAGAAGTACACCATTTTAATTCTTGTTCTCTGTTAATATACTGGATCAGTAGGTTATATTATAGTACCTTTAGTTTTAGTTACATTTGTAATTTTAAGTGTGATTTCAGAACATTATGTCTTTAAAAATGCAACCTTGAAAGTACAACTCCATAATAATGTGGGTGATTTGTCGAAATGACTTCCCACCTCTTTAAATACAAAAATTGAAACTGCCTGAGGTGTTGCCTCATAACAATTATGAGCTGCTCAGTTGGATGCTGGCTTGAAATTTGATATTGAAAGTCATCATTTGAAGAATAATGATTCTTTGATATTGTGACCCATAGATATGCCTAGGTTTCTATTTTAATGTGAAGGTTGCAGCAGCACATTTGGTGCAGTGCTTATGTAAACCGTATGGTCTTGCATTGATGAGTTGTTACAGACATTTTGAATTTACCACATAGGAACCATCTAGGCAGAAGTGTGCGATATTTAGGATCTAATTCATTTTTTTGTTTTTGCCGAGACCCTAAACATAGAATATAGAACCTCCCTATTTGTGTCTTTCAGATGAATGTGACTGCTGTGCGGGACATTTTACCAAAAGGAGATTTCTCAATAATGACAGAAATGCTCAAGAAGTTCTTGAATTTCATGAATCTTACAGTAAGTATGTCCTGAATTTTTTATTTTTTTTGCAAGTGTAGTCTTTGTTCTGCCATTTCTCTAATGATCTCTATTGCCCCCCCTACAGTGTGCTGTGGGCACAACTGGGCAGAAGTCCATCTCCCGGGTTATTGACTATCTTGAACACTGCTAGCAGCTTGATGCTTTTGCCCATGTCAGCATTGCTTGCCTGTGGTAGATCGTAGCAGGGAGGAACACCAGATAGGTCAGCGCCCATTTATCATCGGCAAAATTTCAAGGACTTTAAAAAATCTGTAACTGATCATTTTTATTTCAGCATTTTACCTGTAATTTTTCTGAGTTTCAGAAACCAACTCTGTGTATAAAGTTTTTCAAAAGTTCGTGGCTCAGCAGGGGGATGGGATCTGTATGTAGTGAAATGTTTACATTTTTTAATCTTTCTGAACTCTCCTGTAATTTAGGTGCAAATCCTACTATCCCCTGAAATAATTTATTGTTTTGTTATGAGGCAGTAATTATCAGCTAATTTCAGTTGTGAAAGGTTTTAAGCTTATACATATAAACTATTAAAAACAAGCAGGGTTTTTTTTCAACTGTTAAAGCTTTTGTCCCCATCGCGTAAATATAGATCAGGAATTTCTGAATGGGTAAATGTTTGATATTTAATTTGTTTTATCTTGAGAGAAGGTTGAGTAATATTTCCTTTTGATGCTGATCTTTGTGAACTCTGCATATGCTGGTAAATAAACTGTTCCATTGAAGCTTCATCTATTTGCACAGGGAAACAAATCTAGCATTGAAGGCGTCAATAGTGATATGTTGCAGTACATGCCAGAAGCTATTTTAATGTTATTTTTGCCTTTTTGTTTTCCCTCTCTGATTAGTTGTTTAAATACCAGTAAAGTTGTAATGCTAGGATTAAGTAAAGCCTATGAAACCAATGCCATCTTTATATGGACCGTTTTCATATGGACACATTTCCATATGATGATCTCCTCAGTGAGGTAATAAAGACTTAAACAGACCATGTGGAACATTCATGCAAGAATTCCCATTTTTGATTGGTCTCTTTTCCGAGACGTGTGTTTTGGCAATACAATTGAATGAGTCGGATCAACTTTTTTATCGTCGCAAAGTTGCCTGGGAAAAAAATGAATGTTTGTCATTTTGTACTGTTTGAAGGGAGTGTCTTTACAAACCTGGAAATTAACGCTAGCTAGTATGATCTCAAGTCCGACCAGCTGTTAGCTGCCTCACACTGGTTGCATATAGTTGGGTGACTGGATGCGTCATCGCGTTTTGCTCGTTACGTCAGAATACATACTAGTCATTTATGGAAAACTTCATGCCAGAATCAATGTTTTGGGTTCAGGCCAAAGAGGGATTCTCTGTTGTGAATTATGTGACTAGTTGAACATTCACTTTCTGCCCCGGGAAAAAACGCTGAACCGTTAAGGAAGTGTTACTCATCAGTTAAAGCTGGGAGGTTGAGGCAGTTTTAGGTTGTTCTGATTTCTCATCAAACGTTGAAAAATTTCTAAAATTAAATATATGAACGGTGCAAGGAAACAGTATTATCCCACCCCTCCTCTACACCCAACCTGCTGTTGTAGAGCTTTTTTATCATTATGATGACCTTCAATATGAAGAAATCTTTCATTTTAAATTCATTTAAGAATTTTTATATTTATAAATGTAATTCAGCTCAGTCACTGTCTTTTATGGCATAGCATTAGTTTTTAATCTCACTAATTCATAATGTAAGACCAAACAGAAATGTTGGTTAGTGAGGGTCTGCAGGCCACACGGACTCTGTTCAAATCTTTGGCGGGTTCTTTATTTTTCTTTCTATTTTGTATGTTGTGTCTTTTCAGGCTTATGTTTCTGCAGTGCAGAGGCATTGTTGTCAGTACCCCAATTTTCAGATTTAGCAGTAGCATACATACCTACTATCATATTGCCAGACTTGCTACCCAGAATGAGAGGGGACACACAAGTTCCCTCTGTCTCGCACCCCAAGTTGACCTCTGTAACCTAAGCGTACAAGCCGTTTACTAAGAATATGATTTCAAAATGAATGGAAAGCAAATTGTTGTACATATATATGTAAATATTGGTTATTGGGAATTAGAATTGTAGAATACTTTTCTGAATCCAATCCTATTTTTATTTTTTTACAGTATTTCTCATTTATTTGACAAAGTATAAAGTCAACTGCAGGACAAAGTTTGTACCAGTTTCAAGAATGTTATGTGTAAATAATTTTAACTTCAATAAAAATTGCTACTTTCGGTATACTTTTTTTTCTCTTTGTAGCCCTTTTTCCGTGTATGGGAGTGTATTTTTGATAGCATGTCTTTCTGCCTAGCTGCCAAAGTGGAGAAGTTACAATAAAATTATTTGAAAAGGACGAAGCTGCTGTGTCATTTCTGGTATTGTGGTCGGCATTTTATTTAACTGTACAATAGTATTTGGCTTCCTAGTGGTATTTCTGTGTCATTAACCTGTCCTTTTTATTAAATTAAATTTATTCTATCTAGTAATTCATAATATAGGTGCTAAAATGCTTTAAAGTATATAATAGATTCTTGTGCCCTTCACTTGTATGAATGAGTATTTCACTTTATTGGGATTAGTGTGCTGCATACCAAGGAGAAGACGTATGTACTCATGTAATTTTAGCAAAGATCATTTTATGAATGATATTGGCAGACCATTACAAGTCAGCATTTTAAAAGTCATTATTGCATTACTGCTGTTCAGTCGAATAGCATGATTGTGCCCTTAGGTGTCCCCTGGGAGTCATCCCTGTGGTGTTTTTGTCACTGGTATGTGCTACTGCTTGCCTTGATGTAGAGTACGTCTGTTGTGTTGAGGTTTGTTTGTGTTTTCCTTTAGCCCATGTGCTGGAGAATGTTCAGAATCTAACCTTTCAACAGGTTTTGTCTGGTTAACTCATCCTTAAATATTTTTCTTATTTTGATTTTCACTGGTGTTCAACCATTAATTCTTTTTTTTACTGTTTATGTCCCAGGAACAGCTCTCTAGCACAAATCTCCTTTTGTAAAATTTTAAGAAACTTATGATAAAGTTGTAAACATCTATTGCATGTTCTTCAGTCTCTTTTGTCAATCAGTTTATAAACTGCCCAATTTATGTTTGTTGACTATAGCATCTTTGAACAGTGATCTCCGAATTGTTTTTGGTCCAAATAATCCATGTCCACTGCATACAGGGTTGGACAATGAAACGAACACTGGTCAATGTTGTTTGAGGTTTTACCCCTATATATGCACAGCCAGGTGGCCAGTCTTCACTGACCACACATTCCATCAGTGTGTGAAGGTTGAATTAGCAGAGCAACAGCACAGCTGTACATAAAATATTGCAATCCACGCAACATTTTGGGAGACATATCAGAATTGAAAATAGGACAGATTGTCGGTGCGTGTATCGCTGGCGCATTGGTGACCAGGACAGCAAGTCTTTGTGGTGTATCGAGAGCCACTGTATCCAGGGCCATGGTGACATACCACCACAAAGGATGGACCACATCCAACAGAAGTAACTGGATGTGAGAGGAAGCTGCATGAAAGGGATGTCCAGGTACTAACCTGGATTGTACCCAAAGAAGAAAACCACAGGTGCCCAACTCTCGGCAGAAGTAAATGCTCACCTTGACTCCCCTCTTTCCACCACAACCGTTAGTCGAGAGTTGCACAGGGTCAGTCGGGCTGTTATATTCATGGTACATTCATGGTTGGGCTGTTATAGCCAAACTTTGGTCACTCTTGCCAATGCCAAACAGTATCAATGGGGCCAGGGATGCAAATCTTGGGTTATAGAAAATGTGAAACATGTATTGTTCTCTGATAAGTCCACTTTGTTTTTCCCACATTGAGGGGAGTCATGGTGTGGAGAATCCCCAAAGAGGCTTACCACCTGACAGTACGCAGTATGGGGTAGGATCAGTTGATGGTTGCAGTATCATGGAATCTCCTAGGCCCACTATTTTTCTAGATAGGCACGTCACTGTCAAGGACTACTGAACCATTCTGGAGGACCATGTTCACCCCCAGAGTTTCAAACATTGTACCATGTATCAGGATGATAATGCACCAGTACACACAGCAAGACTGGTGACAGAGTGGTTTGATGAACTGAAGGTGAAGTTGAACATCTCCCATGGCCAGCACAGTCACAAGATCTGAATATTATTGACCTACCTTGAGGTGTCAGATAACGTTTTCCTCCACCAGCATCACATAGTGACCTGGCCACTGTTCTACAAGAGGAATGGCTCAAAATCCCTCAGAAATTGATGCTGTTTTGACCACAAAAAGAGGCCCTACACCATACTAATTATTGTGGTCTAAATCCCCTGTGCCTTGACCCTTATTTCTCTGGATAGTATAGTTTGGAAATAGTAAGTTTGTTACACACTGACTGACCAAAGAAGTATATCTGAATCTGTCTGTAATGTTGCATGTTGTCTTGTTGGAGGCCTTGTGACAGGTACGTTTTGCCACTCGTCTTGATTTGCACTGTTCTACAGACCATCTATAGTGCGACAACACGTAATAAACCCTGAAAATTTCAGAAGTTCTCCCACACTCTGAACCATCTCCAAGCAGGTGCGTATTCTCAAGGAGCATTTTATCGAAGATTATCTTCGACGGTGCCATTTATAAAATTTGCTAATCAGAAACAGAGCACAGTTATACAGATGATAGAGATGCAGCGATCATTTGCCTCCGTTTTGATGGTTGTTCCTCCTGAGATATAGAGTTATCATTATAGTGTATTTTAAAATAATCAGCTGCACAATAAAACTAGTATTCATGGTGAGTTATAAGAAATATGTCGTACTAAAACTACTCATTTTGAGATTATTCATAATCATGCATCTGTGATTTATAAAGGATTGTTTATGCATGTTAAAGAATCACTACCTTTGTATGTCCCATGATTAATTTCCCTAGCTAACGTCTATCTCCCATCATCCAAATACCCAACCCGATTGCAATCCATTACTCTCTCATCTGTTCTTGAATGTTTTGTCCTGCCTGTAGGGTTATGGGTTTGAATCCCACTTCTTGCTCTGTGCCTATTTGTGCCTCTTTCCTCCTAGTCCAAAAACGTTTTTTTTCTTCCTTTCCCCCAATACTGAACATAGAATACAGAACCTGTGTGTTATGTCTTTCAGATGCAGGTGCTTGCTTAGAGTGATATTCTACCCAATGGAACTGGTGACCCTAAATTGGCCAGTGTTCTGTCTGTGATGCACTAATATCCGATCCCCTTTCTGGTTCTCGAGGCTTCTTAGGTTCCAGACTCGCTATGACCCAGTACTAGATACTATTGGAATATGGATGCGTGGATTCTCTCAATGCTACTGTAAACCACAGAAAGCTGTACTAGTAACATAATTCAATTTAAAAATCAGTAATGCCAAAGGCACTCTTCTACATTTAATCCAGTTACTTAAATTCTATTTTCTGTGCCATTTTAAATGATGAACTGCTGTATAAAAATGTTTTACAGCGAATGACATTCAATGCATGTTTTGTTGAATATTATTAGAACTATTCACATAGTTGAAATGTACAGCAGGTGATAGATATTAAGTCCTGATTATATTGTATTAGATGCTGGGCTCTACTTTACTTAGAGTTCCCAAACGCATTTCCTTGCAATAATAATGAGCACTGTATTACTTGAAGAGTTTAATGAATATTACTATATGCATTTTAGATATTGTGTTAATTATTTAAGTATTATTACTGGTAAAAAAAAAAAAAAAACGTTCATTGTCCAAATATATCCACATAGTGTTGAAAGATGCATGAATGTAAAATAAATTTTCATGAATATACAAAAATGTGTTGGAGTGTAGCGGCGGCCCTTTAAAAATTAGCCGGTGAATATTTGCATTAACAGTCATTAGATGACAGGGTCATTTCTGCCAGCTAAATTTAAAACTAGAATAATGGCTATAATTAGAAACAGTTTAAAGAAGTGGGATAAAGCCTGGGAATGTAACTTTGTAAAAGAAGAACGATACATTCTAACAGATGATGATGAATTCAACAACACTAGACTGCACCACAGCATAAGAAAAAAGGTTCTGGAAAATTAAAAAGATGATTAAAAAGGGGGTTGATGGAGTAGAAGACAGGAATAACATCATTCCCATTATCTGGATTTCTTTTCTCTAATTGCTACTGTTAAATCATAATGTAATCCTGGTCCCAGGGTTGAGTTTAAAAAATGTACAAGAATGTATCAGAGGTTTCAATGGCAAGCTCTGAACACAATTTACCAGCATTCATTATTCAGAAAATAATCAAGGCCATTTACCATTACTGAAGATGCTTTAAAAAGCTGTTTTTTTACAAACATCAGAGAGGAAAATTTACTGCTGAATACATAATATGAAATACAACAGTATGTGAATTAGAGAACTATTAACATGATCATTTATATAAATTAACTTAGGGTTTGCATACAAATGCAGTAAATACATAGAAAGTTCATCCATCCATCGCCTGTAGCCACTTATCCTGTTCAGTGTCACAGTGGGCCTTTGGGCACCACATGCTATACTCACACCGACAGGCAGTCTGGTAACTCCAATGAACCTCAGCATGTTTTTGGACTGCGGGGGGGATACCGGAGTTCACCATAGGAAACCCCACACAAGTGAAGCCATGGCAGTGCTCAAGCCCTGATCCCAGAGGTGGGAGGCATGTGCTAACCACTGCACCACCCTGCCCCCCCCCCCCCTTCTTTGGAAAGTTTTTCACTTAAATGTTGTCATTCACAAGATCATATTACTGAAATGACTGAAATGGTTTCAAAGTTTTAGTTATCACATATACATAATCCTATTTAGTACAATATGCAGTGAAATGTGTCATTACCTAGCCCCAGACTGTGAATATATATTTTTTCTATACGTGTTCATTACCTTTAGTCTTACCATTTTTATATTCGTCTTTAGTTTGCGAAAACCTTACTGCACAGCCTCAGGACCAAATCAGGGTTCATTTCACCACACGTTGTACTTGTACTGTAGTTGTGTATGTGACAAATAAAGAGTCTTGAATCTTGATTCTTGAACAGTGGACAAATGTATAAGGGAACTAAGCAAAAAGAGACAAGACATAGGACATTAAAGAATAATCATACATATACATAGTGTGCAATTGGGAGTAAAGTGGCATTTAGGGCAAAGATCTACGAAAAAATACTCTAAGTATTTACAGTATTGTGCAAAAGCCTTGTGAACAGGCAGTGAAAGAAGTTGATGTTTCAATGATCTTCATGTTGGTGTAAATCTATGACATTAAGTCTGTCAAAAACTGTGTGAGCTTAGCCATTTTAAAACCCCTCCTATTATTCACACTTACCATTCAATAAACAAATATATTAGACACAGTGATAAATATTTATTAAATATTTATAGGCATGTTTATTATGCATTATGAATGTTCTATGAAGTTCTCATCTATAATGCACTATAAATACCTTCATAATGCCTTATAATAGCATATACTGGCCAGGTGGTGTTAGCATAAAGCTTGTCATGCGCTCAGTTAAGGATATCAGCTAAATGTTGGTGTACAGCAGTGGAGAGGCCTGCTAACGTGTGCTTAAACAGCTGTGCAAATAAAGGGCCTGCGCAGTGACATAGCAGCTAGAAAGGGGGTTGGCATGGAGTCAGTTGCCTCCCGCATGATTGCTCAGTAAGGCCTGGTTTGAGGAATCTAAGTGTATGTTTGTATTAGCGTTGATAATAACACTTGCTGGTATGATTACCCGTAGGAGGAGCTGGTGTCGCTGAATGCCCGCATACAGTATGCAAACATACTATCAAACATCAGTCCTTTATCTGATCTGCATGCTACAGACACTCACATTGGCCTAACGTTGTTGTGTAGATTTATAATACTAGCTATAGATATTGTTTCTGTAGCCATAGTAATTGTATTGGACGCTAGCCAAGATAGCTCATTTGTATTTGTCTTTTTTAAAAAATATTTTTTCCAAATTTTATCAGTTATTTCCTACATTAGATAATTGATTTTTATGAATTTCCTATAACAGAACAGACAGTGAGGCAAACTTAAATAAAAATTGGAACAAGCATCTGTCTCAGTCTGTATTTCCCACAAAGCCTGTCCTGTCTTCCTGCTCTGTCATGCATTCTCACCCATGAACGTGTTTTTCAAAAAGGACCGCCTGTTGCATATATATACAGAAGGAATTTGTTTCACTTCACACAGGTCTGACAATGCATTCCGCAATGAAGAATACTAATTTGAAAATTATTTAAAAATAAATGAGTAAATAAAACTCTTGGCTTTTAACATGTATTACAATAACTGCTGTTTATGTCAGAGTCCCTCTGGCCCCCACATCATTAGTTCTAGACTTGGCCCCCTGCAGGACAAATGAAAAGCTATTGATGCAGCCACCCGGCTGTGAGATGTCAGGGAGGCTTAATCAGCTGTGCTGCTTTGCTAATGAAGAACCATTTGCTTTGTCATCTTTGTAGTGAGGTCCCCAGATTGTACGGCATGATAAAAAGCTCAAGAGAAGAAGAACAAGGCTCATTTAAGACGATTCTCCCACTCAAACCTGTGACCCTGACTAGGATAAATGGTCAGAAAATGGATGGATGGACTCCCACTCTGAAACACATCCATTCTTATGTCAATTTGCTGTGATTCAATGACCAATAGAGGGAAAATTACCCACATTCCAAATCAGTAGAATGAATCTAATGACAACCATTCATCTTTTTTAACACTTATACTGGTCAGAATTGCAGGCCAGGACACACCCTGTATGGGATGCCAGTCCATCACAGGGCACATATGCAATAATTCACAACAGGCAGTTTAGAGATGCCAGTTAGCTGAGAAATCTGTAATATATAGTATAGGAAAAATGCCTGCAGAACATGCAAACATCACAGATTTGGGATTATAATCCCCAAACCCCAGTGCTGACCACTAAACCACCATGCCAGCCATCAAGCAGTGCTAAAAAAAACAATAATTTTAGAACAGAACACCTTTATTGTCATTGCACATAAGTACAAAGAAATTCATTTTGCAACTCCCTGAGTGATAATTCCAAAAAAAGAGCAAACAGAAATGAGCGTAAGTATAAAGGAACAGAATTAAAGCTGCGTTCCATTTCAACTCGTAACTCGGAAATTCCGAGTTCCTAGTCGAAAGTTTCAACTCGAACGCCCCCTCAAGTCGGAATTCCTATTCGAAAGTCGGAGGAATTTACATAACCCCGACCCCAGAATTAAAGATTCTGCGTCGTTTATCAACAGAAGTCTAAGCTGTCGTTTTATACTGTTTATTAGCACTTACCTCTTATTTGTGGTTCATTAAATCGCTCGTACACACACTATTGTCTAACTGCTATGTGTGGATGTGTCGCTCCGGTGTTTTTATGTGTAAAATACTGCGTAATCTGTTATCGACTGATATTTCCAACAATGGGTAGCAATCAACTGGGCTAAAACTGGGACCAGCTTCAGAAAGCAGGATTTCATTCTTCGCTGGATAACTTTTCGGATTTAAGTTAGAGCGCGATTAACTTGGATATGACATCATTCTGAGCCCCGACTTCCAGCGTCTGAGGTAAATGGAACGTAGTTTAAGCCACATACATAATTAAGCCATACATACATAATTTCCAGCGCCAATCACTGGCAGCGAAATGGGTGGTTGTACAAAAGAGGTTAGTGCCTTTCAACTGGGCACCATATACTTTTGGAAATATAGTGTACATATATAATATACGTGATAATAATAACGAAAACCAAATAATAATATTATAATGAAAAGAATGATAGGATGCAGCCTCAGTGCCTGGGTTAGTGTGGTTATGACCTTAGGAAAGAAGCTGTTTCTCAGTCTGCATGTGTTAGCATTAATAGTCTTGTAGTACTTTCCTGGTGGCAGTAGTGCAAAGAGATGGCGGCAGGGGTGTGATGCAAGTCTCGTGGTGTTAGTGGCCCACAACAGGCAGGGAATGTGATAAATGCTCTCCAGGGCAGGTAGATGGTTTTGTATGATTTTCTGAGGGTTACTGACAACTTTCTACAGATCTTTTTTTGTGTCAGGAGAGGAGCAGCTTGAGTCCTACACCAAGATACAGTACATCAGGACAGTCTGCAGAGCAGTAGTAGAAGGTCAGCAGCAGATTTTGGAGCTCATTGACTTTGAGGAGGATCCTCAGCTGGATAGTGCAGTTAGCTGTCCGCTGAGTGCATAAAAATTTGAAAGCAAGAACCTTCTCAATCAAGTCATTGTTGATGCTGACTGGAGTAAGGTGATTACAGTGCATTGCTGCACCCACTACACAACAAACCACCTCAGAACCTGAGTGCAGCCACGTGGCAGGTGATACCTCAGCACCACACTAGTCTGAATAGACCAGTGTGAGGTTTTTTTTTTTTCTGGTGGCTAGAGTGCCAATCCTGCCACTAACCACCAAGTTATTCCCTGTAAATTGGAGGACCTCCTTAGAGGGCTGGATGTAGATTAGCATCATACCCAGGACAAAGCAATTGCAAGTTAAGGGCCTTGCTCAAAGGCCCAACGGAGTAGAATCACTGTGGGCATTCACAGGATTTGAACCAGCAGCCTTCGAGTTGCTTGCACAGAGCCCTAGCCTCAGAGCCACCACTCCGTCCCTGGAATAAGCTCATCAATAATTTTTCTGAAGCTGATGATGAGCTCCTTAGTCTCAGTGCTGTTGAGTGCCTATTGTTTCATGAGAACCCTTTGAATACACTATACAGACAAAAGTGTCGGGATACACCTCTTAATCACTGAATTCAGTTGTTTCATTCAGATCCATTGCCACAGGTGTATAAAATCTAGCACCTAGCCATACAGTTAGGAAACAATGGGTCATTCTGAAGAGCTCAGTGAATTCAAGCACCGTACTGTCATAGGATGCTACCTTTGCATTAAGTCAATTCATGAAATTTCTTCCCTGCTAGATATTCCACGATCAACTGTAAGTGGTATTATTGCAAAGTGGAACCGTTTCGGAATATATGGGATACTAGCCTAAGTCTGAAGGTTATTAGCAAGAAAGTCGAGTATCCAGCTGCAAAAGGGCTGGCTGTGGCTTGGGTCAAGTAATATGAAACCATACTTTTTGGTATGATTGTGTTGAAAGCAGAGCTGTAGCCAATGAATAGCATTCTAATGCATCCCTCTGGTGTTTATGGTCTTTAAGGCCAGTGGAGATGGTATGCTCCGTCGATCTATTTGCCTGGTAGGCACATTGGTGTTAGTCCAGAGTTGCTGGGATGATAGCTTTTATATGTATTAGGACCAGGCGTGATGATGAGGATGAGGGCAACTGGATGAAAAATCTTCAAGTTACTGTCAGTTGTATGTTTTGACATTGGTACGATGATGGCTGACTTGAGACTTGTAGGGAGAGTGGTATGAAGTAGAGACAGATCGAAGATATAAGTTAACACCTTTGCCAGCTGGTCAATGCAGTTTCGGATAACCCGTCGCGGTATTCCATCTGGGCCTGCTGCTTTCCATGCATTCACAGCACGAAGAATGGGTGTTACTATGTGTCTGCATAATGTGCTCCATTGTTCGCCATTGGCAGGCCTTTCATTACATTGTCTCGGTTGCCTTTGTCAAAGGTAGTAAAACAGCTGTTTAATCCCTGTGCTAAAGAGGCATGTTTTCTTGGGGGAAGGGGAGATGTGAGCATTTCTGCTTTTAAAATTGGTGAAGGACTGGGTACTTACAAATGCAGTTATAGGTTGGATGTCATCCATACTGAAATGGCAATCGACCCATTGCTTGTGGGTAACTTTTGATATCTCTAAGATTCTCTTTTCATTAAACCTGGGGGCACTGTACGCTTCAGTGTCTCCAGCCCTGTACACTATCTCGTGAGCTCTCGGGAGATTTCCGGACCTCGTTAGTCATCCAATATGCAATAACATAGCGTTATGCAAGAACTTGACAAAACGTAACAACTTTTCTTCACATAATGCAATGTTAGTACATAATCCGTTGTTGTCACACACCATGTAACAGCACATTATATACTAACACTACATTATGTAATTATTTTTTAAAATGTAAATTTTCATTCATAAAATTTTGGTAAATTTAGGTCAATTTTCAGGGATGCATGTTGTAAAAGCTTTGTGACGCTAAGTTCTCCGTTACCTCTTACTTAAAATCATTCATTGATTAATGAGTGTTTCTCGAGACCCTTTGTAACTACAGTAGTTCGCAACCTCATCCAGAAATTTACGAGACCTTCACCTCTGCGCTGTCAATGCAGATAGCCACACCAGGGATTGTAGAGTGTAGCCAAGTCTGTATAAAAATCATGACACAGCAGTGCTGAATAGACCCCTGCATGGAGATTCGCAGCCTTAAATCATCCATTTTGTTAGTCAGCGACCCCTCATTATCGACAAACATGCTAGGAAGTGGAGGCTTGTGGGGCGAACTGCTCAGCTTGGCTTGTATCCCAGCCTATTTGCCTCACTTTTTATTGACATGTTTTAAAAAGTCAATAACATTATCTGCTATGGTCTTATTCTAAGCATGCTTATACGCAGTCTTTACTGAAAACTGGGTGTCTTCACTTATTGCATGACTGTTAACATTAAAAAGGTGATGCCAATGAAAATGCACATATTGTAAAGCAATTAGGGGAAAAAGAGATATTCTGCTAAATAGCTGACATCTGTTGGATACAGCAAACAAGCTAATCCTCCTTGATCCTCTGTTTCAACATGTATGACTTATGTGTAGGCAGAAGATTTACAAGTTGGTTGAAACAGATGTATCAGTTATTTGGAAGGAACTTGATGTGTCTGACATTGAAGGTTAGCAAAGATGTATGTCTAGATGCAAGTAATAACAGTGAAAAAGTTTGAAAGAGAGCAGATTACCTGGCCACCCTGCATGATTTATAAATTGCACACTTTTGGTAAATTAAAAGACTCACCGTGCCCCTTGGGACTAGTAAAACACGGATGAACCTAATCACTCTGTCCATAATGTGGCTTAATTTTTTATGGTCTTTAACCCATTTGCAATACTGTACAAAAGCATACTACTGTCCGTTATTTGAGATAAAGGGACTTCACAAAAGCGTGAGCAGTTTTTTGCAGTTGAAGAGAGTTAGTATTTCACCCCATATTTTACTGGAATGATTAAAAATTAAAAATGAATGCAAACACATATTAAAAAGAGGTGATAGATAAGTTTAACAAGAGGAGTAAGTATTACGCAGGAGAGTGACAGAAAGAGAGCAATGTGTAAAGTGGGGGTTTGGTCATACCCGGGATAATTTACCTTATATATTCTTTTCTTTCTCACTTCATTATGGTATTAAAACCATCGATCGCAGGGGTACCCAACCCTGATCGTGGTGTGCCAGTATCCAGCAGGTTTTCTATCCTACCTGGTCTCTGATGAACCACACTTGTTCTCAGGCAGATAGTAATTCATCAGGTAGGACAGAAAACCTGCTGAATACCGGCACTCCAGGATCAAGGTTGCCCCTGACCTACTGTGAAAATAAAACATCCATTTCGGTCAGACAGAAAATATGATAACAAAATAACATACAGATACTCCTCACTTTACGATGGTGCAACTTACGATATTACGACTTTACATTCAGTAGTCAACTTTGAATTTTAATTTATTCCTGGGCTAGCGATATGCCGTGCGATACTTTCTACTGATGCAGAGCGATGGCAACATACATGCAGCCACACTTCCAGTCTCTGTAGCGATTGTGAGCTTAAAGATCTTGTACAGTGTTTACCAATGTATCGTAAGGTGTTTAACCAGATTTTCCCAAGTCCATTATGTCAGAGTGTGTCATATCATAGTTATATTCAACTTACAATGAGTTAATCGGAATGTAACGCCATCATAAGCGGAGACGGGTCTGTAACCAGAGTCTGTACTAAATGCTGTTTAGTTAATGGCTGCTTTTCGTTACCCTGGTGATGCATCACTATTAGGTGGGAGTAAGTAGGGGGGTGTTTATGACAGTTTAAGAGCCTGTAATATAGCAGGGGAACAGTCTGTAGCTCATAAATAGCCCCTTACTTCCCCACAGATGTTCCTTCCCATGATTACTGTGGATTGTAATATAACAGAGTGTAACAAAGCATTCTCCAAACCCGAAATAAAGTGATTTTACACACCCTGACTTGACACATTCAAGCCTTATCAGTGACAAAATTCCCTTATTCTAAGTCCATCTAATTCAAGTGTCTATGAGTCTTCATGGCTTTGTTTCATTATTTCATCTCAAACTGTGTCAATATAACAACTAATAGGAAACAAACTTTTATTCCATTTCCAACCATTTACATCAGTGCTGCCCATTAAGTAAAATAGGAAAATAGCAAAGACAGAAAAGTTGCATATGTATGAGGCACAGCATGCAGTTCTCATATAAAAAAGATTTCTGAAAAGAAGGAAATAGACCTTAAAGACCTGTATTTGCATTATCCTGCATAATTGAATCTCTGGAAAATGCAGTAGGAATTAATATTAATCCTTCCCTCCGGCACAATGTACTGTTTTGCTTCTGTGCCTGCAGTCAATAGATAGGTCTTGCTGGGAGAACAATCAGGCTTTTTTTTACCGTGTGGCTGTTTCTTGAAGATTGCTTTACAGAGTACGCTTATGTTTGCTGCCTCATGTTCAGGGACAGATGTGGCTCGTTTGTATATTTCATTTGGAAAGTTTTATGTTCCATTTCTTGTTTCATTTAAATACTTTTAAAGGTTCTTGACAATTACAGATGAGATAAGGAACTGACACACTTGTGACCTTGCCAGCACACAATCTTGTGCCATGTTCCCATCAGATATCACATCAGCGTTGTCTGTTATCAGTATCAAAAATAAGATACTAAGAAACTACAAACAAATTGAGCGTGTGAGTCAAAATGCATCTGATAAAATGTGACATGACATGTGCTGTATTGTTAAGGTCAGGTTTCTAGAAACTGGTTAGAGACGGTCTTACAACATGTAACTAACATGTAAGAACAAAATAAATTTCAGTGATAATCAAAAACACGTGACCATAAAACAAACACAGATAAAATATTAAAATTGCTTTCCTGTTAAAGTAACCCTACATTCATATGCAGTATATTGTGAATATTTTGTGGAAATTTTAAGTTTTTTTATGTTAGTACTCTATACTCAATAACTGAATACCTTGTAAGTCGGTGGATTTTTTTTATGCATTGTTCAGTTGCGTAATTTTTCTGCGAACCATTTCATCACTTACATAATTATAATTGCCTTTAGCAGCTTAGTTTTAATTATTAAGTCAGCTCTGTAGGGAAGTTAACGAGAATTTATCAGACCTGTTGGATTTAATTAATAATCTCTTCGAAGCGGAAAATGAATTTTCTTGCAAGTGCAATGTAGGACTAACAAAAAGTTATCAACATTCAATATCATTTCTTTATATCCTTTCACCGTAACAAGTTATTTTTAAATATAGAATTTCCGATTCTGAGCTTTAGTAACTGAAATATAATTCATAAACAAACAGGAATACCAAGTATTTTGTTAGAAGGTCTATGCCAGATCTTTTATAGTGTTAAAATAATATTCTAAATCAGATGATGAGTAAGGCATTCTTTTTTTCCTCTGTGAGCAGAGAATAGAAAGACAAGGGGTTCTGGGATTTTACAAACCCACGTCTATTCATGTTTTATCTCTCCTTGTACAATATTAATGGAGAGAGATGTGTTAAACACCATCTTCATCTTTCAGGTTACCTAGGCTCAATGCCCTGAATGACTGCAAGGCATTTTGACCCTCTGTTGAGTTTGGCTCCAAAGTGGACCATATACATTGCAATCCATAAACAACACATTTAAATGATTAACTATTAACTAGCCACTGGATGGCACTGTGCACCCTCAATGGACTGAAAGAAAAAAAAAAACGCATTGTGGAATCTGAGATGCGAGAAACATTTCTGCACTCACTTTATCTTGATGAATATTGTAAAATTTCTATGACACTGACTTTCAAATTTACAATTCAGGTGTCTATATTTTGGACACATTGCTTAAAACACCTTAATTCACCCAATTTTGCCTACACTGGTGACAGACCACACAGCTTGGTGAGATCTCTACAGCTTACCCCACACCTCCTTCTGAGATTAAGAATCCAAAACACATTAAGCTCAGTTAAGGAGGACAGATTGTGCCATTATACTCATTTGATAATCATCCAACCCACCCAAGGGTGTGTTTCCCAATTAGTGGGCATTGCTGGAGATTATAAGCACAAAAAGTATAGGACTTTCTTGTCTTTCATCCAGTGGACCAATGTGTGAAGAATTGTTATTTCCATTTTTTGCTTGATTGAGCTGTCAGATGAATAATTAGCGAGACTCCAATTAAGTTACAAAGAGTCTCTGTAAGATGTTCACAAGCGCGATAATCTGGTACAAAGTTTTGCACAATTCTTTCTTAGTGTTACAAGAAGAACTTGTAATTTTCCCCAGTACTACTTCTGTAATCTGGAATACCGTACATGAGAAGGGCGTCTAAATACCAGTTTCCACCTGCTTTTAGTCAGCAGCAGTTTCATGAAACGTTTCACTCCCTTTCTTCAGATATCCATGACATATCCCTGTCAATCAAATCACATGACTATCTCATGCCAGTTGCCTTCTTTCTGATTGGCTTTAGTTTCCTGCCTAGCAGAATTGTTAGTGTTTAATTAATGCCATTCATTTTTCTAAGCATCAACAGAAAGATGTGAATACCCAGCCGTGGTGTTTGCATTTGTTCTTCTGAAGTGCCAGAAGTTCCAAAAGTGCAGGTCAGAGTCATCCTTTGATAGAATAAGTGAACTCTTCCTTGCTCTACCAATTGTTATTATTTCATTGTTGTTCCACTGGTATTCCCTGTAAATCTAAGCTCCATATTGCCATTCATTGCACACCACTTAGGGTAGTTGTTATCCTGTCACTCTACCAAAGTGTAACAAAAGATGGGAGAGTGAATTATCCATCTGAGGATGTGCATATCTCAGTGGCAGTCTTCAGTGGACAGACACACTGGCCTGTTCTGTGGGCCAGTACCAAAATGGTAAACAAACAAAAGAGTTCTTCTCTACCAAATACTTCAACATTAAAAGAAAAACTACATTTTTAATTCTTCCAAAACAGTGACCGTCTCAAGTTTATTCAAACCATATTTAGTGTATATTGGTTTACTGCAAATGGGGGAAATCAAATTGAGCTAAGTTATTTTTTGTGGGATGCTTAATTTGGTGTGTGGCAGAGATGCTCATTTGCCAGCTTGATTTTCACTATGGTAATTAATCAAAGTAATTTATAAGTTAATTGACTCATTAGAACTGGCTCCTTCTAGAATCAGGTGTTGCCGCAGTTCTGTTTGCCCAGGAAATTGGTGTAAACTGTGATTCCTCCCAGGATTCTTCCAAGAGTCTCGGTAATAATCCACCATGCAAGGAGTATTAATCTTCCAGTGTGATCCATCTGAATTTGTGAGGCTTGGGGGAAGAATTATGGGCTCTGTTAACTTGCATGGATGGGCTCTCTGGCAGAGTTGAATGCTATCTGACTAGGACACACCATCCATCTAAACACACAAAAACTTTTACCTCACACATCTGACATGCTCAGCCTTCTTTGGTTCTTTCCTCGACTCTCTCGTTGACGTTTTAGTGAGGTTTCCCTTAAGGAGTCTCTTTCCTTCTCTTACTCTGTGTAACTGCAAGCACCAACATCTATCCACCTGTCTCACCTAGGAATTTTCATCACAGAAAGAAAAAAATAAATATTAATCTTGAGGCGATGCTGTAATGTGTTTATTTGTTTGCACTCTTTCAGAAACTAGCTATCAGGACGCATACACCTCCCCTAGACCCTTATCCGGTTATTTTTTTATTTCGCTGATGTTACTTAAAATATATCTCAGGAATACAAACACAAATATTAATACTCATACGAATAATCAGAAGTTTTGTAGCATCAATCTATTTGTAGATTTTGCTGATCTGAAACACAAATGTGCTTGTGATGTGCTACCATTTACTTAAAACGACTCAGAACACCAAAACACATCCACAGTCACATACAGTACACAGTCGCTTATAAATTCCCATCACAATCCTATCATTCGTAAGTGTTACTGTCCACAGCCCGCACCATTGCCACTTTAAACAAAATTAGAGTTGTTATTATTCACCTTTCAGTTTAAATCTAGAAACCAGATAGAAGGAAATTACAGGCAGAACTGATGCACGGCCCCGAATTGTCCCTGTGAATAGATACCCGGGACTGAAAGGGAAGGAATCTGTGAAGAAATGATAGCAGGAGATATATTTCTAACAGGTTATGTAAATCACATAGTTTCTCCTAACATGTACTTTCTCAATGTGTTTATTCTAAATAGCTAAAGCAATCTTGGGGCTCATTTATTTCACTCGTCCCTATAGGCATAACAGCAATAACTGTTCTCAGTGTTCAGCTGCTAAATCCCCCCCCCCCAAATAAAAACACCCTAAAGCTGTGAAATCATGCACTCTAAACTCCCTTAATAAAACATAGATTCTCCACCCTGCGTACCCTGTGGCGACCTTGCCATTAAAAGTTGATGAGATGGGTGGGTCAGACGTACAATCTAGAGGGAAGCCGACTCTCTTCCCAGTCACCTATGGAGCATTTTGGACAATCCATGCTTCTACGTTACAATCAGAGTCTTTATTGCTTTTTTTGTTTACTGCGAATGGCTGTTTTTCACCTATATTACCCTTTTTATCTACAATCACTCAACACGGCGATGCAGATGTACCCAGCTAACAGGGAAAGTTCCCAGAGCTGTCGCCAACGTTTCTTGAAGGTCTAATCAAAGTTGCCAGAGAACGTTCTTATTGTAACATTAATGGAATGTTACTTCCACATTTTACATTTTAACTAAGGCTATGTCAATGTCAGCACAAAAACACTTGAAACATATTGTTTTATAATAAGGCATTAAAGTACTTTAAGTTTATACTGCTAACGAGCCATGAACCCATACCGTTAGAGGTAATAAGTCACAGTGATATCTGCTGCCCTAAGCCCTTTGCTTGGGTTTTTATTCAATGTATTAGTAGTTGTAGTAATGGGATAAGGTTCTGGGAACATCAGGAAAAGTGGACACTTTGAACGTTGCCAAACCTTAATCCTATCCTTCCATAAACGGAACTAGAACAAAAAATTGTTAGCAGGGCAAGTGCTACATTCTGTGTTCACCGTACTCGAGATAGAAATGTGTTGGATCTAAAACTCTATTAAATGCATAATTTATTGACTCACTGCATCAGATAACATGCATATGCTGATGAGGGCAAGGTGCCATTATAAGGAGTAATAAATCTCATCAGTGAGTATTGAATGAAATAAGATTCCTGGTGCTGGGAACGTGCTGCAATTGCATGGTAATGCAATTAAAGAAAGTCCCCATGACAGGTGGGTATGCTGTGGGGTAGACTGACCCTGACAGTCTTCACCGAAAAACGAAATGAGGAACATTTGATTTCAAACCATGGCTGCATATCTTGCCTTTGTTACAGAGTGCAAAGTGTAACCCAGTTGTGTGTGTGTGTGTTGAATCAGAAATAAAAGATTAGCAGTGACAGGTGCCATTTATTGGTCAGCACAGGACAGAAATGGATGTGAGGTACATATAAATTTGGGTATGGGCCATAAAAAATGGACATATTAGCAAAGTGCTTGATGGATACAAGTTGAAACTGACAATTTGGATTGAAAAATTGAAAATCTAATCACATTTCTTTGTCTAATGGAATCAGAACCATCCTGGGATACTAATGGCATGTTTACTCCAGCTTATAAAACATTTAATAGTCACGATGCAGAGAAGATGCAGAGAGCAATTAAAGATAGCTGTATTATGATAAATGGTTTATTAAATGATCGGCCAGCAGTTTACGGCACGATTCGAAACTGATTCCTTTTTGTTTCTTCTCCTTACAAACCAAACAAAATTCAACCGTACGCCCCTGAACTTGTTATACATCCGCACATATTTGTTTGGCGTGTCAATCTGTCAATTTCTTCCCAAAGGAAATAATAAAATCCAGTTATGCTTATACCTCATGGAAAGAACACTCAGGAATTGAAATAGTTTCACATGGTTACGCTATATTGCCTAAATTTAGTCAAAGAAACTTAAACTCCAGCTGTCCCCAAGACAATAAAATTTTGCATTGTTTTCAGGCTGTAAACCATTCAAAAACCTGGAAAGTTTGCTTCAACCATGCAGTAGAGGCCAATGAATTAATTATGCATAAAACCCCAGGCAATGAGTATAGAATTTATTGCAACTAAAATAGTTTTTTATTTGTCTTCCCTGTACTTGAATAACTCAGCAGTTATAATGGTAGTGTTTTAGGATAATTTATAACAGACAGTGTTGGGCAAGCTACTTGTAAAGTGTAGTGAGCTAAGCTATCAGTTACTCAACAATAAATTAAGCTTCACTAC
>JAODLD010000069.1:9605297-9619122 GCA_026781065.1 Mormyrops boulengeri
GGAAATTGTAGCTTTTGTGGACGCTACGTCGCTACTTGATCAAAAAAATAACGTAACTACTGGAAAGTTATTTGATTTAGAAATCAGCGACGCTACAGGCAAGCTACTTGAAAATGTAGTTAAACTAATAGCTTTGCTAGATGTAGCGGCGCTACCGCCCATCTACCATCTACCCTCCGCAACCCCTTATCTCAGGGAACACCAGACACAAGGCAGTGGAGATCACAGACAGGATGCCAAGAGGACAAACTGATACAGAAAATGGGCAATTTAGAGACACTAGTACAGCTAACCTCATGTTTTTAGATGAATGTAGGAAACCGATGTGGAAAAGAAGGAACCTGAAAACACATCCAAAGGTAGGGTGGAGATTTATCTCACAGTTCTGGAGGTGAGACGCTATACCAGGCATGGGGAACCTGTTCCATGGGGGGCCGCTCTGGGTGCAGGTTTTTGGGATGACCTCACAATCAGCCAATAACAGTGGGTCCCCAGGAATGGCATTGAGAACCACTGGTTTAGTAACCTGCATCCACACCGGCCCTCCATTGGTTATGGTCCCCACCCCTGCACTCTGCCAATATCTACATAGTCACCGTTTCATTATTAGGTCATTACTGCTTAGGAAAATATATGGCTGGGTGGCAGATTGGTTACTTCAATTAAAGATGTAAAATTTGTTTCCAATTCATGTGAAGATCACTATTGAAAGCCACTGTTTCAAAATGCCTCTTTCCACAACCTTATATCTTATATTCTTATATTGCCCTTTTCTGATTCCTGGAATTCATCTGGTTCTCTGTGAGGTAACTTGTACCATCATTTGCATGGAGGATCCCTGGACAGAATTTTTTTTAGATATTTCATTCATGCTTCAGGTTTTCAACGTGGCATGATGTATGACACTCAATGGCAGAATGTTCCTACAATCCAAAGAAAAGTGAGACATACAATTTTTTATTTGGCTAGAATACTGAAGGGTAAGTAAATATGAGACAATCTATAAACCTGCTGTCACAGAGATTAGAACTATATTTGTTTAGCGATACATTATAGGAAATTGAAATGGCAATAGTCTTCAGAACCTTATATGTGAACTAAAGAGAACATATAACATGGAAAACAGCAGCCCAAATGGAATGCTCAGTTTGAGTAATTGCTAGATAGATGCTTTCTTGTTGACAATGATGCCTGCATGAGACTACATCTGTATTTTTGTTAATCGAATGTACACTAGTATCTGTGCCGTGCAACGATATAAGTGACAGAAAGTGAAGATGAACAGTTGCACACGACTGGCGTTGCAGTTACCACGTGTGTCTTGCTTTTAAGTAAATTATGAAATTGCATGTCATATCACATTGCAGTTATTTGTCGACACAAGTGCTTTCACACCTGAGTTTGTGGATAATTTTTGGTTGAATTGCAACAGTAAAATAATTGGAAAATTGCACTTTACAATCTTATGTATAAAACCAAGTCATAGGCTGTCAAGGAAAATGTTTAAAGCTATTTAATAGTTGTATAGTACATATATATTTTACATTTTACTGTTTCACTAACCAAAAAGTTACTGACACTTTGTTGGGGGCCTAGATGCCTAGACCAACACAGTTTCTGTTCCCGAACCTCTCCTGGGGGGCACCCCAGCTAGTGTATTTGCTAAAATTCACCAACAGCGCACTTCAGTAATTAACTTAATTAGCTTAATGAGTGTTGATACAAAGTAACAACAAGTAAGAAAAGTAAGTTGACATAAGTTACAATGCACAATACAAAATATGTCATAATGTTAAAATGGTCAGCCATCCACATGCATGTTTTCATCTTGATCTGTTGGTGTTATTAGAGTACAATTTAATAAAATAAATAAATCATTAATAATTTAATTAAATAAATAATATAATTTAATTAGCAAAGATGAAAATCTACTCTGCCAGTGAATGGCACTGGCGTGGCGAGCCCTTGCGGCAGAATCGATACCAATCCTTTTCAGTTCTGTCCAACTGAATTTTGTAGCTAGTAGCATGGCATGTGAAGCAGAACACTGAGATTAAAAACAAATAATTTGTTTCATTTTTAATCATAAATCTGCAATGCACCATAATCAAAAACAAACTTTGTAAATGTGTTGGAAAAAAAAAAACTTGCAGATACAGTAAGGATTTAAGCCATTTGCTATGTTACTTCCAACTCATTTCAGCTGCATCCCATTTCTACTGAGCATCCTTGAGACGTTTCTACAACTTTATTGAAGTTCACCAATGGTACATTCTGCTGATTGGAAATGATTTAGATCAGTAAACATCTTCCTATAAAGTAACAGCTTCTTGGTACTGTAAATATGCAGTATGTGTTCAATTGCAGCCAAATGATTTGTTGTTTGGAGAAGCAGGTCATTTGCATAAAAAACAGGAAAAAACAGTGGCCACTGAGTGTGCATATACAGTACCAGTCAAACATCTTGACACTCCTGCTTTTAATGAATTTGTCTCTAAGAACATAAGAACATTTAGGGAGGCTATTCGGCCCATCAAGCTCGTTTGGGGAGAACTTAACTAATAGCTCAGGGGTGAGTTTCTCGAAGACTTCTTAATGCTACGTTGTTCGTTAGTCCTATCTTTTAACACAGAACTTACGAACGACGTAGCGTTAAGAAGGCTTTGGGAAACTCACCCCAGAGTTGTTTAAATCTTATCTAGCTCAGATTTAAAGGAACCCAGGGTTTTGGCTTGCGCTACACTAGCAGGAAGACTATTCCATACTCCAACGACACACTGTGTGAAGAAGTGCTTCCTCAAGTTCATTTTAAAATGTTCTCACACTTATTTCCACTTATGGCCATGAGTTCTAGTATTTAAACTAATATTTTAGCTAAGGTATTAACCTTATAGAAAAATGGTGTTGAGGGAATGAAGTGATACATATAGTATCAAGTATTGCAACGACCAAGAGAAGTGTTCAACATCTCCAAATTTTCTCAAATTTTAGACTCTTCAAAATAACCTTGTTTTGCTTCGATGACAGCATTGCAGACTCCTGGCGTTCTCTCAACCAGCTTCCAGATGCAGCCACCTGGAATGCTTCTCCTACAGTCTTGAAGGAGTTTCCACAGGTTTTTTGGCACAAGTCGGCTCCCTTGCTCTTCCTGTTTGATCAAACTCATCCCAAAGCATCTGTGTAGGCTTTAGGTGGGGGGACTGTGGGGGGCAGGTCATCTGTCACAACATTCCATCTCTTTACTTGTTCACAAGATAATACAGTACTTACATAACCTCGAAGTGCACTTGGGGTCGTATCTTACTCGAAAGCAAATGATTTTCAGTAGGTGTGCCCAGACTTTTGACTGGTACTGTGTGTGTGTGTGCGTGTGTGTGTGTGCGTGTGTGTAAATGTATATATATATACTGAAACCTGTAACAGTGAAGCAGAGCTCTTGAGAATCACCACATCATATCTTTTTATTTATTTTAGTAGTTTTGTCTTTTTGTTCTTGTTAAGTAAAAGAAAAGGATTGTCCCCAATAAAAAAAATTATTCAGTCAAGACTGCAGTAAGCCTGGAGCATATAATATGTCTTGCAAAATATTCAGACTGATGACAAAATCACACATTTTACTTGATTTTTTATACCATATTAGTGCAATTTTTTCCCATTTTAATTCGCCATCTGTTCAAGCTGCCCCAGTTTGATTAGAGATGGCTTGTGGATTCAGTTTTCCGGTCTGGTCACAGATTCCCAGCTTAGATCTTCACTTTCACAGGACAGTCTGGGACACTGTAGGACACCACTTTTCTTCTTCTGAAGCCACTCCAGAACGACTTCAACCTTGTGTTGAGGACCACTGGGTTGATGAAAGATGAACTTTCTCGGACGTTTTAAGTGTTTATCAGGATGAAAGAAGTATTTATGCAGTATTTGTATGTATTCAACACTGTCCATATATATTTTGCCTTTATTTTGCTGAATTGCTCAGGGGCTTTTTCACCAACTCTTTTATAAAGGTTTTCTTAAGCAATAGCTTCCTTTTTGCCATCACCCTAACCGTGATGATAAGACTAATACTGATACTTTATTTGCAATTTACAATTACAATTACAAGTATAAATAAAGGTACATTAGAATGCTTCTTTTCACATATCCCATCATGCTCTCCTTTTGAGACACACACACATATATACAGCTTGGCATCTGAGTGCAGGGTCAGGCGTTTGTCCGACGGCCCAGAGCAAATGGGCATTTTAACCCAGGTTGTAGCAATGCTTGACTGATGCAAATTCTCTCCCATTGCCGCTATTCAATTCTGCAACTCCTTCAAGGTTGCTGTTGGTCTCAGAGCAGTATCTTTTTCCACTTTCCTTCTTGCTAACGTGATCAGTTTGAGGGATGGCCTGATTTAAGGCAGTGTCTGTGTTGTTTGATGTTTATTCCATTTCTTGATAATGGAGGTGAATTGTGTTCACAGGAAGGTTTTTTCTGCCCTTATACTAATCTGTGGCTTGTGATACTTCATAGACTTCATGGTGCCTTCACTTCAGATTTCATTATCTGACTAAAAGACTTTGAAAGAGACTGTCTATTGTGAGTCATTATTATTGCATACAAGCAATGGCCACTCAACTCATTAGGTGGCTTGGTAAGGTTATTTTTGTGCACCTAACTCAAGGTTTGCTACAATTCAAAGGTGGAAAGGGTGCAAAATATGTTTTTCATTTCTTACACAAACTATTTTCTGATGTGAAAGTCATGTTGATTTAAAGTAATTATTTGAGCATTATTATGAATTTAAACTCCATATACTCAGAGCTGAGGTGGAAATTGAACAGCCCTACAGGTGTGAGGCTACAGTGCAATGCACTGTTTCACCCTGTCATCATATTCAAAGCTGTGAAAGGTTCTTCTAGAAGAAGATGCTTGGTTTGTCTCATTGTGAAAGTGACACCTTGGTATGTTACCAACAATGATGTTTATGACATTTTATTAATTAAAATGTGAAATTCAATGAAGTATCTGTCCTCGGCATCTACATGTCTTTGCTTCGCACAGATGTCATTGATGTGATAGATTATACACAATTTAAATACATTATTCTTCATGCTCCCATTATCTTATAGTAATCATGCAGATAAAAATATGGTTTTGTGACTAAATTAAGGTTTAAAACACAAGCAGCTTTTGCTATGGGTGAGCTCATGTTTATAGTCCTTTTTCAAGCACAATAGAGTGAGGCTTTATTTGCAGAATTACAATCCAAAACTCCTGGAGAAAAAGAGGTCATAAGGCAGGTACAGGTAGACAATGAAAACCAAATGCAATTCTTGATCCAAATCCATATTCCAAACACATGCAGATGACAAAGAGCCAGAAACTGAGAAGAACAAAGACAAGTCATGCACAAGAAGAGGGCAGCCACAAAAGAAGCATGCAGTATGGTTAAACACATGATACTTCACGTTCACTGACAATGAGGTTCTATTGATCTATACCAGTGAACCTGAAATTAACCCGTATATTTAAGAGTGATGCACACAAAAAGGTGACAGTAGATCATTATAGAAAAGAGAAAAATAAAACATTGCACTCCAAAATTACAATGACAGAACAGTGTAGACTGTAAGGGTGCGTGCTTTCCCATCACGGGTGGGCACGTCCTTGTGTGTCTCTGTACTTTGGGGAAGGTATGAGGGGTCTACGGGGGATGAAAAAGAAGAGGATGCAAGAAAAAAATGGATATAAGGGAGGTATGAATGACAGAGAAGAGAAGGAGAGGCAAAAAGAAAGTTCTAAAAAAGAACCACCAGTTTATGGCTGAATGATGTTCTGCTTGATTCAGGCATGATAATTGATGTTTGCAAGCACCATTTATAGTACATAATGTTATCAAGTTAATGTGTTTTAGGAACTCACTCAAGTTCCATAATTTGCCTGGAATCACAGGCTTAACATTTCAGTTAAATTTAAATGCAGTGACATCACAATTATGCAGAGGTCTGATTCGGGAATATGCTAGAATTTAATGACACCTCTAATGTCAAAGCTGTAAAAACTTTTATGCAAAGCCAAGTTAAATCTGCCCATGGATTTCATCTGGATGAACAGATATAATTTTTACACTCCAGGCAACATGTTGGTACTTGGTATAATGATTTCATTTCTAGATATGTACTAGCTATCAAATGTTAACAAACTGGCTGTTAGGGAATTTAGGTACAAAAGATAAACTGATGCATTCAATTAAACATCAACACAAACAAACAAACAAAAAATATTACAGGTCATTTCATTATCATACATAGATGTTTTACTGAAATTTATGAATAAACATATTGAACTGTATTTTAAAAATTTGGGGTATTTTGAATGTTACATTTGCAAAACAAAACATAATAAAGATGTTTTCTGAGATGTGTGTACAGTATACTGTAAAATCTGTGACCCTGACTGCAATGCATGAGTGGAAGATGGATGGGTGGATAGATGGATAGATGGATGGATAGATGGATAGATGGGTGGATAGATGGATAGATGGATGGGTGGATAGACAGATGTATGGATGGATGGATGGATAGACAGATGGACTGATGTCTATATAACTACAAGCTGGGAAATAATCTACTGGCTTAAAACTTGGAATTGCATGGTTTGCCATGCATGAGATACCACAACCTCCTACAACTCTGTCTTCTTAACCTGAAAAAAGAAACCCTCAGTCTGAATTAGAGTGCACATATTAATGGAATTTAGAGTCACATGGTTGAATTATTTATTTAGTTTTTCTCCACATGAAAGCTGTACATATCGTCTTAACATTAAAAAAATCAGTAACGCTTTACACCTACAGATACATTATAAAGGCACTATGAGGGTGTAGTTCGTTTAAAGTGCCACCCAAAAATCTCTATCTGAATTACATACTGTAAAACTGCTGCTATTAAAATCAACCACGTAATATGTGAAATAATCAAACTAATGACTAATCAAATTTTTATGGATTTATGTTTGATATTTTATAGAGCCTTCTTTGAAAATTTTGGAAGATAAATTCTCATAAGAAAAACAGATTTAGAATTAAAGCAAAACAATATATCTCATGTTTCTATCAGTATATTTTTTTATTCAGAAACAAACAGAACCTAACACATAGAGACACCAGTACTTCTTTTATCTATCGATCCATTTTCGCTTATCCAGTACAGGATGACAGGCAAATTCTTTTATTTTGTTTCTAGTTTCTAGAATCTTCCAAAGAACCTTCTTGAGGTTCTCTCTTCAGCCTCTCCAATGTTCTTCACTGTGAAGTCTTGCCAACGGCCAATGCCAAGGTGTCATGACTCGGACTCGAACATGGTGCTTACGTGTTAAAACATTAATTAGCCTTGACAGAGCAAGGTCTGCCACAGAACACCTCAACCCGGGCTGCAGGGAACCAGGGGCACTTGGGCCACTGAGTGCATGGACAGGTGAAGCAGAGGGCAGACTCAACAGCAAGGTACCTTGCGATGGATGCTAGTCCATTAGATGGGAAGTACAAAAATTATGGAAAATTTTGAAAAACCAATTCGCCTAACTGCATGTCTCTGGATTGCTGGAACAAAATGGATTACCTAAAGGGAACCCACTAGAACACAGAGGGAACATGCAAATTGGTGTAGGATACAAACTTCCACCCCTGAAAATGTGAGGTAACTGTGTCACCCTGTGAAGAATTTTGTGTAATTACAATGTTGCGCCTCAGGTTTTAAGGAATTTTTCTCATGGGACACCACAGTTAGTATAATCCTGCTCTGGAGAAAATTCACCCTGTTTTGAACAACATGCTAGCAAGTGAGCATTCAGATGGAATGAAAACTTGTACACACTGCAGTCCTCCAAGCGAAGTCTGTAACTTCTTAGTTGGTGGACTTGCACCATTGCATACTTATCAGCTCTTAAATAAGCAAAAAGTTTTTCAAATAAGACTAGCAAATACTCCATCCCTGATTGCAGGCTTATTTTCCACCCTACAGGAAAAGCATGTCCTCATTTTGCTAGGCTGCTTCCTTCAATGGGATCCCTGTCTTCTTTTAAGTCATCCTTTCAAAGACATTGTCAGCTGGGTAGAATAGAATTTTACTGCTAGCATTTTCTCATGATTAGGTGAAGGTCAAGACACAGAAGGCTTCAAGACAGCAGCGTACACTGGTTGAAATGGGTAATTTACATAGTCATACCCTTTTTACAAATTGAACTGCACCTATGAGATAAAATTGACCTCGGGAGGTCATAAAATTTGCAATTTTTGACCGCCATGATATATTTCTGATTTAAAGCATTCCATGTAAGTGTAATTTGACACAGAGCATTAAACTATGAAGATATAAGGTTGCATTTTAATATGATTTGGTGATGCCACTATGAATTTACTTGATTGATGATACATGCACCTATATGTAAGCCTTTCTTTAAAGTAATACACTGCAGCTTTTATGCAAAGTGGACGCCTGAGTCATGTATGCAGGGAAGGGAAGACCCACAATGCAGCGTTTTTACAGGTGAAACCCCACACAGGCGGATTTATTCAGGAGGAGAGGACAAGCAATAATAACCAGACTACTGAGTACAGTACTGGGGAGCACTTATATACACGGGGAACCCTGGACCTAACACACAACAGCTGGGAGCAATTAAATAGGGATAGGGACATGTGATCAGACTGGTAAACCCCAGGCGTGGCTCGTTCGGGCCATTCCCAGGAGGAGAACTGGGGGGCAAGGCTGGCTGGAGGAGCAGGGAGTGATAGCCTGTCCTTAAGATCAAGTATGGACAGCCATGGAAGGGATAAGGAATGTATGTGTGTTTGCGTTTGTGATCATCTGTTATTGGTTAAATCACTGCCGGAGTTCCATCATAGTGTGGCATTTTGCAGACACATTGTGAAGGTAAGGAGAATCAAGTGCTCTTTTATTAAGAACTCTTGAAAGGACTCGTTCATCCGCAAAGTGAGAACGAATCTTGCTCTAGCTATCACATAATGAGAAACAGCAGGGAGGTCTTACCTAAATCAGTGGGTTGCACACGCGGTGAGTATTGACAAGGGAGACAAAGACACAAGCGAGGGGCAGCCAAAGAACACACACTGACACAGGTAAGTGCACACGCGGCAATCGGAAGCACAACGTGACTATATACAATAATAAGAAACAGGGGCTGTGTACAGTAGCTACGGAGCACAACGGGGAATGTACATGAGCTTTTATACCTGGAAGCCAGCTTGCTGATCCAACAATAATAGGGAGCATTTTGGTTGGAGCTGCCAAGTCATGGGAGTTGAACTTCTCCGCCGAAACATTTATAACTGACATAGTGCATTAAATATCTTTATTTGTTAAAGAAACATAACTCCATTTGGGTATTTAACTTAAACCTTAGTTGTTTGTTTTTAATATATGAAATATGAAAACAATGACATACAGAAACTGGGAAGCAGAGATGACACAAAGGAGTTGCCTAAGGTTGTATACGGTGTACGACAAATGTTACAGAGGGCAGACTAGTAGAGGAACTAAAGTATCTGATGACTCCAGAAACCTTAACATAATCAACGACTATAATTGACAGTCACACCTTGGTCATGCTAAATGTTCTAATTTTCTCTATGCAGTCAATGATTTATATTGGGGGTACACAAATCCTTGAAAAGTCTCAGAAGTTTGATGATACATATTTAAATGGGGACTGATTCACACTGAGAACAACAGGTGTTATCTGGAATAAAACATTAAGAGCCTGGGAGGTGAGGGTGGGCTAGTGAATCATGCTGTGTGAGGGAAGAACAGGAACAGCAGCTAAAATGGGTTTAGCAAAAGAAGCAGGGAAAAAAAAGCGATTTCAGCCAGGGTAAAACAGACTCACAACAAAATAGCCACAAGGTCATACAACACTTCCAGCTCTGTGGGGATCTCATGTCACACTCTGGTTTGGTTCATTAGGAAAAATTGTTAATTGAGTGTGGTGATGTTTCGTGACAAAAATGCATTGCTGTTTCTTGCAAATCCATATTGGCTACAAAGGGAAAACTATTCTATAGGTGGTCATATCACATACCCACCCCCCAAAATCATTGCACCAAGCTTCATTCTGGCTGATATGTGGCACAGAGTGGCTGGCGGCTTCATCCTGAGAGGCCAAGCACAATCTCTTGGTTCCGTCTTACGGATCTCTGTCCAAAGTGCTGCAACACATTCACAACCCAGGTACCATGAACATCATGGCTGAGATCCTGCTGGATGGCTGCAGCATCTCCGTTTATCCACATCCTCCACCAGTGTGGTGGCCAAGGAGTCTCTGGAGACAAGGATGCAGGCCAGTGCCCCAAGGGACAGTGTTGTTTTTGAGTGCACCTTAGTCAAGTCTGAGTCAAGTCCGAGTCCAACACAGGGGCAAGACTGAGACGAAACTCGAGCTGGACAGCTGAGTCCAAGTCAGAATCAGAAGTCCAATTCAAGACTTCTTTGTCTGAAAAGTTGCAGGTTTGCTTTCACTCCCAGCAGATCAATCACACCACTATTGAGTCCTTGTGGGCAGACTGGGGACAACTGTTGAATATGGTTAGTTGTTGAACAGACTTTTAACACATAAAAAAACGCCAGATCAAAGACGTGAATTCCATGCATACGCAAGAACTCCCTTTCACATTAAAAAGCACAATTTTCTTGGTGTTTAAGTGCATTAAAAGTCCATTAACTGATCTGTGTTTGGGTGGTATTAACGTAATACTGTTACTGGGTATATTCATTTCTGCGATTTCATCAGCAAAATTGACCGTGAATAATTTGCAAATTTTATTGCCAAGATTTCAAAACACCGGAACAGCATTGCTTTTGAAAATACCAGGATAGTGTCTGGATGGTATATGAAATGGTATGAAAAATTAGATACCACCCAAGCACTTGATTCAGTTGTCCCCAGTCTCTCCCTAAACCTTTACACATAACTACTCCAGGGAAGCTGATTGTCTACGACGTATAAGAATAAGAATTTCAGATGTGGGTGTTAATTAACTACAATCATAATTATTATTAGGCTTTAAGACGATGGTTAGGCAGCTGGATTGCTATTGATAAATTACTATGTAAAATGAATTTTGGCTGGACGTTTGTCCAGTCATTGCCTCACAACGAATCGTGTTTGCTAGCCTTTGCCTATGTACCTCTCCTTATGTTTCCTTTCCAAACGTTGATTGAAATCGGAAGTCGTGCCAGTCGCCTCAGTTATCGATGCTTTGCAATATTTGCATTCTGCACTGTGCTCCTTTTTACCTGATGTCTTGCACAGAAACTCTTATGGTTTATATATGCAAACTGGGTAATTGCTGACTTGGCAGACATGATGAGAGGCATGAGTGGGTGCTTGGGCAATGTCTGAGAACCACTGAAGCTAATACATTAGTAATGGGGATGGGGGCAGGGCAGTAAAGCTGTGTTCAGGGTGCAGACATACGCTATGGACTGAAATGGATTGTTTGTGTCCAGGTTAAATCTGAGTATAAATTCACCCAAATATGTCCAAGTCCATTTTTGTATGGACTCCAGATCAGACTCGAGTCTGAGTCCGGACTTGAGTACCACAATTCTGTCAAAGGACACTATACAAAATGGCAGTTATGGGGGTGGTGAGTTGCTCAGCAGCCTAAGCCTCTGTGCCTGTGATCAGAAAATCTCTGGTTTGGGCCTCCGCAGAATAGTCACATGCCTGTGGAGCCTTAAGCAAGGCCCTTGACTCGCAGCTCTGGGGCACCATGTGTGGTTGACCCTTCGCTGTCACCCACAAGCTTGCTCTCACCTGCATGTGTGTCTCATGGAGAGCAAGATGGGGTAGGTGAAGAAAAGCACTCCAGTGTACCTGTACATGTACAAACAGCAAGTAGGGGATCATTTTATTTCATTATCCTAGTTTGGTGGGTTAGACGACTTTCATGGTACATATGACTGTAAAAACAACAACTAGAGTTATTTATTGCAGCTGAGTATATCATATTTTTTCTCCTAAATTACTCCTATATTGCTCTATGAAAAGAACCTTCCATATTCCTGCACATTTCTATTAGGCTTGTCAACAATATGGTGACATTTTACCAATATGTGATTTGGCCAGTTTCAAACTAAACCACACATATCACACTATATTTGATAGTGTACATGTTCAGCAAAGGGCAGTAACTGAGGTAATGGCCAGCAGGAAGCCCAGATCCTGGCCTGTTTCCAAGGACAGCACGCCCCATGCATCATTTGACTTTTTAAAGACTGCTTTTAAAAAGAACAGGCATTTTTTTCATAGATGAGAGCTTTTTGTTGTACAGGAACTTGCTTTTACTGTTGGCAGTGAAATAACATATTACCTTGCCTTTACAGATTGTCTTAGTATTCTAATATGATACAATTCGATTACAATGAGAAATGACAGTTTATGGAATTAAGGAGAAATTCTATTAGGTTAGTGTTGTCAATGGCTATAACATTCATAGAGCTGTACTGCGTAACACGCAGATCAGTGATACATAAAAATAAAAGAAGTGTATTAACAATAGCTATTGCAGTGAATTTTAATTAATGGAAGGAGAACTCCAGTGTGCCCTTCTTAATCATGCCCACTGTCAGAAAATGGATTTTCATGCAGTACTTCTTTTTACAATAATGCAATTTAATGACAGTTCTTGAATATGCCAGGAAATAGAAGAATTTTAAGCAGCTGTAGTTAAATTACTTATTTGAAGAAGAAAGTAATGGGGTTACTTATTCTTGGTACTCATATCTATTGGGTGTTAAAATGTACAATTATGTTTCTTTTAGAGCACATTCTGTTTCATTTATTGATAAATATATTGAAACTAAGAAGAATTGGCTCTGCTACAGGCAATGAAAGATAGCTGTGTCATTAGGAGAATTATAAATGCTCATTTAACTTATTGCAGCCGTTCTATGGTGATTGTGTAACCCTGAGCAGTCATATTTTTGGATTTCTGCTATTTATAATTGTCTGTGTGATGCCATTCAGACTAGTGGCTTTAGGCAAAAGGTTGATGTGCTGAGAGCTCATAGCATAACTACAATAATTCTGAGGGTGGGTTTTGCCACTCTGCTTTCCCCCCACAGTCTAACTACATGCTAAGGTGCACTGAAATTGCCAAACAGCCCATTGGTGTCCATGTGTATGTAATATGAGTGTACGCTGCGATCTGGGGCTGTTCTCTGCCTTGCACCCATGGCCTCTGGGATAGGCTCCGCACCCCCAGCGACCCTGACAAGCGTCTTCAGAAGATGGATGGATGGATGGATGGGTTTTGCCTATTAACACACTCTACAGGACACACTCAGAGACACTGCCTTTGCCTTGGAATGCTCTTGGAGTATGGTCACTCCAGATTCTCCTCTACTGAGATCGACCCCTGTATATGACACAACATTAAAAAAAATGTGGTAAATTTTTCTATAAATTCCATGCAAGGCCAGATTATGGACTGGGCGAGTTCCCCCATGCCTCAGACTGGAGGGGGCCTTGACGCAGCAGAGGCAGCAATGTTTATATCGAAAACAAAACAGTAGCATTGTCTTCATGTTTAGTATGAATTAAGCCCCGGGGCCTGAGACCCTCTGTAAATACAGTGTGAGCTGAGCACCAAGGCTACCTGGGGCCCTCATTATATACAGCACAATAGACAGCCATAGCCCCCAGAGCCCTCTGCATATACAGCACGAGTTGATAACCTTGATGTCTATAAGGCCGTCTGTATATGCAGCACGAGTTGATAACCCTGACGTCTATAAGGCCGTCTGTATATGCAGCACGA
>JAODLD010000069.1:9642561-9658531 GCA_026781065.1 Mormyrops boulengeri
TTTTTTTTCTGAATAATTGATTTTCCTCTCATAATTCGACGTATCTCAATGCATATTTGCATTTGTTCAAATTATACATATTATACATCTTTCAACCAATAACAGACTTCTGTAACTCTGTTACTTATTGGCTATAAATACAATAAATATTTGTTTAAAATATTTTGACTAATAATACAGAAAATGGATGGATGGATGTATTATCACTCCAAGACTCGTCTAAACACTTATTACCAATATATGACCCATACCCTAATATTTGCGTGTTTTTCCTTAAATTGTCAACCAGAATTTTACTCAGTATATCTATCTTAGGAACATTTGATTCACCAATGGAATTAAATTGAAATCTTTGGTTTTGTAGTATCTTACAGTGAATGATATTACACCTCCATGTGGCCCGTATTGGAATTCCTGTAGCAATTTCTGTAACAAAGTGTATTACTGCCTCACTTATATTTATAAAATACATACACCATTAAAACACACATAATCACACAACAACCGTTTGACAATATCTAGGCTCCAGCACCACCTCCTCCATCGATGACCCTGCTCAGAAAATCAGTTGGAAGATGGATGAATTGATATACATATGTATATGAATGTATAGTGTAAAATTGTACAATATGAAAAACATGCAAGAATGCATTTAATAAAAGATGTATTGACCTGATTTATAAATTTCATCATGAATAGTCATGCAGACTAAAAGCTTCCCTGTTTTGAGATAATATACTTTCATTGACAACTCACAGGGAAATAACAAATAGTGATTAAGCTAGATAATTTTATGTAGCAAGTAACTGGCTGATTGCATGGTGATTGATGTGACTACATGCTCTTGTTCTCCTAATGGCATGTAACAATAGAAGTGAAAGCAAAGAAACACTATTTATAGGTACTGCTTATAATTGCTGCAATCCAATTGATTACAGACCTGTCATTATGGAAAAAAAAATCGATTGTGGCATGTAAGCTCACCTGAGTCCTTGAAAGTACAGGGCCATCTAAGCAACTCTGGTAATTTAACATGAAAGAGGCTATTTATTTAAATCAACTTTCCCTTTTTTGAGTGAGGCATATAACTTCCCTGACTTACAAAGCAAATAGATTTATTAATATTTCGAGAGTCGTTAACATTGTGACTGATATTCGTGTGACGATAAAATTTGACTGTCAATTATCAAAGGCCAACTGCACACTCAGTTGGCATTTGATGCATTGTTATTTTTATTATTAGTACATTAACAGTGACTGGCAACATAGAAACTTTGGAATTCATTATCTCGTCGTGTAATAAAAATTGATGTTTTAATTTTCAGTTCCCCATTAGTTAGTCCACTGAAAAGTAGTTGTGAGAATTCATTTGGGTAGATGATGTTTCATAAAAGTAAAATTCAGACTGATTTTCCAAAAATTAGGTAAGATATGAATATAAATAATACATGGATAGAAAAAAAAGTTTATAATTTATCATTGCAACTGAATCCTCAGGATCTAGTTCAAGTTATGACCAATCAACTTTCCAATTATGGGTAGCAATTTGATGAGGCACAAATACTTAACTCAGTTACTACTGAAGTAGGCCTACAAATTATGAACAAATCATGAACATATGTAGTTGTTGCTTGAGATGCATCACGATTCATTGATGAGTATATCAGAATTTCGCTTGTGTTATTCATGACTTGTTCCTTGAGGGTTCCCATAGGTTTACAGAATTAACAGATATAGTAACAAATTTAGTAACTGCTTGAGATAAAATGTGTCAAAATTCATTAGTGATGAATTAACATGACATCAGTATGTAACTATGACTTAGTTTGTGGTTAATTAGTACATATGTACTGTAATAGCATAATATTATAGTATTTGTGCCCCCTCAAGTAAAGTGTTACCCAATTTAAGTTAATATGAAAGTAGAACAAAAATTCTAGGAGTATCAGAACATATTATTCTACTGATAGATGCATCCATTTAAAAATCTTTACTCTCTGTACTGGTTGCTGATGAAATCTGAAATCTGTCAGAAACTCCATCCATTATGACTGTAACCTACACATACATGAAAACTTATAATTAAGTTGCTGCACATTAATTATATATATGTGTATTTATGTATTCTCAATTTTATGTAATTTCTTCTCTTGCAGTGTTATTGTTTAATATTGCTATCAAATGTGTCTGTCTACTGATTTGTATAATATTACTTTTATTTGTAGATTGATTCATTACAGTCTCACCTACCTGACTCCTCACTTACAATAAAACCTAAATTAGAGTCTGTGGAAAAACAAGACTATTTCGACCATAAGATTAGATGCACGCCGCTATTGTTTCACCTTTTTTAAATTAGTACTTCACTGCCCTCTGAGTCTCATTAAGTGAGGACAAAAACAGTATAATCATCTTTCTCCTGAGGAGTATGACAGCAAACCAGGTCATTTTTTACATGTAGAGCATCTTTTTCTTTGCAGGAGTGCTTGCAAATAGAAGACATGCTGTGTAACCAGGGTTTTGAGAGTTATGGAGAGAGTGATCTTTTTTTCTTATTTTTTTATTGGTAATTTGGACCAACATTATCCGGCGCTGCTTCGGCATGTTCATTTCTGTGTTCTTTCACGACATTCACTTTAATGACACTCTTTTTTAAATAGTGTTTGCCTGAAATTTTGTACTCAATCCTAATTTTTGAGGAGCTACAAAGTCTGATAATGGATAATATCAGCCAATATCATTTATATGGTCGAAAGTTGAACAGACACCGGTGGTTTAGTTACAGTAAACGGGATTTTACTAACTGATGTTCATCCATTCATTCATCCTCTGCTTTACCAAAGTCATAGTCATGGGATAATAAATGATATGCTTATGACAACAGCAAAAATAGTCTTAAAATGATATAGATATAAAATGAGCTAACCTACAACATTATAAATAACATGAACTTTCATTGCGGAGCTCTGAAACGAGAGCAGATTTAATGAATTGTATTTCACACACAAAAATTCACTTTTGGTCCCAATTTTTTTGTACAATACAATATCGATCATTAAGAACTCTTATATTATGTATGCCTGTGTATGATCATGGACACTGAGCGTGCATAGCCTATTCTGCATTTAGGTCGCTTTTGTTATTCATTTTAGTTGCCTGCAGTGTATTGACTTCTTTGTCTGGGGTATAGGGGAAATATGTTTGTACATTTGCGTAGATCTGGTTTGCCGTTGTTTTATTTATTGGGCAGCTGTTTTGGTGAAATTCGAAGTCCAGCATTGGTCGTACATTTCTTAAATCACATATGTCAACAATAGAATAACACTTAATAATAATTCTAGGCTACAAATAATACATTATAATGCAGGATGTAAGCTATACATTCAGCATTTTCTCCAGTGAGAGAGCTCCTTTTTATAAATGTTTAAAGTTATTTAACCTTGACCAATAATACCAGCCAACCAAGACATTGGCCATGCCCTTGTGCTTTCAATGATGTTTTAAAGAAGTTGTACACTCATGGTTAAAGAAAGTCAGAGTCACGTATGTAAGGTCAATGCTGCCTTCCTAACAACATTTAAGGAGTAGTCAGTGAATACATATTTAATGCATCAGGCTATGCATTGACACTAAGTAATTTTTACCCAACTGCAGAAATAATTCCATTCTTTGTACAGCCTTAAAGTACCAGGATTGAGCAAGAATGATCATGATTAATATTGTTAATGCAGATGTGAAGGTGTAGTTATTTGGTCAAAATAATGAAGACTGGAATCTGTAGAAAGCTTAAACATCTAATTTAAACCATGGCTAAGAGGCAGAAATAGTTATTACCCCTTGTTATTGTCATCACATTTTTAAATAAACATTTCAATGCTAAGACACTGGAATTGTAACTTTAGCTGTTGTGATGAAGAGAAGTTTTATATCATACTGCTAATTTGAAAATCTGCAATAAATGATGCCCAGGTCGTGTCTTCAATTCCCTGGGCGCACACATAAATTTTAACCCTTCCTTCTACTGTAAGTTGCTTTGGTGGAAAGTGTCAGATAAATGTAATGCATGTAAACACCTGCTGCATTACCTGCTGTATAGTAAGCACATTAACTGCAATATACACTGATCAGCCATAACACTAAAATCACTGACAGGTGAAGTGAATTACATTGATTATCTCATTACAATGGCACCTGTCAAGGGTGCCATTATATATTAGGCAAGTGAACAGTCAGTTCCTGAAGTTGATGTGTTGGAAGCAGGAAAGGATCTGAGCAACTTTGACAAGGACCAAATTCCTCAAGATCTCAATCTGACTAACCATCTGTGGGATGTGCTAGACAAACAAGTCCAGTCCATGGAGGCCTCACCATGCAATTTAAACGACTCAAAGGATCTGCTGCTATTGTCGGGGCACAGGACACCTTCAGAGGTCTTGTGAAGTCCATGCCTCGATGGTGCAGAGCTGTTTTGGTGGAGGGGGACCAATATTAAGTAGGTGGTTTCAATATTAAGGCTGATCAGTACAGTGTTCTATATATTTTTACCTGGGCTTAACATACTTAAGAAGAGTACAATCTGGTCAAATGCAACTGAGACACAATACCACTAGAAGGCATTAAACCATGATGAGGAAGCAACATATCATAGCCATTAAATTTCCTTGATAGACTCTCTATCTTGTGTTTTTTATCTATTCTAGAATTCCTAACACAACGAATGGATGGTACATTTGAGTGTTGCTAAAATGTAATTTTGTGATAGAATTTTCTGATTCTTCACAGGAATGCTTGTCCACTTTTTCCCAAATGATCTCTTCTACTCTGGTACTCTATCCCCAGGGGGTGGGACTGCGTCCCCCAGTGTACCTTGAAGCCTTTACTGGGTAGAAGGTCAGGGAGAGAGGGGGGAAAAAAAGGTAAGCAAGTTGCGTATGTGCTCTCTGCCCTCAAAAATAGACATCTCGCAGGATGGCTGCCGACCAACCTACCTGCACCACAGGAAGCATGTCTGACACTTTGGGGGGAAAGGATGCTTCCCCAGAACTGGTGTCCAGAACCCCTTTGTCACCACAATTGGTATACATTCCCCTGTATTCCCTGAATAAATCTCACCCCTCCAGGGGTACGTGCTTGCACCCACATCTTCTGTGCCTGTTTCGCCTGCCACACAAGTGATGCACTGTAATATTTTTGAAGCTGGATCGTAGCCTTCTTCCCCTGCATGGTCATGCTGTTCTTTTAGAAGTTTTGACAAGATGGATCACTGAACTTTCTTATTTACATTCACTTAGGCTTAAAATCTTTGGATGCCCTGGTAGTTTTCATCCCAAAAGGTGCACATGCGCTTCATTTGGTTTAACACATGAGGAGTAATTCAGTACAAGATCTTTGACCGCTCATATGCCCTGTTAACATAGAGCAAATAATTATATGATAATCCATTCCAGGGGCAGAATTACTTCTATGGAGGCCACAGACTGACATGGGTCCCTACCCCCTCTAAATGGATCATTTGAGCTATTTTTTCGTGCTGAAGAGGAACGAGAGGGGATTAAAAACAGTGCAACATCAACAACGTGCTAATCCAAACAAAGGGGGATGGTTAAAAGTTACCTATCAGAGTGGGGTTGGAGGGCTGTTGGTAAAATTGAGCGATCAAGGGGAGGGAGGTATCAGTGGGTCAATCTGCCAAATTTAAGAAGCGTAAGCGTTCAATCTTTTGCCATGGCCGTAGTTGTAGCCAGGGTAGCTCGCGCTTTACTCTGCCCCTGAGGCTGTTAATCTTGAATTTTTTTCGTGCCAGTTCACTTGGCGCTACAACGACTAGTACCACCAGACACCAGTGTGAAAAGAAAGCTGGAAAATGTAAAGACTCAAAGTCCATTACAACCGGGATGGAGGGCAACTTTGTCTATCCTGAAAACTGTCACTGAAAGTGCAGATGACAGACATGTTGCCACCTTGTTATACTATCTTACATCCATCAATGTAACTTTTGGAAATTCTGTCTCCATGGGGCCCCTAGTTTTTGGGGGCCCTAGGCAGCTGGCTAAATTTGCCTTGTGGTAAATCCATCTCCATAAAGGTTCATAGTGTGTGGTTCTATGAATGTGTGTTCAGCAGTGTAATGGCATCTTACCCAGGGTGTTCCTCTGCCTCATACCCTGCGCTGTATGGGACCCCCAGGTTCTCTGCAACTCAATAGGCTACTAAGTAGTTGGAAGATGGATAGATGAATGCATGCCATTTGGTATATATCTTTTCCTTCCTTATAAAAACAGTTACAAAAGCTGTTGCTGTAATAAAATTACTCAGCTTCAAAACCTCGATGAACGTAACTATTGTAGAAAACATCCAGGTTAAACGTTCCTCAAGCGCTGTAATAAAAGATGAAATAATTACAAAACTACTATGACTCTCAGTAGGAGAACCGTTGGGGAAATGATGATGAATTATAACTTAAGGCGTGTTATCCAATCTTTACGTTACCGATAATATCCAATATCTTGTGATTTCGACGTAATGGGCAATTGTGAACTTTCCTTTGCTGACAATATTGACACCAAATAAATCTATTAATGCCTCGCTTCCGTAACAGAAAGATATATAAAATACGAAAACACCACCGTTCCATTGATAAAACACGACCGGGAATTCAGCTGTCCATATTATCCGGGTTGCTGAAATGTTTTCGGTGACGTGACAGTCTTATTCAAACAATCAATGGATATTTCTGTTTCATATCGTCACAAGAAATATCCTTTAATTGTAAGAATAAGAACATCGCGTTTCCTCGTCTTCTAGCACAGTCTTCTTTCAAATGTCCAGGATGTGGAGTAACGCAAGGTACATTTATTGCAATACTTTTCCATGGATAGATCGATGCTGCAGACTTTAGTCAAGTGTCCTTTAATTTTAAACTTAGTCTTTCGTGTTATTTCGGTAACAACAGCGCATCACGCCCCCTCTGAAAGGATCAGAATTCAAACATTCTCACGATTCAATGCAGTTTAACCACAAATGGTCATAATCCTTTTTTGCTATTTAGACAGTGAAACCCCGGTTTTTAAGCAACTGCATAGATACTCCTTTTAAATTTAAAACGGAATTCACAAACTACTTACGAAGTGCTCCTCCTTTGCAATATGGGAACGCGTTACATCATATCTGTACAACTCATTCAAATTCAAACGAGCCTTTACAAGCATTACGCAACACACATACAATATAAGTATACTCTATCTCCATTTGAATCAATCTATCTTCATTTAAATCAAATAATGACGTATTGTAAATCAGTTTTGTTAATTAATAGGCTAAATAATTCCCGACAGAATAAAAAGGCATTAATATTCTTCTTAATAACCTTTCTTACTCTTTCTTGTAGGCTATCTAAGATCTCGAAAATTTCACACAATCAATTGCATTTATTAATAAGCCTCGTATCGTGAGAGAACTCAGAAAGTCATTTACATCCACCTATTTTCAACGACAGTTTTTCCCCCGCTGATGTACCTAAATCCTTGTAAGATCTACCTACAAGTAGCACTCTGGACAGTCATTCCAACTGCAGGCAGATTTGTAACTGCAGTAACCTGTAACTTAGTATGATGATTTAATATCCCAGAAAAGCCACATTTACCATTCCCTGCAACTCAAGCATGTATTGGAACGAGTATATAAGATACTTGCAAATCTATTTTACCAGCGAATGCGACTGTTTTAGGCTGTTTCCCAGTCAGTAAATAATGTATTTTCTATCTCTTTTCTGTCGACCGAGAATTCGCATAAAATACTAACGCAGTCTGCCCTTGTCCGTCTATCTCTGCTTTTTCGAGCAGATTTTTATTTCATTTCTGCTCTCCTTCTCCGGACCGCTAAATGGTGCCGAAAGTCGCTGCAGTCACGTGGTTGGGGAGAGCGAGCTAGCAGGCAGGCTGAAGCGTGGGGGTGACCCTCCTTCCGCAGTTCGCAGTTTGTAATGTCTCAGTCAGTGCGATCGCCCGAAAGAGCAAGAGCACAGGATCCACAAAACAGCCTCTAAGGGATTTACCTGCCTCCATCCATCCAGCCTCAATTCCTTCTGCACTTTAAACGCGTTTTCGCCTCAGATTCGTTGTTGCTCCGTTTTAAACAAATACTTGTTGTTGGGTTTACTTTATACACAGAATATTGCTGCTGTAATAAATTATTTACACTTTTTGGACTGTATTGGGGTTACTGGACGCTAAAGACGCTTGGATGAGCTGCTTTGGTAAAAATCGGAGATGGAATTGCTGCTAACCTGCCTTTTCCTTTGGATATTGCAGTCCAGTTCAGCACAAGCGGACTCCATCATTCACATTGGTAAGAAGCACCGCAAATCAAAGTAAACATGCGGCACTAGCAGTTTATATCTTATAAACCAGATAACGCATACTCATTACTAACCTATACACCTTTATGTGGTTAAAAATAAGCTGATGTGACACAGAGGAATATACTGCAATCACGTCTATGCATTTGTGTTTTCCTAGCTGCTTTGTAACCTAAGGCGATTCATAATTTAGGAAAAGCAAATTAACTATTTTTTGGTTAAACATGTGAAATTTCTACTAGTGATCGTTAAAACGATATTCTTTTGGAAGTGTCTTCAAAAGTGCAGCTTCGATGGCCACAGCAAAAAATATATTATAAGAGCCGGGAGGAGTTTACCTGTAGGATGAATTTGTAATTCTAGTCTCAACATATGGTGAATTAAATGAAAGCAAAGTGTATATTACGGTTAAGGGACCCGCCACCCCCACCACACATCACCACCTATAAGCTTGAACTTTGTATCGAACGTGAGCGAAATATTAATGAAGATGCTATATATAGCTCAAAAATAAACAAGTAAGGAAAATACTTCTTTCTCGCGATAGTTACATAATATACATACACATTCAAACAGGTTCTGATGGATTATCTGAGATAAATGCACGTTTTTCATCACTCCCGCTCAATATCTTAAATTGCACGAGCTGTAATGAGACGATGCCAGTGCATAAACCATTCACTGGAATGCTGGAAATTTAAACTACCTGATCTTTATACCTTAAAAAGTGAAGCAGTTTTTCTAATCAATAGCGATGAACAGAACTGGAAAGTTAACCAGAAGTTAATAGCATTACTGGGGAAACGTTGGAGGGGATTATTAGTCTAATTATGCATATAATTAAGGATGACATTAAAAACGCGAAAAGAAGAAAGATGTTGCATGTTCAGATCATAGTCTTATTATGCTAGCTTTCAATATAACATGCAGATGTATTAGTACATTAATTAATAAATAAATAAGCAAACAAGCAAATACACAAAATCCCCACATAATCAGCAACACATACTTTGCAAAGGCCATGTTCGAGTCCGCACTTTTATATCAGCGTGAAAAACTGAGTTTTTCGTGTCTGGTTTTATATTTAGCCCGCTGGTAATGATGATGGATTGGCATGAAACGGTGCTTTGCGTTGTATCGCATCAATAATGACTCCTAGCCTATCAAAATCCGTTTTCAGTGTAATATTAGTGAGAAAAGGATACAGGAGCCAGGAGTAACCTAAAGGTTCCTTTCAAGAGAATTACCTGCCAAATAGACATAATAATGAAATACTATGTTATTGTAAACTAGAGGGTCATTGTTTTTATACAATGGCATAAGAACAATCGTAGACATGTAAACCCACAATATAACAAGGTCTGTAGTATTATATGTAGCAGTCATTAAAACAAACATTAAACGTAGTAGCGATCGTTGCATGACAGTCGTTGATCGTTGTCAAATTCTAATGGAAGTGAGTAAATTTAAATAGATTATGGCGCTGAATTTCTCATCAGAGAACATTCTCCCTTAGACAAAGTTATTTTTTCGAAGCGTGCGTAATCAAAATGAACAAATTAAACAAAGAAAAACAAAAATCTATGAACTAGACTTCACCATCTGGCAGAATCGTCGAAGTGCCTTCAGTCTCTTGGTGAAATTATACATCGCTTGTACGGCAACAGCAATTAGTTTGCATCTAGTTGGATTTTGTATTTCGCCTGTCTCTAAGAAACTTCCGATTACTATAACCGAAATAAGTAGTAGTTGCAGTAAACACACTTCACATAAGGACTTAATCGTCACAAAGACATAAAGAAAATAAACATACACTGTATATCCTGAGGGGGCGACATGGTGGTGCAGTAGTTAGCACTGTTGCCTCATGCTTCTGGACGCAGGGTTCGAGTCTCTGCCTGGGTTACATGTGTGTGGAGTTGCATGTTCTCCCCATGTCATCATGGGGTTTCCTGCGGGTGTGTGAGTGTGCCCTGCGATGGGCTGCCCCCCCCCATCCTGGGTTGTTCCCCACCTCGTGCCCATAGCCTCCGGGATAGGCTCCAGGCCCCCTGCAACCCAGAAGGATAAGCGGTTTGGAAAATGGATGCATGTATGTCCTGAAATATATAAACATGAGCTGCCTAGCATTTGCACATTTTATACTTATTGTACTGTACTTGTATACTTATTGTACTTAGTGATCTTTCTTTGTAACCATCGCACAAACTTATTCATGCAGTACACATGACTTTCCAGTTTTTCCATACACCTTGGATGTTTTGCATACTAAAGGTTAACTTGATTTTAAGGTTTAAAGCAGCTGTAATTGCACAAAGGTATTGCTTGAAATGGAAATGGAAATATGGACCGTTTCTCAGGGGACTGTTTCAGCCGCACCTGCATCTTGCATGGCAAAGATGCAATGTGGCTTGGAGTCAGTCAGGGTCTGGAACTGTTCTGCAGGAATCTGGCACCATTCTCCTGGGAGGAATTCCACCAGTCCAAGTAGATGGAGGCGGAAGCCGCTGTTGTAGGCACTTATCCAGACAAATGCACAAATGATCTATGGGAATCAGGTCTGCTGATTGGGAGGAGCGTGAAAGACGGATAGCTTTGTCCTCATGGTCCTCAGGCTCCCACTGACAACATGTACAGTGTGAATTGAGCCAATGTCATAATTCCAGGAGGGGACAAAAACAATACCGTGAAATGTAGATTATAATGAAAAAGGCACAGTTTTTTCTGCGTTAACAAACTGGATAATTTAATCAGGATGTGGGTAGCCCATTCCATTGTAAAATGCTAAAAGTTGTATTTTTGGACCCTTGGGGGTAATGTGTAGTATTAAATAGATTAAATTTCAATCTAAATTGTTGGGAAAGTCTACTTATATTTGTTGAATATAAATATATTATTTTATATACAGTTAACTGTGTAACTCTGTTGTGTTAACTGTGTTAACAGTTTAAGTTAAATTCATATTACTTGAAGCTGATTGTAATGTATAGCAATTTGTCAAATTTTTTACTGTTACTGGCAAAAACTGGGATATACATTACTGGAGTGTTTTCCTTTCTATGAATTACACCAGGCATTATCCAGTTTCTGGTGCCAATATGGTGACTGCAGCAAAGGCAACTTACAGTGACTCGAACACCACTGTCCTGCACCAAAGGCTGCAGCACTAACTGAATGCACAATGGCCGTTACCTCTTAGAAAGGCTACTATTCCGATACATTATGGACACTATGTGTTAGGTACTTATATACATTTAAAAGTCAGGTATAAATACAGTTCAGCAAATGTGTTTCCAGACACAGCTGTAACAAACAGTAGGTGTTTTTAACATGTCAGAAGGTTAACTGTAGATAACTGTAGCAAAAATTGCTCTTAATTCTGCCAACGTTATTATTATATATATATGGTTTCTCTGACAGTTTAATTAGTAAGAAAAAAATACACTTTCAGATATAAACACAAAGTGAAAATGAATTACTAATCTAATCAAATAGATTAAGAATGTCACCACTAAGGCTGTGATGGGCAGTAAGTGTAAAGTAAATAAAAAATGCATTTTAAACAAATAGCATGGTTAAGTCGTTATTCACAGTCATGTTATTGTTGGTGAATTGTACTGGATTAGTGGGAAATATACTGAATTTCTGCAATTAATTGAAATGTTTAAAACCTATAAATTAAACATGCTTTAATCATATTAAGTTTTTATGTCTCCTTGACATCGAAACTATTGGACATTGTGTTTTTTTCAGCACATAATTCCTGTCACACATTGCGTTCTTTGAAAACATGAGGTGCGGCCTTGTAATTGGGTCTCTTGGCAACTGCATATGTGATCTCATAAAATCAATAAATATAACAAGCAACTATTTAATTATATATATTTTTGTGTGTAGGTGGGTTTTGGGGAATTGTATACCTTGCAAACATTAGACCATTGTTGTACACACACACACACACACACACACACACACTTAATTATTGTTTAGTGGTGACGTGTTCTCTCTTTGTCTATGGAGGTAAACAAAAATACAATAATTATATGAATTAATATAGGCTAGTTATTTATCAGTCAGAGTTATATCTATGTTTCTTTTTGCAGTTGCTAAATGAAGTCTTTGAAAGTTTGCCCACTCCAGTGCTTAACTCAACAACGTAACAGCAAGCTAACTGCATGTGACGCAGCCTAACTGCACTGCACAGTCTTACTGTTTGTGAATCAATCGATCTCAGTGAGTTTCTTGTAGAAAGTAAGTCCCTCCCAGTGTATGACCCCCTTTCACATACAAAACTCATTAATGTATCAGGTAAACATAACATGGGATCGATAATGAGTTTTCCTTCCCACTCAGTCTTCTATAAAAGCAAAGTACTGTTAATGTTACTAGGTTGCCAGGGGATAGACTAACTATAGACTTTACCATTTTGATTCCATTGCAATACGACACCATAACAGAAAAGTAATGATATATAAACAGGTTTCAGTGTATGTCTGAATGGGCAAACAGCGGGGAAAGAGATGCATCGTTGTCCCCACATAACGAGTCTAAATGCCTGCTCTGTTTATTAGCCTTGACTGTTTTTCTTTTCTTTGGAAAATGAGTAAGCTCATTTCACTAGAGCTTTACACGAGCGTCTGCTAATGACAACGTAAAATAGCCTAGTAGTGCCGTCAACCAATTTAATTCTGTAAGGCTTGCACCGGTGATGGGAATTGGGCTTCCAGGCGAGTTACCAAGGCATTGGATTTTACTGTGGCGGGCTGCCACGGAGAAATGTTACCAGCGGAAACACTGTAGGCCTATGTAGGTATATTGCAAATGAGTTAAGAATCAGTTAGCAAGAAAGCCAACCCATTTCCCAGTTAAAATCCAAATAATACTGCACCTTTAAGTAATGAAAACGGATGGATTTTGTTCAATAAATCAAATAATTATTTTAGGCCTGTCACATAAGGGAATTTGGAGTGATATACACCTTCACCATTTTACCACTTAAGCGCTATAGCCTTATAAGTAAATTTCTTTCAAATGAGTGTAAAGAAAGACTGCTGCATAATTATGTATCTGATTACAGAGTGCCTTATGATTTACAGTTATTCTGCAGACAGAAAATCACGTCATTTGCTCCCATTGCTTGGAAGACCCTGAACACATGAAACCAATATTGTTCTTTTACTATGACACTATTAGAAATATTCCGGGGTGAGTTTCCCAAAGCCTTCTTAATGCTACGCCATTCGTAAGTTTTGCCCTTTAACATAGAACTTATGAACGACATAGCGTTAAGAAGACTCCGGGAAACTCACCCCTGATTAATAACTGTCATTCCGTTTTCAGATTTTCATTGGTAACTAAGAAACCCAATTTTCCAACAGGTGCCATATTTGAGGAGAACGCTGTGAGAGATGATGAAGTTTTTCAGCTGGCCATCTCGGACCTAAGTCTCAACGATGACATATTACAGAGTGAAAAAATAACCCACTCCATAAAACTTATCGAGCCCAATAACCCATTTCAAGCAGTACAAGAAGGTAAGTGTAGCTTAGTCTTTTTAAATCCATGATAAATATAAGCTTCAGCTGGTTTAGAAATGATTAGAAGACTATCCATAAGCTGCATTGATATTTGTTGATTTATGTTTGTGCTTGGTCAATATCACTTTTTAGGCTAACATAGTTTTATACTGAAAAGCAAAAGACAAATAATTAAGTGCATAAAAAATAAAACTGTTCCAAACACACAATCCAATGTAGGTATTATAATGTATTTATGTAAAGAATGATAATAAACATAACAAAATTCTAAAAAAAAATATTCTCAAGCAGGAACCTCCAACTCCGGTCCAGGAGAGCTACTATCCAGTAGGTTTTCTATCCTACCTGACTTCTGATGAGCCACGCCTGCTCTCAGGTAAACGCCTGGAACAGGTGTGACTCATCAGAAGCCAGTTAGGATAGAAAATCTACTGAATACTAAGTCTCTAGCACCGGAGTTGGAGACTCCTGCTTTAGAATATCTTTTATTTTTTTTTATAGTAGTATAAGGCGACTGTTACAAACTCATATTATCCATGAGAGGGCATATGGTATAACTACTGACAAATCTCTTATTGTGATGTTTTGCATCTCTTTGTATCTGTACTGTGGCACTCAGATATTTGTAATGTTTATTATAATTATCTGAACATTTAAAATTGGATTTTCCTATAATTCATAAAGTAAGACTATGCAGTGGTTGTGATATATCACTCATTTTTAAAGCTGAACTTCAGCGAGAATGACAGATTTTTAACTACAATGTGAATGAATGAATGAATGAATGAATGAATGAATGGATGATCAACACTGGATACTAATGAATTTAGATGGTAAGTTTTCCCATTTCATTCTTACAGTGAGTTGCACTAGTGTTCTTTAACTCATTTTTTCTATGCAATGTGTGATATTATGGTGATTTACAATGGTGATACATCCAATGGTGATACATACAATGGTGATGCATACAGTGACATGCTTTGGTGATGGCAGTATCGTTTGGGAAATATGGTTTACAGGTTTGCTCCATCATAAAAATAGCTTCTGTTTTTTTTTGTTGTCTGCTTCAGCTTTTTGCTACCCAGTGCACTAAACCTTATGTCAGTTACATGCAGCTGATATATTGCTTTTTCCAGTGACCATGCAGTGATGTGATAGGAAGGTCATGTTGTGCAAAATGTTAGTTATCACACCGCTTATGAATCACATACTGTAAAATAGACAGTGGCTTAACTCCAGTTGGCTTGCTTTGCATACATTTTCGCATACATTTTACGTTTCTTGGGAATAAAAGTTTTTCTTTTGCAACTGCAGTAGGTCACAAACCTACACAATGGTAAGGAAATAATTTAATCCATGTTAATTTTAAGCAAGTACTTTTGCAAAGAATGATTTTATGAACAGCTTAACAGTGAAGTAAAATAACATTTGTTCTGTCTTGCATTGACACTTAATTAGTATATATTAAGCACTGCTAATCAGGTGTTCTTCTACAAGGTTAATATTATATTTAAAATGACTGTATTCACGATCAATTATGTATAACTAAAAAGCAGATGTCTATAACTGTTCGCAGTGACCCTCCTAAATAACCAGTCTTAGGTCTTCTTGCTCAGTGCATTACCCATATTTGAATCAAGTCCCTTGGTCAGGATCATTTGAAGCCTTTTGCAAGCAACCAAGGCTGGGGTGTGCCCTCATCCATTGTAGGGCAACACAATCATACTCCATGTGTAATTATAGAAATATTAATTAGCCTAATTGCATGTCATTGAACCATGGGAAAAAACTCACATGACACAGGGAAACATGCAAACTCTACACAGGCAGGATTCAAACCCACCAGCCCTGGAGATGTGAGGCGATAGACACTAACTGTATAACTGTATAACTATGCTCTCTGAGACACCCCATGTCTCTCCCACTGTTATCTATTTAGGCTATAATGGTAGTGTTCTATTATATTATAGTTCTAGTATATTATAGACAAGCATGATCCCTGTTTGGACTGCTGTATCCCGATCCTACAAACAATGTGCGGGGGGGGGGGGGCGGGCGGGGGGCGCCCCGCACGCCG
>JAODLD010000069.1:9665111-9699120 GCA_026781065.1 Mormyrops boulengeri
CAGGGGCAGGAGGGCGCCGAGGGAACTGCAGGGCAGGAGCAGGAGGGGACCAAGGGAACTGCAGGACAGGGGCAGGAGGGGACCAAGGGAACTGCAGGACTGGGGCAGCACCGGACCAAGGGAACTGCAGGACAGGGGCAGGAAAGCGCCGAGGAAACTGCAGGGCAGGAGCAGGAGGGCACCAAGGGAACTGCAGGGCAGGGGCAGGAGGGCGCCGAGGGAACTGCAGGGCAGGAGCAGGAGGGGACCAAGGGAACTGCAGGACAGGGGCAGGAAAGCGCTGAGGAAACTGCATAGCAGGAGCAGCAGGGCGGTGAGGGAACTACAGGACAAGGGCAGGAGGGCACTGAGGGAACTGCAGGGCAGGGGTAGGAGGGTACTGAGGGAACTGCAGGATGGGGGCAGGAGGGCACCGTGGGTGGACAATATTAGGTAATCAGGGATCTGGGTGGCTGGCACAGATAGTGTGCCCCCATGTCCCCCTTCGGGGGTGGAAACTCCAGCAACCCCTCTTCAGGGCCCCACCCAACACTGTAGACTGCAACAGAACTTAGGACCGGGTCACTGTGGACATTGGGGTGAGGCGGGGCAAGGGCCACAGGGTCCCATTCAAAGTCCTCCGGCTGGGCATCTTCCAGGTAGAACCAACCCGGCCTGGAGACCGTGGAGTTGGGCATCATAACATATGACGCCCGACTCCGGACATAACATGGCTGATATTAAATAATAACATATCATTTTCAACTGATTATGTCTAACTAAGTATGTTTCCCCATCACTAACAATACCTCACATGGTAGTAAATAGTGTAAGACACAGAGATAACCAGGTTATGTATTGTAATACTGTAATGCATAGCCATTTTTTGTTGTTGTCTTTTGGGTGTTGGTATGGCAACCAAATCTGCAGTGATAGATCACTGGTGTTGCCATCAGTTGTGTTTCCTTTTCACCAGTTTTGTTTACAAGGGGAAAAGAAGGAATTTAAGACTTGGCAACGAAAAAACAGTCAGTCTTGAAAATGCACTCCACTGCACTGCAAAGGGGAAAAGAGATATACGCGTATAAGAGTTATATTTTATTACTTGTTGTCACTGTGCAGCCTCGTTTCAGTTCAGTCCAAACATCATAGATGGGTTAGAGTGGATTGTTTTCACCATAGTAGTGGCTATGGCTTATTTTTGTGCTGCCATGAGTTAGTGATTATCTTCATTGAACAGGGGGTGTAAAATTGGAGTATATGGACTTTTACAAACCCTGTTTTATGCTGTGTAAATTACCTTTAGCTTAAAATTTATGAAAGCTATTTTATCTCTACTTTTGCTGCAAATTGCATGATGAGTTATAGATAGCTGCAGAAATTAAACAATAAAAAATATGGTTCATAAGAGCCAAAATGTACATATACTTTCATGTCTTATTGGCTAGAAATCATTTTGTGATGTCCAGATTACTATTAAAGTGTTTCAAAAATCTATTTTTGAATACATCATTTCATGGTTTTATCAAAACAATCTGGAAATACGATGATTTGCTTTGCCCTAATACATCCATACATAACAGATTTTTGTAATATATCAATCTGGATTTTTATCAGAAGCACTTATTTAATTTATTTTCTTTTAGAAGCTTATCAATATAATTTACATAACAGATGAATGGAATTCTGTGATCTGGAAACATGAGAATAGTTTCAGACTGGATAATTTTGTGGAAGAAATTTTTGATTTGTCAGTAATAATAAAGGAAATAAAGACTAAAAGTTCTGAGCAGTGTCACTGGATACATAATGAGCAGAGGTGGGTTGTTTCAACCAACCAATTGATTACTCTGTGACTGTAACTCTTTATACAGAACTGGGCGGTTGAAACAAAATCTTGGTCTGGATTTTTACTTTCTGGACCTGAACTGTCCACCTCTGTCCATTATCTATGGGGCTAATGCAACACGTTATGCTCAGTGTAATGACGAAGTAGGCTTAGAGGGGAAGCTGAGCTGGTTAATGTCCTGGACTGGATGGCCGACCTGGATTCACTGACATAACATTAAGGGATTTATGAGGTTTTAAAACTCATACAAAGGATGTCTGGGGCTTAGTAGAGGTGAGGAATGACATAATTATGGCTGCAATCACAACAACACAAGTGTTTCAAAGAAAGGAATACCATTAATCAAATCTTGCTCGTTTTCATACGTCCATGCTATAAATTAATGTGGTCTGCTTGCATGAGCAAATTTGTATGTAGAATAAAATTAGACAAGTGTATTCTAGGTGCTGTTTTCTGCTAGGACATCATTATGTGGGTGAGGACAACCAGGGCAATCAGAGATGGGGGTTGGCTGTTCAATTAGAATGACAAATGATCTGATTCATTTTTAATTACTCTCGCACTCGGCCTCTGACTTTATCCAACAATAAGAAAGACAGTTTGTGCTTCGTTCGGCAGAACTACATGTCAGGAACAATGATCTCTTTAGGATTCTGAGGGTCTCAGTTTTCACTGCCTCCGTTTGCCTGATAAAGATTTTTCTTTTGATAACAGTGTGATGCAAGAGCAATGATTAACACCTTATCAAAAGTAAATGATTATTAGGAATTATGCTAAATTAAACAAAATAATAGCAATTTAGGAAAGTCAGGTTTTGTTTAAGGGCTGGAATGGTGCAACAGCGGTTAGTACTGTTGCCTCAGACCTCTGCGACCAGGGTTTGGGTTTCTGCTGTAGCTTCACATGTGTGGAGTTTGCATGTTCTTCCCGTGTCGTTGTGGGGTTTTTGGTTATTTCCTCTCACAGTCGACAAACATGCCAAGGTGAATTGGAATTGCCAAATTTACTGTAGGTGTGAATGATTTGTGTGCCCTGCAGTGGGTTGGCGCCTCAATTTGCGCTTTTCCCTGCCTTGCACCTGTAGCCTCTGGGATAGGCTCCAGACCCCTGAGACCCTGCACAGGACAAGTGGGTATAGAAAGTGGGTGGGGGTTTCACTTGGTCTAAATAGGTTTTGACTGTCCCTTTTCTGGGTTGGAATTGATTGAACCCTACCTACAGTGTTCTGTGAATACTTGCTCTCTGCTTTTGATTCTCCAGGTTATGTTTTGCTTAATGTTCTTTGCTGAGTCACCGCTCTTCTGTTTATATACTGAGTTTTGCTCTCCACTGCTATTATTGTGCTAAGCGGGGTTTAACCTTGTGGCGTTCACCCTCACCATAGCCACTAAGATAAAAATATACTTGTCTCTTCTGCACACACATGTGCAAACACATTTTATTATAGCTATTTTGAAATGCCATTTTATTAGGTAGCCCTTCTTGCTAGTGCAGGCTGCAACCTGGGACCCCTAGCATAAACTTACTCTGGGTCCCCACCCAATTTGCGGCACCCTTGGCCTGCTCCTCCAAACATTTCCTTGTTCGAATCAGCATTACAACAGGTAAGATGCCTGATTTAATAGATTTTGAACGTGGTGTGACTGTTGGTGCCTTACGTGGTGCTTCCAGCATCTCAGTAACAGTCACCCTATGGAGATGTTCATAACTACAGTGTCTACTAGGGATGTGACTCTCCTTCACTGAGGCCAGTGCGATACACATCTCCATGCATTGCCAACAATCCAACACATTAAAGATACATGAAGCAACTACTAATGCAATATGATATAATTCAACCAAATTGCAATGCAGTGCGATTTGACACGATTTGATTCAACACATAATCCGACTCAGCGTGATATGATGAAATGCAAAAGAATATGATGCTATATAAATCGACAGGCCGCAGATGCAGAAACATTTTAGAGAGGGAGCGCAATCTAATATCTAATATCTAATCTAATATGAAATTACTGGACAAAAATCATTGGTCACATTTCCAAATAATAAAGGCATAGGGTCTATACTAATAATTTTACATTAATTAATTGGAATTTCACAGATGCAAAGATGACAGAAATGATGCATCCAGAGTTCGTCCCAGATCTTACCTGCTGCACACTTTTGCATTTTGCACTGTGAATTTTTATGCTGGTGCACCGATGCAAATTGGTGAATCTTACCATCCCTATTGCCTACAATGGATTACAGAGAATGTTACGCCGAATGAAAAACCTTACATTCTGGTGCAGTTCTGGAGCTCAAATCACCTTGTTAATGAGAGAGGTCAGAGGAGAATGGCCAGGACAAAGGAAGAATAAAAAAACAGCTTGGTACAACAGTAGCATGCAGAAAAGCTTCTCTGAATTGGTTGTGGAGGCAAAAGTAGACCCTATGTGGCTACTGGCTAGGTATAACTAATAAAGTGCATATATACTATAGGGCTAGTAGTTTACTGGTGGCTTTTATAGTACATTATCAACATGAAGTATTCACTGCTGTTTAATATTTTAATTTTCAGCAGCCATCAATAATGTCAAATATGAGTCCATGTTTAGATTGGTTAATGCGGCAGGAATACTAAGCTGATGACGTCTATGGCATATTTTGAGTGCAGAGCTACTCCACATACATTCATTCATAAATGTATGCAAAATAAAGATGAGTGCCACTTACGATATCTCACTTACAATGAGTGCTAATCCTGTTCATCATAACTGTCAAACTCAATGCATCTTCTCTCTGTCTATTCTGATATTTGTTTGTTCCTTTTAATTTGAATGATATTGCTGATAATTCAGCAGAACATCTCAGTGCTGGATTCATATCTAAACAAACAAATATATAAAACACACACTGATCAGCCCATAATCAAAACCACTGACAGGTCAGGTGAATAACATTGATTATCTCGTTACAATGGCACCTGTCAAGGGTGCCGGTAAATATTTGGCAATTGAACAGTCAGTCAAGTTTTGAAGTTGATGTGTCAGAAGCAGGAAAAATGGGCAAGTGTAAGGATCTGGGTGACTTTGACAAGGGCCAAATTGTGATGGCTAGACAGCTGTGTCAGAGCATCTCCAAAATGGCAGGACTACTGAGGTGTTCCTGGTATGCAGTGGTCAGTACCTCCCAAAAGTGGTCCATGGAAGGCTAATTGGTGAACCAGCGACAGAGTCATGGGTGCCCAAGGCTCATTGACGTGTGTGGGATTGAAAACTACCTTGCCTGGTCTGGTCTCATAGAAGAGCTACTGTAGCACAAATTGCTGAAAAAGTTTCTTCAACATATTATTGATATCTTGTTATATGGCTAGAAGAACAGCACTTCGGGGTAACTTGTCGGATTTAAGGTAGTCTGGGCAAAATGTAAGTGAACGAATATGAAGTCCATTTAAACTGTGGTACCTTAAATCCGACTTACCCCGATAAGCCAGTAACCCCGCTTCGTAGTACAGGCAACGGTTCTCAAAACTCTCCTCAGGGGCACCTTAACAATTCCAGGTATTCGTTGAATTCCACCAACGGCTGATTTTATTAATTTACTTAATTAGTCGGAAAACTTGACGAGGCATTGATTAGCCAAACATGGTATGCTAACTGTCGAGTCAACAAATATGTAAATGGCCACTGCAAATACTGGAATGACTTGAAGAGAGGTTTTGAAATGCCGAAGCCATTACACTTCTACAGAAAAGCATACTATCATAATTTTACACTAACATAAACATAGTTTTAAAATAATTTCCTTTTGCACAGTACTGTATGCATATATGCTTTTACTGTATGCTAAGCAAGTGTAATGGATCACTGTAAATCGCAGCCTAATTTGCATTTGTGATATAATGTTAAAGTTAAATTTAGAACATAGGTTTGCCCTCTTGGGACAAAACCGACTGTCAAAGTTATTTATTTATTTTTTTAATTGTTTATGAAGCCATTGAGTATATATAACACCTAGCTGTGTGTGTTCCCCAGTGACGGATAGACTGTGCATTGTGATGCACTCTGTCTCGCAGGTGATGACACTAAAATCCCTGGCAGGAAAGGTCAAGCTGGAGAGGAAATACAAAGAACAGTGTGACAGCAGGTGTGGGAGGACGCTCCATAGCTTCTCACATTTCTTCCCAGGCACTACTTTCGTATATTAATTGCGAATGTGCAATGCATGCTGATCGTTTCACATTTTCGGATATGACATGTTTTCATCTAAAAATGCATATCAGTCAACAAACTCCTGGGAGATACTGAGAGTTATTGCTGTGCCTTTGTTTGCTTTCCTCTGATTCCACCACCGTATGCGGCATTCGCATTTAGTCAAGAGGACCATTATATGTATGGCGCTCATTACCATTCATATTGACTGCTTGTCCCCTGTGCCACATGCGTCATTGCACCTGATAAGTGAGATGTGCCTAAACTTGCTTATGAGTGGAGTGAAGCATGATTATGCTTTATAAACTGAAGGATTCTGGGAATGACAGTTCACGGACTGGATGAACACAGTTAGAATGATACCTGTGTCAGTGTTAATAATGTCATCTATCACCTGGCAAAAAACTCGTCACTCTCAGGTGTGTGTCATAATGTACATGCATAATGCTTTTTATTGCATTTTTGGTATCAGGAGCTGAGAGGTTTTGCGTACAGCGGATTACTTGTTCGCCGTCTTCTCGCTTATATTCCTCTTTCTCAATCCTGCAACAATTTGGCATATCAGATACTGCAATGTTAGGATTAAATGACGTTAAGTGTTAGTATTAACTTGCTGCCGTATGCCCTAATACGTTTTATCCTACTGGATACCTGGAAATCCCTTGCCTATTTGCCTATTACTTTTAAAGAATTTGCCCTTGGCAGGAAAGTATCATATCTTGTATATTTGTAGAGTAGCTGTGTCCTGCCTTCTCTGCAGAACTGTGCCCAGCTACACCATTACTTAAGCAACACTCAAAGATACTGAATATGTCCCGATCCACACATTCAAGTACGGAAGATCAAAGTTTTGATGAGTGAGGAGGGCATTAAATGTACAGACATTATGGCTGAAAACTCACCGGCAGTAAACAGTAAATCATGTAACATAACCCTCCAGTTTCCCAAATAAACTGCTGCGTCTGGTCCATTTGAGTGCGTGGAGGCCATTGTCCCTTATCATATAAATGGGATGCACTTTTTAGCACACCTATATTAAAAGTTAAGAGGAGATTTGTGCAAGGTGTTGCCTTGCAACGGAAAGGTCAATTTTGTGTTCTAATTAGAAAAAAAACAGCTACTACAATTTGTATTGATTGTCCTTCATGTCATTTCTCTGATCATGCATATTCCCCAGAATGAATGCAGGGTTAGAGCATTTAATCAAGCAGAAAATAAATATTTGAAGAGGTTATTTTATCACTTAGACATCTATATTATCCAAATTAAAAACATTATATGATGCAAATTTAACAGATTGATTAGTGGGTAGTTCTCTCACTTTTCTCGTTAATTGCAAGTTACACATGTCTACTGTCTCCAAATCACAGATAAATTTCATATCTCAGCTAAAGGATTTCATATTTTATATAATGTCTTTCTTTTTTCCTATAATTTCAGTTGGTCTGATTCATACATTCTAATGCTTGTCATCATTTTTCTGGTATATGAATGATGTCACTTCCTAGATGTTTTGCTATTTATAATGAGATGCAAGTATATATGCAGAACCGCTGACAGAGTGGGGGGGTACTGGTCGTCCCCGGGCCCTAGGTCACGGGGGGCCCCAAAAGGGCCCTCTAACTCTTAAATTATCTGCTTGCACAATTTGTCAATAATATGTTAAAAATACATATTTGTGAAAACCTGTATAGTGTCAGTGAATCACATGAAAGCTTGTTATTTATCATCTCCCTAATTTCCCTTGACATAGTGGTCAAACAGTTTAACCTTCCCTTCATATAATGCAAAAAATGGTTTGGTATGTCGCACCGTGGTAACGTCAAAAGTGTAACATTTACTCAGCCCCCCCAGTCAACTGTCAGAACAGTAAGTCATCTAAAGAAAAAGTGAGGTGCTCAGAAAAAGAGAGAAAAACAAAGCATAACATTGAATAAACATGAATAAATTGGTTTAAAATGGGGCTGTTTAAGGTCCCAATATGTATTTTTTTCCATGTGAATCTGACATTGAGATCATTAAAAATTGGTTATAAATTTTCCAATAGACAAGTTCAAAGCATTAAAGTTGAGCATGATAGTCTATCTATAATAAAATTACATTTAGATGGTGAGGCTATCCTTTTACTTTAACCTGTATTTTGATTAATTATTGGAGATTATCTTGTCCCCGGGCAAAAAGACACACGACCATCCTGCATATTTGTACCAATTAAGGCACACCATTTGCGTTATACAAATAAATTTATAGCTCACTCACAATGCTCACATTGTTCTTTTGTTTGAAAAGGTTGCTCCCAGACTGCATTGAATGAGTCCTTAGTGAAACTCCCAATTTTCCACTTGAAAAGAAGCAATCGATAGTAACACACATCATCTTTGCAATCACTGTGGTTACCCACTGAGCCAATGTGCTGGCCCTGCATACAGTGAGTGTAGAAGTCCGCCAAACCCATTCAGAATTTATTCCTTTTGTTGAATTACACATTGATAGTGAAAACGGTAATAATCACTTTCATTTACACATGGTAACCCATCACAGTCAAGTGAAGATAAATTTTCAGAAGATCATGACAATTAATTAAAATGACAAAAGTAAAACATTGAATTTGACAACTTACCTGATCACAAAACAAGATAATTGGCTTCCACCTATGATTAATTGTAGCGGCTTTCATAAGTTCTACATTTACATTCAGTACTGGATGAAAAAATAGTAGTTTATAGAAAGTGGCACTGCATAGAAGTGCATTTCAAAGAAGTGTGGGTGGAAAGGTACATGGATAAGAGCTTTAAGATAAAGTCATGGAAACGCAAAGGTTAGGAGAAGGGTGTAAAAATATCTCAAGGGCTTTAATTATTTGCTGTTGTACGGTAAAACTCAGCAAGGGGAAAAGCTATGGAGTCTCCAAACCTTTCCTAGATTCAGCTGTAGGATGATAGAGCAGGATGAAGGCTGATGATAGAGGCAAGAAACCAGAGGCGACTTTGAAGGAGCTACAGATTGTCATGGCGATGACAGATTGCTGTGCTGGGAGGGAGCAAAAATGTGGACTGGACCACTGTCTGGTAGGAAGCTCAGAGGGAGGAAAAATAGGGACCAATTATGGGTCCCCGAGGACCTTAATGGGAAGCAGTGCTCACAATACCAACAGTGCTCTAGAAATCTGCCCTTTATGGGAAGGTGGCAAGAAGGAGACACCAACTCCTCAAAAAAGGTCATATAAAGTCTTGTCTACATTTTGCTAAAAAGGACTTTACCGATTGTATGACCAGGTAGCAAAAGGTGCTGTGGAAGTGTTACAACCAAAACAACACTATTCCCAGAATAAAGCAACATTCTGCTGTGGGGGTGTTTCCCTTCTGCAAGGACTCAGGGTGTGAAAAATGGATGGTGAAAATTACTGACAGGTGCTTGAAGAAAACCGGCTGACCTCAGCCAGGCAGTTGAAGATAGGAAGCCAGTTCACCTTTAAGCATAACAATAACTCAAAACATACTGCCAAAGCAGGAGTTCTGTGGCTAAAAGAGGGCCAGGTGACTTAGGTAACTGAGGGAAGTCCTTCAAAGGTCACCAAGATCTTTGGCAGAGCTAGGATAAGAATTTCTCCATTTAGATGTCCAAAGTTACGATATGTATCCAAACAGACTCAAGGCTGTCATTTAAGCAAAGATATTTTCATTATTTATTTATTTATTATTTATTCATTATCCTAAGAGAGTGTTGTCTTATACTACCTGATTATTCTTGTTTTCATATTTTCTTTTATTTTTTCCTTTTATAGTATTGTTAATGATTTGTGTGATAAAAATACTATTTTGAAAGGGGGTGGTGGCTTTCTATACTGACTATATATGTAAAGAGTAAATTAATATTCTCTAAGTGACTGATAATATTTTTGGTCATAGATCATTATCCATCCATTCACCTTCCAGCCACTTTTCACAGAGAATCACAAAGTGGGCTAGAATACATCCCAGGTAGCAAAGGGCACAAGGTAGAGGCGCGCACACACACACACACACACACACACCCACACACACACACACACACACACACACACACACACACACACACACACACACACACAGACATACATAGACACGTATGCCTTTGGACTGGAGGAGGAAACTGGAATCCCTGGAGGAAAACTGCATGACACAGAGATCATGCAAATTCAACACACACAGATCAGAGATGGGATTTAAACCTGCAGCCTTGAAAGGGCAAAGCAGAAGAGCACAATGAAGTGGCCTAGAGCGTAATGATGACGGTAATCTGGATCGTCTAACCCTTCATCATTCAACTGTTATCCAGTACAGGGCTGTACTAATAATTAGGTTTGTCATTTCCAGAAATTTGAATATTACTGATAGTAACAGTAGTAGTAGTAGTATGTTTGCCCCCCCTCCCCCCATACTGTAGGTTGTGATATTCTTTCTCTTGTATGCATTCTGCAATGATGGGAACAATTGCTAATGTTTATTACTATAAACATATTTAATTTTGGTTATATTGCCAAGCAATGTAATTTCTTCTGAGCATGACTCAGTCAAGATTTCACTGCACTATGTCCAACAGCACTCTTGTTTTTCTCAGTTTATGACATTGCTGTCAAAACAGAAGGTGAATGTTTATGGACAAAAAGCTAAATCTAAAACCTATTTGGCAAATGGGTCTAACATCAAAAGTCTGACAGCCATTACACATGTACTTAATAACCGAAAAGACTCACATTTTAAGGTATTAGCCTTCAACAAAATACATATTGCAAATTGCGATATTTTTAACAGTGTTTTAAAACGAAATGAACCAAGTGAAAACTGCTCACCTTTCCCCTCTGTCAGCTTCCCTGTGGGACGCCACTAACTAAACAGTTGGATTTTACCTGTGAATTCTGGGATTCTTTCTAACGTCATGACTGAGGCCCTTGAACTATTTACACCAGGAAGGAATACTATTATATTCTATTAAATAACTTAGTAACACTTTACCTGACAGGGCACAAATATAGTATTATGCTATTAGTTATGTATTAATTAACCACAAACTAAGTCATAGTTACATATTGATTTCATGATACGTCATCATTAATGAATTGTGACATCTTTTATTTGAAGCAGTTACTATTTTTCTACTACAGTATATCTGTTAATTCTGTAAACCTTTGTAAACTACTGAAGGAACTAGTGAAGGAACAACTAATGATTAACACAAGTGAAATACTGATCTCAGGTTTGTTCATCATTAATGAATCACGATGCATCTTTTATCTCAGGTAGCAACTAAATCTGTTCAGGATTTGTACTTCAGTAGTAACTGAGTTATTACTAAGTATACTGTATATCAATATAAACGGTGTCGTGTCATCCAATATCTCATTTTGAAAATATGTCGTACTTTTTTTCAATACTTTTCAAGGAAACTGTGCAGCCCCCATGTTTAGAATCACCGCTTTAGGACACAGAGCCCTCCCCTCTGTAGAACACGTAGCTGTATGAAGTGATCCAGTTTCAACAAAAGCTTTAAGACTGTATATATACATGGGTACATTACAGCATTTCTGCGTCAGCTGCATGATTTTTAAATCTTTTCCGTGTTCCCTACATAAGCTGTAATTAATGTTACAAATAGAATAAATTGATCTCTGTCACTATTGGTATAACACAATTATAGTTTTCAAAGCAATACATATTTCGTAATGGCCCTTTAAAGAAATTTAGGGGAGTTGGCGCCATATGCTTTCATTTTGTTCCCTTCAGCCAAGACACTGTTTTATTGTGTCTTATATGGACCATATGTTTCAAAGGCGGCCTGTCCAAGAAGCACTTGCACAGTGTGAGGACAGTGGCAGAGTTGTACAAGGATGTAAACCTGAGATGTACTGACCTCAGTAAAGATGCTTCTGTAATAATGCATTGCTGTGTATTGTTGTTAAATCCAAGGAAGCTCTCTCTATTTGAAAGCACGAAAAGCCTTGTGGTCCTTAAGTAAATATAGACACTCATATGTGTTGATTTTAACACATTTTTTTTTTAAATATGCTTATGCTCAACCTTTTTGGCAGCCTTTTAAAGCAGATGGTTTTGTCTTAACATAATCTTTTAGGCAGTCACAGAGAAATATCCTCTGACATTTATTTGGTGAAAGACCTTTTTTCATGCCAGCTTAGAAAAAAACAAGATGAAGAGGAAAAAGACATGTATCAAGTCATGCCTTATCTGAATGAATCAAATAAAAGCAAGTATCTTTTTGTTTCACAACATTTATATAACCTGTCAGGGCACAATATGAGGGTACAAAAGATTTATTTTCCCTCGCCAGATTGCTATAATGTAATGCAACCAGTAACCAAGGGAAATTAATGCCGTGCTGCTTTCTATATTAGGTTCCTGGCTGCCGTGCCTCAGTCGGGCTCATTCATCTGCTCTGATTGCAATGTCAGACATGTCACTGATCACATGCTCTTTTATCTGAGAGCCACTACAGTTGGCCTTAAAACCAAGCCCAAGAGTTGTATAAAAAACTCAGCCCCGACAGTTTCCCATTGTGTCATTCATAAGTATGTATTTTTATGGGATTCACTGAGATCTTTATACGTTTTTCATAAGGAACTGATACACAAAGGTGGATCAGGGATCTTATGCCAGAAAATAACTCATGTAACTCAATCAGTCTGAACGGCTCACTTCAGTTGTACTGGAAACAGATTATTTTCTCATGGTAGACCTGATGGAAAGATGCACTTGACTGACGACTTGACTTGATTCTTATGTCACAAAACCTTCCATATTTGTAGGTCAAGATGCATTTTTTATAATGAAATTATAAAATATACTATATGCTTTGACTTATATCTGTGTGGAAATCTGTGTGGTTTCACTTGTGAAGATTTTGATCAATATTCACAAGTGAAATAATGTTTAAGTCAATAGAGTCTTTGGTAACGCTTTATATTAATTGCACCTTCATAATGCATTTGTAGAACATTCCATGCACCTTCATAATGCATTCATAGAACATTCTCAAGCAGCATGCGACTATACCTTAACATCCTAACTTACCTTCACAGCCTTAACATACATTGTAATAACAAATATGCAATTATATGATTCTATTGTTTGTAATTATCATATAATGTTTGCTATTAATGTATATTAAAGCTGTTAGGGTATGTTGAAATGTTAAGGTATGCTAAAACATTACTGTGTCTTCCTATCTTCATCACCCTCATAAATACATCTTAATATTTTAGCCAGTTGTGTGTTTTGTGAGTATTTACCTGGCATTATCAATAACACAATGCTGCCTTAACATCATTAGTCATAACTACTGTCACTATGTTGATGAGATTTATGGCATAAATGACCAGACATATTGTCTTGCAGAATTTTATAGATGTTTTGTGCCGTTGAACATTCTGTAAAAATTAAAAATGATGCAAGCCACTATGTTTTATATTTTGAATGGATCAAACAGTTTTATACTCTAGATTCATGCTTGCTAATGTTTCCGAGAAGATTTCCCAGGGTATCACTTTTTATGTCCTAGATATATTTTCAACATAAAAGTCACCTTCAGGCCTGTTACTATCAAACATATTTACTGTTCATTTCAGTATTGCAATTCTAAGGGAATCAAGAGTAAGATGCGGGTAAGTTAAACCAATGAAAGTAATTTAAATGGAGACATACATAAATTCCACCAGAGATGAGTGTGAACTCAACCTCCTATAGGGATGGATATTGCAATTCATTGACATTCCTTGTAAAAGTCATGTAAATGGCATGACATTACAACACTCGCTGGTAGGTTCCCATCATGGTTGGACTTACGTGGAAAAGGAAAAGGGTGCGAGAGCTCCCTTGAAAGCCAACCCTGTGACGTCTGTGTTGTTGTTGAAGGGGTGTGTATGAGAAGGAGAAGGATGATACTTGTGTCCTTTTGCTTCGCAATTTTGTTTTTTTGTTTGCTCTGATTAGGCTATTAAACTTTCTTGCATGATTCTTATGTTCTATTTTGTTGTGCCTATACGAAATGTTGCTGATGGTATTAACTGCCTGCGGTAGTAGTAGAATGATTTTTGTTGTAACTCTGTTATTGATCGCACTGATGCACACTTACATGTATGTACGTGCATGTGACTTGGGAAGTTGCGGTGCACACTGGAAAACAGGGCTCACCCAAAGGCACTGTGTAATTTGAACCCTGGTTCCCATGACAGTCAACCAAGTCAACCAGGCTGAAATCCCTCAGTCAGACTAAATTTTAGTACTCTCCACTAAAGTGCCAAACTTTATTCATTTATTCATTCATTCCTTCATTTGTTTGTTTTATTTTTGTGATGCAACATTGCAACATTTAGCCATAGATGATATTTCTCAGTCAATTACTGATTCTCTATTTTAAACGAAGCAGAATTCTTTCGGCACTTGAAAGGAATGACAGACAGTGTCAGTGGGCAATATTATGACAGCTATGAAGTTTAAGTGGGAAAGTAACATTGGTCAAGCACTTAACACTGCTGTTTTTAGTTTAGGTTATTTTGACTGTGATTGTTGTGCAGTAGTGCCTGGCCATTATGCAAGAGCTGCAGGAAGATGATGTCTGGTGAGATGATCTCTATACATTGGAGCAGAAAGGAATAAAGTATGTTAGGGCATAGAAGAAATGTAATTCAATTTGTGTAACCCTATAATGTCAATGTCAGTGATTTCTAGCGCATCATCAATTCTGTATTTGCCAATGAACTCTACTCCTTCATTTGATATTTATGTTTGTGTAATTTTAGCCTCAAAAGCTACTTTTTTATCATTGAAATCTGAAATTGGGTTTATTTAAAGTCCTCATCCGTCAATGCAATTTTCTGAGGTTTCCTGAATAAATTGTCCATTTAGGACTTTAAGGCAAGGAGTTCCGGAATTGTTGATCTCACGCTTTAATACTGGTTTTTTAATCGCAAGAGAAGTATGAACGATAGCCGAAAGAATAATTCATATCTTAAATATAGCTGTATAATTATGGTCTAACCTAAACGACATGTCAATAGGTTTGTAGAAGGGGTAGCCAGTGACAGTGAAAGGAGTGAAAACAGGATTATATGTAAGACTGTAACTGACACACTGTATTCTGGGTACCGGTTTTACTGCAATACTAACACTGATAATCAGCATCCATTCAGTCATTTCCATTGTTCCATTTTAACAAACCCAGCATTTGATGCTGTTAGTACCTCTGAAAAAGGAAACATTGTAAATAACCCTGTTTCCTACAGTCAAGTCTCCTGTCATGTGATTCTGGTACTCATTCTTACCACAGACAGTCCCACACTCTTTTTTTTTTTCTTGATAGGTTATAGATCTTAGAAGGTGTGACATTTGACAGACTTTCCTTGGAGTAACATTCTGTTATCAACGGTAGCCTGTCACTCAATTAGTTATACTTTATTCCTCTCGTGAATAATGCCGTCCACCAGGGTATGTCTCTTTTCACTGCCATGGAAAAGCTCAAGGGCAAGTCATGGTCTTTGCTCTGGTCCTCTGCCAAGTCAGCAGCTCATGTATGGTAATGGATATTCTCAAACTTCAGGCAAAGTTATTTACATGGACAGCCCAGGGAATATTATTAGGGTCTGGAATATAGCATCTTTGATGAATGGGAGTTTTTGATAATGCAGTGAGCTAAATGCTTGGGCTAGATATGTGAACGGTTCCCGGTAATAAGTGCAAGCTGCTTAGTGGAGAGCAGGCAGACACATAAGCTGCTGACTTACAGCAAATGTTCAACAGATGAGAGCCAGCTTTTAAGCATATTATTAGATGAAGCTTTGTTTATTTGCCTTGGGTTTTTTAGTTCTTCATTTTTTGACATTGTGTACCGTGAGGGGTTAGGGTCTTCGGAAATGACAGTTGTGCTTATGTAAAGCAACAGTGTCGACAGTGAAACAGAAAAAAAAAGTCCAACAGGAAAGCTGTATGTGCTTCTCTTGCACTTTCTTCGCGTATATATATGGGCGATTTTCTACATGTGCCGTTGGGGAAAAGGCATTTTACTTTGAGAGATTTCAAGGAAAAGGTCACACACACAGCTACTTTCTCCTAGAACACAAATCCTCCCGCAGTACATGACTTGTGCGTCTGTGATAAGGAGACTTTCATCTCCAGTGACAAAGAAAATCCGAGTGATGTCTTTTGACTTTTAATCAATACTGCCTAATTTATAATTTTCTGTTGTGCCTACCGCAAGCTTTTTACCACACAACCCTCACTTGGATGAATTTATCTAATTTATAATTTTACTCGGAAAAGTCTACCCCAGTTTTCTTGATTCCTTTTCATGCCTTTTTCTGTCCAAAATAGATTTATTGTGGATTTGTAGCTCATTCAGGCATATCAAATGTAAAAAATAAAAAAGTAAATAACCTTCATCTCATTTCCAATAAATTATTCTGGGATCTTTGTAATATACAATTCAACTATACATCTGCATCACCTGTCGTGTTTTTTGTCAAATTTATTTTATTTAGTTATCTTATATACAAGAACATATTTATTGTATATTAGTTTAAATGTCCTGCTGTATTATTTTAAATATAAATGATATCTTCCATGAATCATAAAACATACATATGACCTTAGAAAAAAATATTTTTTCCGCATAGCACAGTGCTATTGTTAACACATATTTCCAATGCTCAGGGTTAAAATTCAACACCAGCCATGTCTCTTTAAATTTGTAGCTTGTCTGTCTGGGTTCCTTGGATACAGTTCAGTTCCTTTCCATATATTTGAGCTGAACTGCAGATTCCATGTAGTCCCGATTATGTGTGTGCACAGGCGACGATTCAAATGCGAACTAACTAAATTAATAAGATTTTAATAATATGTAAACACTAAAAACTCCCTTGGTCCAAAAACAGGTATCCCTTGAGATATGTTATTGCTCATATGATTTAAATAGCTTAATTAGTTAATGAATTACTGAGTTATAACTAAACATGAGACTGATTTTTCCAGCTTTCTAGTAACAAGAGCTGAGTGTGGGGGATTTTTTGTCGTTTGCACAATCAGCTGCACCTGGATCGCTAGCGGTGCTACCACCTGTTCTTATACTCAGTTACCATCTTCGCACCTTCCTTTCAGGAACTGGTTTCCAGGAATTCATTCCAGAAAGGCTCTTAAAAAGAGGGATACCTATATATTGTGCTACCTGTTATCATACTTAGCATAAAATCTTACAGCTAAGCCCGGCATTCAACAGAAATTATAAATAGGATGCACCCTATCCCAGAATGCACCAGGAGAAAGGCGACAGCAGATGCCACTTTGTATTATTATTCCATTTCAACTAAACCTCTCGACATTTTTTTAATAAATTTGTAAAGGCCAGTGAAATTAACTGCTGAATATTTGAGTTATTTATAGTTTATATCCCAAATCATGTCTCCTAGTGAGTTTAAAGGCCTCAAAGCAGAATTTTAATATCAGCTTTTGCTTGAACTGTGGCAGCGCTGTGCGTTTTCTGGGTGCCTGACTGGATTAGCAGTTACGGAAAATTGAAGTTTTCGGCGCCTGCATTCCAACTCTAGCAAATATTTCATCTGAACTATTTGAGGGTTGCGGCCAGAGGAGGCGGTCTGTCCCAAGCAGTGGACCAGAGTGCTGCCCAAGCTGTTTATTTCGCTGCTTTTGGCGAGGTTAAAGCCACATAACACATGGGTGCCTGAATGCCATTCAGCTAGTCATAGGGACACTACAGTTGTCTCTGCTTACAGGCGAATTTACACTCTCCCCTGTCTTACATCCAGCTCTGATATTCCCAGCAGACTGCCAGAGGGAAGAATGCTGGAATAAGGCTATGGAGCTCCCTTCTCCAGCTGTCACTGCCCTTATTTAAACCAGATACTACAGAGGCAATACATTATCCCTGTAGAAAACGAGACAGCAGGGGTGGAAGCACAACTAATGTTATCGGATTGTCAGAGCTCAGTGGAATATATTGAATGGTCATGACAGGTAAGGCTCTAGCTTAAATTTCTACAAATATTTGGAGGGACAACTGGAAGTGGTTTGGCTTATACAGCATGGTCTGGTCTTTCCTAGCAGGCAATGCAATTATGTCGCTGCGCCCATAAGGCCTTCAGCTTATTTAGCCTGTACATTACTGGATTCAGAAGGCTGAAAACCAACCTCCTCCAGGACAAATATGGAAGAGACCTCAAATAGGTGCTGATTTTTCCAAGTAGAAAATGGAATATTGAGTTGTGCTGCTTTTGTCGTGGTTCTTAAATTGTACGGGCGAAACTGAGTTACAGGGTCATTAAAGTAATGGGAGTGTGGAAATTTGCTGTCCTGGGTCGAGGAGTGATGTTTCCTAGCAGAAAGGAGAAGTTCTATTACTATTGGCAGGGACAAATGAACAAGCTATGCAAGAAGACTCTTAACTTCTGTAAGGTAATTCATCACATATGCAGCATAAAAGCAATTGTTGGTTTCTGATTTTCTGTGACAAATTAGTCGTGACTCCACCAGTGCCCCGTGGCTGGTGGGTTTGTCCGGAGCTTGCAAGCTTGGAATCACCTTGGTATTACCTTCTTTAGCCTTTATTTTATGATTTAACATGTTGATTGAATACAGTGACTGGACAGACCTCTATTTATTGTTTACAAATCTGAAATACAGATCTGTTGAAATGTAAAATTAAAGCAAAATAGAAAGAAATTAAATAAAGGTAAGCTAATATTGGATAAAATTGATACATTTCAAACAAAAATGTTCTATGAGAACTGCATGGAGGTTAACGACTGAACACCCCTTTAACCAAACTCACCATTCTAGAATGATACTTTATCCCCATTTGCATTAGATGATACAAATGATCTCCTTTGGACTTATATTTTGCACAAGAATTCTATAAATTGCACAAGTAGCAGCAATTGCTCTCATTTCCAATTCTATGGGATGCTCTGCTGGCCGCAGTGACTCAAAGGGTAATTGAAGATGTTGAAAGCAGGTTGGGTGCAAGTTAACATGCTACCGTGTGAAATTAAAGTTAACACTAATGCTGAGGCCGATTGTTTTGAAGAGGATATGTATCATCTGTGTTCTACTCATAGCAATGACTAGATGGTGTAATGATAGTAATCGATAGCTTGTGTAACAGATGAATTGGAAGGCACAAACATTCTCTTCTTATGAATATATTTCCTGGCATTGTAATATTTTACAGTTTTATTGAGTGTTAATTCCCCACATTTTATATAACAAGTGAACAGTGAAATATATACCTGTAGATACAACATCTTACTTCAAGTAAGCCTGATTGAACTGAACAATCTTTACTAGCTCTAGATCTGAAAAAAAGCACATTGTGTTTGATAAAATTCATCTGAACAAGGGTCCTTTAAAATGTGGAGAGGTGTTTTATAAATAGTATGTTTAAATCAAGCGCATATAAGAGTCCTTCATTCCTGTTCAATGGACTTGATGAGCGTAAAGAGGAAAGGACAGCACTGTAGAATAGCTGTCATACGAGTCACTGCTGTCATACGAGTCACTGCTGTCATACGAGTCACTGCTGTTATAAGAGTCACTGCTGTTATAAGAGTCACTGCTGTCATACGAGTCACTGCTGTTATAAGAGTCACTGCTGTCATACGAGTCACTGCTGTTATAAGAGTCACTGCTGTCATACGAGTTACTGCTGTAATAAGAGTCACATCTGTACATCTTGTAGGAGTCAGAACAGTATGACATTCTTGCCTAGAAAAAAGCATGTAACCTGTTGTGTAAGGAGATTTAGGAACAAGAAATTTCAGGTTTATACTGTCTGGAGAGAAATGACACGTTTGTTCGTATTCTTAACCTCCCTGCAAAAATACCTTTAGTCAAAGAGAAATAATTACAGTAAATCTGTTTTGGATAAAAGCATCTACAAAGAATATTCTAAAAACATAATATGAAATGTTTATGTCTGGTGGAATTTCCGTTGCCGAAATTGAACACACCCGCCTGTAATAATGTTGCTTCTGAAAATACCATCAAAATACTGTATACTGTAGTATAATGCATGAAGATATAAAAAAAAAATTATATAACGCCCAGGCTTCCATGCATCTGTGCAAAGTACACTTACCTGAAGCCCACTGAGAAAATGGGAAGAAGCACTGAAAACAGGCCCGGATGTTCGTCAGTAGTGATCCGATGACGGTTGGCTTCGGAAAGAATTCATTATTATTGGATACTTGATTCAACTGGATACTTGGCTGACCCCTATTGTATAGTCAGTACTGGTCCTAACCAATGCAGCGCCCTTGGCGAGAATCACTGCCAGCAGTCCTTGTCCGAGGCAAAGTCGGTGCCCCCTCACAAGTAGGCAGCCGCCTATGCTACCATAGGATTGACTGGCCCTGTCTATAGTACCTATTCCTCAATCTACAGTCATTAACATGCAGCCTGTGTTCCCAGTCAACCACATTAAAATATATTATTATGCCCACTCAGAGGCAGATTATACTGTTATATCAATCCTGCTCTTTCTCTCTTATTCCTTTGACGGGAAATTTGGCAACAACCTGAATGATTTTAGTGTCTGTGTTTTTCATAATGGCTTCCACTTTATTGAATTTAATTATTTTTGAATGATTACTCATATGTGGACTCATTTTTTTTGCGATAAGGCAGCTGTAAAAATGGGAACTTCTCTGCAATTTATTACTGAATCTGTCTTTCACATTTAAACACACACACACACACACACACATATACACACTGCTTGATTTGGCCTACCAAGGAGGCAAATATATAACACAAAGTTTCCCTTGAATATAACTACAATTCATTACAATTAAAGGCAGAGATTGTATGTTGGTTATAGCAAATTGTATCCATTTGTCTGTAGTCTTTCTTAACCTGGAGTAACACAGATTGTTATGGATTTCAGATTGATTAATTGAGATACTTCACAGTCATGCATGCCCAACTTGAGGTGGCCACATTTTTAATAGCACATACAGTACTATAGTATCTCCTGCGTAGACAGCAGGCAGGACCACATGACATGAGATGCGCCGTATGGTACTCAGGTAAATGCGGAGATGGGATCACCAAATAATACACAAGTAAAAAACTACTCTAATGGGTTCAAAAATACAACTGAAAATTGGAGACAACAAAGACTCACTGTTAGTATTGTTAGTATGGAGGAGAGTAACCAGTAGGAAAGTAATATCTAATACTAATATGTGCTATAATACATAGACATCACTGAAAAGGAGTGTGTAAGATTTGTTTTGTTTGGAGATGGAAAAAACTATGGGGATGTGAGGACTGAACAGGGACTTCAATAAGCCTTTGAGGGTTAACAAACTGGAGTAGAGGAATGAAAACAAAAAAAGCCATTTTGGCTATAACAAATAGATGGAAAACAGGGTAGTCGTCAAGGCTACTAATGGGGTCACAAGGTCTGGGCATGTGATACGGTCCGCTGCGGCTGTCAGAGGAAGAAGATTTTTATAGAAGAGTTTTATATTGTTGGCAACTGACAGCAGGTGAATGAAAGATCTTGTATCCTGACTGGGAACCTTTGCCATGCTATGTAAATGTGCTCAGTTTTTAAGTTAGCCATATACACTCGCTGGCCACTTTATTAGGATCACCTGCACACCTGCCTGTTAATGCAGATATTTAACTGGCCAATCATGTGGCTGTGCCTCTAAGCATAAAATCATGCAGACTTTGACATGGACTGTGGTTGTTGGTGCTTGACAGGGTGGTTTGAGTGTTTCAGAAACTGTTGATCTCTGGGGATTAGTTAGTGCAAAAAAAAAAATCCAATCAGCATCAGTCCTGAGAGTGGAGAATTATTACATTATTGATGAGAGGAGTCAGTGGAGAATAGCCAGACTGGTTCAAGCTGACAGGAAGGCTACATTCATTCAAATATCTAATCTTTACGACAATTGTGAGCATCACAGACCTCACAGTATGTTGGATCTTGGTGGAAGGGATACAACAGCAAAAGACCTGGGGCTACATTGGGCATGGGCTCATTGAAACTGAAGTCTTGATGATTGGGAAAAGAAATCTTCTAGTCTGGTGAATCTTGATTTCTGCAGCAACAGGCAGATGGTAGGGTCAGACTTTGATGTCTGCAACATGAATCCAATGACCCAACTTGCCTCATGTCAACAGTTCAAGCTGGTGGTGGCAGTGTAATAATATGGGGGATGTGCCCCCAATACCAATCAAGCATCATGCACATGCCATAGTCTTTCTGAGTATCTCTGCACCATGTGCATCCCTTTATGCATTATTTTATCCATCTTTTAACGGCTACTTCCAGCACGACTATGCACCGCGTCAGAAAGCACAAGTCCATATCAGGTCAGTGTACTTCAGTCACCTGATCTGAATCCAGTTCACAGGAGATCCATAGTGTGAATGTACAGCTGAACATGCTGGCCAGTTAATATGGATCTGATATCGGGGGTGTCTCATAATAAAATGGACATGAGCGTGCAAGGTTCAGAACAGTGGGTATCAGATCTTTCATTTGCACTGGAAAATAACAGGACACTACAGGCTTGTAAGTAAATATTTTTTATATATATATAGATCTGGTTTATATAGATAGCGGGGAAATATCATGCATATTTTGAAAAATATGTAGATTCAGGGTTTAAAAATGACAGTTGACAAAAAACGGCACTTTGATGAGGGTGGCAGAACGCTACACGCCTCATGCAGATTCTTATGTTACCAACTTGTTCAAAGGATGTGATTAGCAGAAAAAATAAAAGCAGCTGGCAAGTAACATACCTCCACTAAACTGGATTATATCCACTGCTACATGACAATCCTCTTCTCGCAGTCAATATTATAGATTTTCTATTAGAGATTTACATAGGAGCTTGGGATATTGAAGATACTTCTGTGCAGAACATCAAAATTAAATCAAATGCCTTGACAATTGAATATTATGCAGCCTGACGACACACAATGCAGTCTTAAACCACGCCCCTTAGTAATCTCCTTCCAACCACACTCCAATTTATTTTCACACTGTGACCAAGGTCAGGATTTTGCAGGATGGTTGAATTTTTAAACATTTTGCTTCTTCTATTTATTCAAATTCAATTTCATTCAATTTTCAAATTCAAGTTTTAAGTCCTGCAGCCTTGTGATCTTGAATGCAAAATACCTGCATTTCTGTACATAGCTTTTTACCCTATATATTTTTGAAATTATTATTTTAATCCCGTTATTTTTTTCCTTTGGATTGTCATGCATCAATTATGCAATAGTACGGCTTGTTTGAACAGGCCAATACACAGACTTTGTAATAAAATTAGAGTCAAACAGTTATTTTACAACAGACTTTGAGGTCAGTATTCTTAGGCATGGGAAGCGATTGCTACATCCTCTCTTCTGACAACTGATAATCAGGTTGCATTCTGGGGTGGGATCTCCCTCCATGAATGGAAATACAACTGACAGCGATACCGCAGCATATCTCTCAAACTGAGTGTGCAGACAGATAATGGTGGATTTATAACACATTTCTGCAATTCCTTGAGTCCTCAGTTTAAAGTGTATTCAGTTCAAAAGAATTAACAGTTAACACAATGCGTTACATCACAATACAATGCACACCATTACAATGTACAATTCTTATTAGCAATTCACACAAATGGATTTTATTCATTGCAGCAGTAATTGAAAAATTATGGTGTTTCCTTAGCGACATGGTTGCCTTATACAGCTAGGACCAGGATTCAAGTCCCCACCATGGCTCCATGGGATTTTGCATGTCCTCCCTGTCACGCCCAGCCCTGATCGCCCTCCTGTGGACCACACCTCCTCGTTAACCTCGTGTGGAATCCTCCCGGTTACCTGCTGTTGTCAATTTCCTGCTCGTTTCCTTGTGTATTTAGTTTGCGTGCTAGTCCGTATTCCCCAGATACGTCACTGTGTGTGTGTTAAAGAGTAGTGTCAAGGTTCGGTGTTGTCTGTTCCCCTGCTGGCTTGTGGCTTCCTGAATTAAACCCCGTTTTCCCGTTACCCTGGCTCGTGTGCCTGTTTCCCTGCTCGCCGCCGACCACAACGTGACACTCCCCGTGTCATTGTGGGGTTCCCTTCAGGTGCTCTGGTTTCCCCACACAGTCCAAAAACATGCTGAGATTAATTGGAATTACCAAATTGTCCATAGGTGTGCTTGTATGAGAGTGACCTGTGATGGGTTGGCGCCCCGCCCTGGGTTGTTCCCTGCCTTGTGCCCGTAGCCACCACGATAGGGACTGGACCCCCTGTGACCCTGAATAGGACAAGTGGTTACAGAAAACAGATGATGTGTCCTGTTTTACGGTAAATTTTAGCAGGAGAAAAAAACACAACTTTATATACCAATGACTTTTTCATATGTGCTTAAATTTTAAAAGGCAAAGGACTGACAGAAAACTGAATGTAAAAAAAGTCATTGATTGACATTCAGCATTTGGCTCTGCTTTGTGTGGAATACTTTTGTATAATGTGATTTCGATAGTTACAGTTTATATTTGGATGGGGGTTTTGATCTTGGTGTCGGTTCTAAGTGTGGGTGTAGTCAGATATCTGACATGTATTTTTGACACCATTCCAAATTCAGAGACTTCTAGTACTCCAGTTATTTTTAACAATATATATTAGAAAACAAAATCATAATGGCATAATTGGGTATTCCTGTCATCCTGACAAGGATAAATGTTTAAAAGATGGCTGAATGGACAGAAAGACGGATGGATGGATAACTGTGAAAGTTTTAAAATACATGATTGATGACTATGAAGAGTTAGGATATGAAGCATTAACTGCAGCCTATCCATTACTATAAAAATAATGGTTATTAAACATTTACCTAAAAGAGGTAAAGTGCGATTTTGATATTTTCAGAAATCATAAGGGTTGAATTTACATGGGGTACATCATGCGGGGACGGACCTCACAGGAGTATTTTCTTAAACTCTTCTTTTGCTGAAAAGTTTTCTAGGAGTACATTAAAGCAGAATGTTCACTAGAGACTTATTAGAGATTTCAAAGCTGAGTTCTCTCCCAGTTTGTCCAATGGGATCCTATAGCTAATGCATATTTTCTATTGAATTATCTTTAAGTGAGCCCATTGTATTCTATGGGATAATCCCTCACCCTTCCTATCAGGTCTGTCCTATAGACTTTGAGGCATTTTTGCATCTTAGTTATACCCCTCATCACACAGAACTAAATTATAAACATTGTGCATCATAGGTATATTGCAAGTGAGAAACAGGACCTAAACCAACATATATTGGGCATTTACAATTTGCTAATAAAAATTAAATGAAAGTACCTGTAACACTGATGAATAATATCATTAAATATCTGCCTTCTAATAATGAAAATGCAGCCAATTTATGAAATAATAAAAAAAAAAAAAACTTTGAATTGGTCATGCCAATATCAAGCACAAGTCCATTGAGCCACACCCAGTCAATTCCCCCATATACTAGGTAAACCTGTAACTAATCAACCTGGTAATCTGACACGGATTTAACACAATATTTCTTACACCTCCCGCCCCCTAACAGACTTGTCTGCGGTACAGCTGCTAGTTCCATATGTCAGAAAATAAACAAACGAAATTGTAACTTTAAAAAAAAAAACATCCAGCCGAAAACTACTTAATTAAATTAATACATACGTTTCCAACCATTATCCAGACATAAAGCCATTTAAACACCATTCAAAGTGAACAGCGTAGAATAAATGAACTAATGACCATAAAACTAAATGAGACAGACATGTCGGATAAAATGTGGTTCCAGGATTGGACTATGGGGGACAATGATCACGTCTTGATTTTCAGATTATGTATTTCTATGAATCTTTATTAATAATTGCACTGTGCCCATTCGTCACCAGTTACTGAAATAAGTGATAACTATTGAACTTGAAGTGCACATGCAAACATTCGAATGTTAATAATAATTCGCCCAAAAACCCAGGGGTGTGTAAGAGTCTGCTGTCAACAAAATGCTGAACCAGTATCTCGTTACAGCAGAGATTTTGCCACGTTTTCTGATATTAATATGATTTAGCACACATAGTGAAAGGATTTGAAATGCAAAAATGATCATTTTGCATCTTTTCCTGTGGACAGCGAAGGTCTTTGATTAAGAACTGACTGGCTGGCTTCTTGAAAGATATCTTAACCGGACGACTAAATACTGTATACAACTAACTTTACCACAGACATAGGATTTTCAGTGACTGGCCATTTTGAGAGTTTGGGAAAGCCCATTTGTCATGCATTGTCAGCTAATAAACCAAATTCTTCTCTTTGACTAGTCTAAAGCACTGTTTGCAACCTAACCTGCTCCGGAGCAGTTTTGTTCTACAGTATAGCATGAGTTACCGTGGCGATGTATCCCACAAAAAAGACAACCAGCATTGTGATATCAAAAAGCCAGGTAAAACTACTCATCCTCAAAGTTATCTGGCTAAGTGAGGAATCCATCTTTGTGATACAGAATGGGCCTCGGGTCTCTGCATAACTTGTTATTGCCTTCCTGGTTTCCTTCCCCTTCTGTTCCTGTGATTTGGATTTGATTATTGGCTCGGAACTCCCTGTACCGACTTTCTGCCTGTGTTTGGACTATGGATTTGGATCACAATTTGGACATATTTTGCCTTTGTTTGCCTCTGTCCAGTTTTCAACACTTTTGCCTGCTGTTGGAATATGATTGTAGAATTAAACTCATGGTTCCTGCATTTGAATCCCCTCCCTGTTCCAGTCACTACAGGATGTTTGTATTTGCACTGAGATCTCTGTCAGAATTTTTATTGTAGTTTCTGTAACATAGAGACAGGTTTTAAAATGTTTAGCTTAACAACAGTGTCTATGAGGTCCAGCGTTTTCTCACAGCAGTCCATAAATGGGGTAGCCTTGGTGGGCCCATCCCTTCATACTACCACAGTTTTGCCTTTTATCTCCAGGCCCTTTATGGGAACCCATTCTATTTTTTTTAATGATGCTCCTACACTCCATCATAAGACAAGGGGCTGTCCAAATATTTGCACTGGGAGCAAGCAAAATCTATTGTCTGGGAAAGAATACCTAACCTTATTAATCAACTTTGCCCCCCAGTACAGAGGAGAAGCTGATTAATAGGGATAGGGAGGGGTGAAGCGGATGAGGCACGAGCAGTTGAGCTCCTGCTCACGAAAGGCACTGGGAAATCTATGATACTTATAGTAGGAATGGCTTTGCAGTGCTACTCCACTAACTTTCTCCTGAGTGCTTTCTCCTGCAACCTCTGGCATTTTGATCAATTTAATCAATAGGAAAATATTACACAGCATTTGGTGTGTGTGTCTGGGGTCGGGGGGGGGGGCATGTATATGTACATTGTGGGGACCAAATGTCCCCATAACGTGATGAAAACCTGTTATTTTGACCTTGTGGGGACATTTGCATTCAAATCTGTGAATTCAATCAAAAAACTAAAAGCCAAAAGTCTTGGTGACTTATGGTCAAGGTTAGGGCTGGGTAGGGGTCAGAGTTGGACAGTCAAATGGACATATGGACAGTCCCCACAAAGATATGAGTATAGGTCTGTGTGTATGTGTATGTGTGTGTGTGTGTGTGTGTGTGTGAGTGATGCTTTTATTATTTAGGCTAAGCATGTCCCCTATGGAGTAATGTCTGACTCTGAATTAAGACATAATCGGAAGGTTGTTGGTTCAGTTCCTGTAGCTGGCCGAATGAGTATACCTCAGATGGACCCTAGTGCAAGACCCTTAAGCTTGAAAACTGCTCCAGGTGTGCCAATAAATAGCTGATCCTGCACTGTGACCCCAAACTTTACTATCACCTATTTATGTATGTTTCATAAGAGAGCAGGATGGGATATGAGAAAGCTAAAGAATTTCTTTATACATATATATAGTAAGTAAGGAATTATTTAATTAATTTAGCAGCATGGGCCTGGCAATCAACGGGAGTAAAGCACATACAGTGCATCGTGTTCTCCCAAAATTCAATACGTGCAGAGGCCAGATTTGTGCAATGGCAAATGAAGTGTCATCATTAGAACCCTCTTCAGGATTGAAAAATGGGTGGATGGATAGAGTTTCATAGATAATGGCCTCACCATAATACAATACTAAATTATAGTATGTAAATGTAAAAATATTAAATTACAAATCAGACCACATGATTGTATGATACCAAGAGGAAAATCAAGGCTGCATTTTTCTAACGTGGCAGATGGCCACACTGAACATATTCTGCTGTGAAAACACTGATATTAACAGACACTGATCCTCCTCCAGTTTCAGAAACCTTTTTTTGGTGCTGTAGTCATTCATTTGACTTGTCGGACTTCTGGCACTGCGGTTGTCAGTGTGCACTTGATGTAAAGGGAGTGAGCTGTATCTTTGTGAGCATGCCAGTGTCTCCGGGGACAACAGGGTCACACTGGGTCCTGGTGGAGGTCTGTGTGTCGACGGTCATATGGCAAAGGCTGCGGTGTCATCGCCGTGTCTTCTGCTCCAGGAGATAATGTGGGCGGCGTCGTGGCAAGCCAAGTGCTTGGCCTGTGCTGGAAGGCAGACGGGCACATTTCCATTTTCAGTAAACGGTTCAAAGCCACTGCTTCGAGATGCGATACAGGAGTTTAACAGTAGGGCGGGCATCACCATGGTGTGAAAATTTAACCTTGTCTGTTACATCTTATAAAAGACTCACTGGGGTCTTCAATAGAAAACAGGACATTTCATGCTGTATTTAATATTTACACCTTACGTGTTAAGAATCACTACAGATGCTAACAAATCTGCCAGTGGTGGGGATGATGACTATCCCTTTGACCTTGTACTGACCCAGAAGTATCAGAAACAGGAGCGATGTAATAACAGCAGTGATCTAGCATGACGGATTTCAGGGGAGGTGTGCATGTGTTGCTGGTTCAATCCCATGGTTAGCAGTGTAATTACATCATTGTTAGCGCCGTGAGCAAGGCCCTTATAATCTGAAAATTAGTGTCAAATCACTGACTTCTTTAGCAATAATTCCACGGCAATCCAAAGTCCAAATCACATTCAGAAAACAAGTTAGGAGAATCACTGGCATACTATCAGAAACACAAGTCTCAATAAGGAGCTCACAAGAAACTTTCTTCAGAAAAGTTCTCCCTTAGTAAAAATATAAGTAAGGTACTGCTCGCGTTAACTAAATTCTTTCAATATATGATATTGGAGTAATGTGTAGTAAATGTTAGTTACTTTTAATTAGACTAATATTATGTACTCTTACATGTGGAGTATCCTTTTGTAATTGACTTACAAACGGTAAAGCACTATACTGAAAAGGTGAATTCTAGTCATAAGACCGAAAATGTCAAATGTGTTAGTTTGTCAATCGTAGCACCATCAGAGATTGAGGTGAATCGAATCCTGACCTTCGCAGCCCAAGCTGTTTGAACCATTCAAGCATCTGGTATGTTATTATATGATCTACACCCGTATGCTAAAAGTCACCTAAGTATTGAACTGATTATGAATTGCAAATATGCAAATATTACAATTCAGCAACAGCTGTTCATACTTCGTTGAATATATTTGACAAATATGCACGTAGGTCTATAGTGGTAATTAATGAAAATGCAAAAGATCAACTCAGTGATTGTCATGAGGAAAATGAATAAAGTAAAAATTTGCCAGTGTGATAGATACATGGATGGTGGGATGGATGCATATTCACAGAAACTATTATGTAAGTCGTTTGTTTATCCACTGAAGAAGATATTTGGTGGGGCACTAAAATAGTTTTAGCTAACCATAAATCTAAGGCATGAATGAACAAGTTGGGATCACTTGTATATTATGTTTCTTTCTGCTCTACATTGAAAAATGCCCCTAGTTAGAAAGAGCTGTGGCATTAAAATTTGGGGTGAAAAAGAAATAAAATTTAGCTTTGGATTGGAAGGCGCATCAAATATGCTTATATCATGCACATAAGAGGGATTATATGCTGGCACATGGTTATTCTGTGGTCCGGTCTAATCTCAGCACCCACCCTCCTATTATTAAAAACTGACTGCCCCATGGATGCAACGTCAGAGTGAGCCATATGCTTTTGTGGCATGAAACGTCTTACAGTAGTTCCGAGCAGCGGCACATTCTGTACTAGCCACCCCAGCAAATCGTACTACAGGATCATTGGGCCATATCAGAGGCTGAGACAGGTGGTGAGGGGGAGAGATGGCATAAACGGTGTTACCATGGCAACAACGTTACGATGATTTTACTGCCTTATTTCTTTCTCCAGAAATGGCACGAATGACTTTTTCATTCTTAGAATATCAAAAGTGGTTTTGAGGAACTTGGTATTTTCTTTGTGGGGGTGTAGGTTGCTCCCTCCATGGAAACTGTTGAGGTTTTAGGATGCTTGGATGGGTCAGGTCAGGTCAAGTTGGGGAGCATGCACTGGTACAGCCACCACATGATGAAACACCTCGGGATACTGGTTGGCGGCCCTCTTGGCCGACACGCCATCCAGTTCCACCCTACAGAAATGCCTGTCTATCTGCCACAACCAGGTGTTACGTGGGCATGTTTATCGAATAATTACAAACTGTTTAAAGGACCATAGAAACATAAATTAGCACGCTAGTATTAGTAAATGAACTTCTTGCTTTAGTAAATAAACCTAAATGGGTAATATGAGAAATATTATATATCTGCTTGTCCAGTACAATGGTTACGGGCAAATCTTATCTTCCTTACTGTACCTTGTTTGTCTCAAGGTGATCCCGGATCTGGTCAAAGAAGAAGTAACATAAGCAGGTAATGGGTTGTTCCCTTGGTCTCCTAAAAACCATCATGGGGATTATATTCTTATTTTGTGTCTCAACCACACCAGCTAGCTCTTTTCTCCATGGATTGTAGCCATTATTCTCTGAGACCTGCTGGACAGCTAAAGTCCTCAGAAACAGCCCTGGTTCCGTCCATTGAAAACTTTTTCATTTATTTTTAGTCTCTTCCGAAAGCAGATGTCCACAGCTAAGGATGTGTACAGGTTGGCCTGTAAATCAGTAGCCTTACTGTTAAACTGCACTTGCACTTTATCGCAGGAACTGTGCCATTCCATCCCCCCTTCACCCCAAAGATACTTGAACTTCTTCAGCAAGGGCATTCTGTCCCCTTTCAGCAGCACTCTACTGTGTTCCTTAGCCTCAACCTTGGGAGTGCCAATTTTTATCCTATTCACGTCACTTGGCAGAGAAATATTTGAGTGTTTGCCAGAGGTACGAGAGCCTTTGCAAAGAGAAGGAAGAACAATTCTGTTTTTTTTTGGAAGAAAAGAGCAACAGAAAAACGAGCATTATGACGTGATATGACTTAGCCCCATCCTCCGCTACTCTGCTAATATGCTGCATGGCGTCACTCAGTAGCATTGAAGTGCTTATCAAGCCAACACAGAAAATGCAGTAGTGGCAGAGTATTTCAGAATCCTTCTGGGTGTGTAGATACTTCAACAACTTCATTATCAGTTTTCAGAAAAAAAAAAAAGTTTGCAGTGTGTGATTGATAAGTTGTTTTGCCACAACAATGACAGATTATTGTGAGATTATGTCAGTGAACACAATGTATCGGAGTATGTTTGGGAATGATTACTGTTGAATCTGTGTTCACTGTTATCTGAGGACTTAATGACACCCTCCAACTTTTGGCAGAAGGATTTGTTTCTGTTTTTGCTTATCAGAGTGTATAATTTATTTCCATTTAAAAAAAAACAAAAACCTGAACCTGGCTGGTAGGTGCATAGGTCGGCAGGCAGTTTAAACAGGGTAATTATTAATTCTTAACTTAAATAAACATTATAAAGAATGTCTTATATAACCATATTTGCAAATATCTCTAAAACCTCTTTGAAATCTTGGAAAAAAAACTTTTTTGTGCAGCCATATATTTGCAGAATTTCAGGGCCTTAATATATTTGGTTGTGACTTTGCATACTAATATTAAAATTTTAATTCTACTCTTGGTATACTAGTTTTTTTATACTTCTCAATAGGAAAAGCCGTACTGAAGGTATATATACCTCAAAACAATATATAAAAAATGAAACCTAAAATTCAGTTGACAGTAAAAGAAGTATTAGTAATTTCCCTGTGCTGTTAAAGGAAATTGCTCTTTTTTGTAATACAGTGGCACTCTGAGATGAAATTGGTGTTTGTTTTGCTCTTGACAGCATTATCTTTGAACTCTTGACCCAAAACACTTATCCCAGATGCATGCACAGGTTGTCAAGATTCCCAGTATTAAGCGAATTCTACTAACATAGGACTGGTATGGAGAATTTTAAAGGGAAGGAGAAGAATTTAAAACTACGTGTTAGAATTTTCCGGAAGAGGATAAAAAATATTTACTTTTCTGCCATGCGCCTCAGTGTGTCAAAACACTGCTTCTGCTGCAAGGTCTATTAGCTGAATTAAGAGATAATTAATTTTCCAGAACTAATCTTGTCTATCAACATTTAGTCACTGAGAAATGGGGCCTAATTGTTTTAGTAGATTATGTAGAGGTTCTGGGAGGAAGTGTGGAGGAATAACAGGTATTATTTATATCTGGCTGTTAGTGAGCTTGCAGAATTTATTCTAGTAATATAGTGTATGTTCAATTTACTTCATATGTTTCTGTTCTCTCTCCCTTGACATTGGAAGCAATGCAGTAGTGGTTCAGGTCACTGAGCACTGTAGAAAACTTGCATATTTGTAGCGCAGATGGAGAGCCAGTTCTCTCCACTGAATATAGTCCATGGTCTTTTTCTCCTTCGATGACCAAACCAGATATAGCAAGTATGCTACTAAAGTGACTAAAGTGATTCATAGGGTATATTGTGCATTGAGTACCTGTGCTACACTTCATAGACCAAGAATAAAATATTTATTTCAAGTAAAATTGGATGAGTCAACCGGATACTGGAAATGGATAATACATTTATTTGCCAAAAATAATAAGAAAAAATACAATTTATTCATTTATTCGTTTTCATTTCTTTGTATCATCATACTTTTAGAGCATGTGCAAGGACATTAATGACAGTGAAATATTAAGCCAACCCCATGAATAGTTTTTTTCATGCTTGACAAAACCTGTATTTCAGCCATTCAAATAAGACTACAGAATTGCCTTGCTCTGCGGAGTGATATGAGAGAATTGAAATGAAGAATAAAATAGTTATACAGCTATAAGGATTTAGTCATGCATTGGATGGGTTTTTAATGGTAAGCATGCAGTTGCTACTGTCCTGTGATTATGGCCATTATGTAATTATTTTGTTTGTTACTTTTTGGATAGGACGGTTTTGTGGTGCTCAGTCAACTGCTCATGCCCACCCATTATGATCTAATACAAAGGCCTTGCACAACACTGCAACTACCGAGACAAGCTACTGCAGGCTTTAGGGCATGTTATGATAACAAGGATGTGTTGCGGTAACTCAAATGCAGGGGTGGATTAACTTATCCGGAGGTCCGTGCTTACATCGGATTGGATACTCAGGTGTTTCCGATTTAACTAGCCGTTCCATTTCTCCTGAGGCAGGACGGGGCCCTGATGTTTGCTGGGGTCCAAAGCAATAGTCTAGGACAGCCTACGCTCAAATGGCATGAAGGACGATCAAGTGACCACTCTGTCTCTGGTGAGAAAGATCACAGAAATTTTAAGGAAGGTTAGGCACTAAAACAAATACAGTATGTCCGATCTCTGATCGCTGGGCACCAATAAACTGTATTCTTTTTTCCATTTTTTATAATCATTGTTCTTATATAAACATACACAAGGTTCACTACAAAACTACACTACTTTCAAGAACTTTATGCACTATATGTCTTGCACTATAACCGATACGGTGATGTACACTGGTTTTTTGCTGCTATGCGGCGGTTAATATATTATATGTTAGTTCC
>JAODLD010000069.1:9713581-9739731 GCA_026781065.1 Mormyrops boulengeri
ACGTAAAATGTTGTTTTCTTTTATTGTGTTACGGCTGTGAGTTACATGGTATGAGTCATGTGATGCAGATGAATATCAGGTAAACGGCACCATACATAACTGATAAAAATGTTAATATATGCTTACATTTTTGTATTAAATTAAAGCTTAACTTTTAGTCTTTTGCAAAGTATCCTGTTGTATTTTCTTTTCCAGTGTTTTCTCTTCCATGACTACTGTTATCATTTTTGTTATTTGTCATTGTTTACTGAGATTTTATTGTCATTTTTTCTGACCTGATAATAACATTCCCAAAGCGAAATCTGTAGGAGGTTTCCTGCAAATGAATAATAATAAAATAATAATTTTGCCAGTACTTTAGGTCTTGCTTTAAGCTGTAGATCTGTGGAGCCTGTCATTTCCGTGTCAGTTTTTTTTCCCTGTTGATGTAAGATTATCAGTCTCTTGACCCATGTAACTGGATCTAATGGAATGATAAAAGGCAGTTGGAAGCCGCTAGCTGTTGGTCAGAATTGTGTGTGTCAAGGTTTGTTTTATTTAATCCCCCTAATGTGATTCTGATTGTTGAAAGTGGCCTGTGGATCTAAAGAGAGCTCCTGGCAGGATGACATTGTACGTAAGTCCAGCGGCGTCAGTTTCCCATCGTGCGGCACAGACCCCTGCAGCTAATGCTACCTTCCATCAACTTCCCATCAGAAATGCACGGACTGGGATGAAAGGAGCCTTGTCTGAGTTTGGTTAGTTAGCATTCCATGTCAGACAAACAAGTAAATGAGACACTCTGAGTGTCTGCGTGCCAGTGTGGAGACGGAGTCACTGAGCAGTCGGGCCAGTGGCTTCCAAATTCCCAGAGCACAGTTCCCGTTTTAAGACGTGGATACGCATGAGTAACTTGTCAGGCCACAACCGTATCCTGGTTTTCAAAGACATGTTAGAAACATAAAAGTTAAGTGAATGGATTCATAATTCAATCAGGTCATTTCAACAGGTCATTCAAAAATCAAATGGTTCACTGCCATTTAATACTGTATCTGACGCTATATATACATAAATGCATAGAAATACAAAACACATGGTTATATAAATCTCCAGAGATTTTTTTTTACTGCAATTTAAGGTGAATCAACTCCTATTTATGCACCTTGTGCTTATCCGTGAACTTTTTCAGATTTTATGACCTTTAAAATAAAACAATATATAGATAGGTATAAATACACTTTAGGTGGTGTAGTGATTAACAACTGTCACAACTATCTAACAAATTTTTCGTTTATCAGTGTTGCACATAATTGATACATATAGTTCATGACAATTAATTAACTGATTAAACCAAATTAAGTAATTAAACCAAATTAATCTATATCAAATGGATTTACTTTCTAGTCAAATAATGAGCACAGAGTATTTTTTCAACAATTGAATATACACAAAAACACAATCATCTGTTATACTTATTGTACACGAAGGAAATAACACAGTATAGGTCAAAAGGGATGTTATTTAGAACATTCTTATTTTTAGCTTTGAAGTTTGACTCATGTAAGAAAAATGAAGTGAGATTTATACAGAACTTCCTTCACATTCTCGGTGGTGTGCATCTTCTATCTTGGCTTACTGCACTGTACAGTATAATGTAAATCCATGGTTGACCTGCAGTGGGAGTAAGGTACTGTAGTGGAATCAGGTGAATGCACCAGTAAGAGTGAAGTTAAAAAAAGAAAAATAAAAAGAATGTGAATACGGTAACCAAAGGTTGTCGCAAAAAAAATATAAAGAACCAAGAGTTTTGTAAAGCTTTCCAAAGTCAGCTAAAGCGTTTCACGCAACTTTTCAGAAAGGGATCCATGGGAAGATCAGTGTAAAATCAGCAGGGGCATTGTTAGAGATTTTGGGCCCCATGAAAGCTTTTCATTTTGGGCCCCCAACCCAAACCAATCCAATTGTGTCCCAGGAAGGTGTGAATGGATATAAAAAAGTAAAATGACACAATGTCTGCATACATTTATGTTTTATAAACCTATAATAATTATTATTTCTATTTAAAGTGCACCAAACTCTGCACAACAGCAACATGGTGGTGCAACAGCAACTGTTGCCTCACACCTGCCGGTCCTTTTGTTCTCATGATCTCTTTTTGGGAGGCAGGGGGAGGATTTCACCCGCAGTCTAAAGGTATGACGCTAGGGTTATGTCTGAATCAGCCGTAGTGTGTGAATGTGTCTGCCAGTGTGCACTGAGACAGGCTGGCCTCCAATTCAGAGTGTTTCCCTGCTTTATGCTTAGTGCTGCCTTGGATAAGTTCCAGGCTGCTTCAAGACCCTGCATTGGACAAAAAAGGTTGGATGGTGGGCCGATTGGTAAAAACACATATATTTTTCTTTATGCGTGACAGGCCAAATTCCAGACCCAGTTCTTTATGTGTGACGGACCAAGTTCCACTTGTTCCCTTATCTCTTCTTTGAGGTTAAACCAAAAAATATTGCACCGTTTTGTTTCTCCAAGATTTATTACTCTTCTAGTGTATTAAGGAAATGGATGGATGGATGGATGGATGGATGGATAATACACATTTCCTAGAAAATTTCTGAGATGGAACAGCATCTTGGGATGGTAGCACTCATAAATAAAAACTAAATTGAATGAAATTTTACTATAGCAACAGACAAAATAACTGTTTTCAACTTTGATTTTAGGTTGTAAATTGTAGAACAAAGTGGAAAAAACTAATGAAATTAAGCAACATGAATGCAAGAGGAACAAAACTATATTCAGGTAAACTCATGTAATCCCATGATGAGCAATTAGTGTTTCTTCTGCTCTAAGTGCCGGAGCGAAGTGGTAATTTTTTGATGACAGTCATGGATGTCCTCATGATGAAGATTTGACGTCTGTGTAACAGATTAGGAATTATGAGCCCTATGAAGTATTATGCTTCAAACCAGAAGCCAATATCGGCAGCCAAGAAAGATCTTACTAGTTACTGCCAGTTTTGAAAATTAAGAAATAGGTAGTTCATATTTTCTCCATTCTGCCCAGTTTAATTACTGATTAAGATGCTGCCAGTTTTCCAAATGCAGGGTTTCCTAAGGCCCTAAAGATGTTCCCAAAGCAGTTCAAGGAGAAAGATGGGTCACATAACGCTCCTGTGATAGTGACATTTATTTTATTTTCTTTTGAGGAAATATGTACACGTAAAGCTTAAAGTCACAGAACACACATTGAAATTGTTTTCTTATACACAAAAAACACAGCCATACAAATAACCGAACCATATTCTTTTAAAAACAAATAACAATAAAACTCATCATAATGTTAGGTGCCCGTGGTCATTGTGTTCTGTTTGAACAGAGTTTCCCAGTTCTGGTCCTGGAGGGTGAGAATCCAGCACAGTTTGCTGATTTCCCTTCTCATCTTAATCAGCTAATTACCAGGTTTAGTAGGTGTGTTTGAGCAGGGAGTTCTGCAAACTGCATTGGAATTGGGGAACCCTGTCTCAAAAGTAGCACCATATGCAGCTAATGAAGGATATTTCAGCCAATCAACATGCAATAAAGAACTGAATGCTGATTTTTTTGTTGTCCAATGAAGGACTCAGTATTATTTTCTGCTTTGCTAAAGGCACTTATTGCCACCAAGAGCTCACTAGAATTGTTAATCACAAGCTGGCATTGTGGTGCAGTGGGTAAAGCCATTGAGTAGCTAACCTCAAGGTTAATAGTTCCACCCCTGCCAGGGAACTCCAGAACGCTGCAATTGAATACCTGGATCAGTGGCAATGGTGGCTGGTGAGAAAAGTCTGCTGGATGAATGGAAAGAGGCTTTAAAGAGTTGCGAACAGAAACTGTGTCCTATAATGGGTTATATTATTATTTTATATATTTTTTTTAAAGCATGGGTGGAGTGTGACTCAGCAGGTTAGTAGGACTGTGCGTCTTTGATCGCATGCTCACTGGTTCAAATCTCATGTTTGGGCCCTTGAGAAATGGCCCAGGCTTTCTGTCTTGTATGTCACTTTGGATTAAAGCATGTGCCAAATAAATAAATGTAAATGGTTGAGGTGGAACTGTTAATTAATTGGTATGTCAGCTGTAATCTCTAACACATAATACTGTACCAATGCAGGTGTGATGGGGAAGTGTGGCTTTTTTGCCTTTTGTAATTAGTAATTAATATACAGCGTGTAAGTGTTATTCATGGGTGGTTTACCTGCACTGGCAAATATTCCCAAAGGACAAAATTAAGATTTATGTAGGTTTAAAGGCTGATTTTGTTAATGGGTAGTTTCCTTTTGGTTAATGTGTGTATTAATCAAATAGGACAGCACAACCCTTTATTATAAATGTATAACTCCGAATATCTCAAACTCTCAAAAGTTTTTCGCTTCTTAGCAACTTGGTACAACTGCATTCTTCGGTTCTGAATTGCTGAATGTTGTTTTGTTGATTCATTCACTAGATACCTGTATAACCACACATCAATGCAAAGTCTGCACAATATTCCCCGTAATTCTGCGATTTATACATATTTATATACATATTTACATTCATATGTATGTGCGTGTGTATATATTTATTAAAGTTATATGCACGGAAATGTACCAGGCAAATTGCAATATGGATTGCAACATGAATGAAAATATCTCACTGTCTTAGCAATTGTTAAAATCTATGCTGACAAACTAGCTGAGTCACTGGGAGCGGATGTGATATTTCCCTTCTGTTGATTCACTAACAGCAGTCCCGTGACAATCAACACTCCATGACTGCTCTTACAGCACAGGAGCCTTGCATTTCTGGGCTGGGGGGGCTTTTGATATGCATTACATAGGGGACTTTTTGCAATTGTCTGTGGCTGCATGTAATTTAATTGTGCCATGAGCTCACAATTACAGTAATAACTTTTCAAGCACAGAACTAATTACAAGTGCTGTAGTGATAGGTGGGAGAAACGTGTCATAATTGTGAGACGTCTGATTTATTTCTAATTATCAGCATTGTAATTAGAATCACAGATAACCACACCCCTAGCCAGAGAGAGACGAGAAGATTAATTATTAGTGCCTTTTGGATTGGTAGTGCTTATAACATCATGTCATGCATTTCGATGAGTCAGGAATGGAATGCAGCCCTGTGTTATATTTCTATGCAGAAGAACTTAAGATCCAGCTCTAGAGACTTCAAGACATAACTAGAAGTTTTGCGTAAACATGTTGTCAATTTTCTTAACAGTATCAAACAGCTTAGGCATTACGAGTACAGCAGCTTTGTTAATTGCTATGTTAGCCGTGTATCTTATGACCAACGCTAGACACATTATAACGTATTTTAAGTAAAACATGCCAAAGTAACCAGTCCCATTTCCATTTTTTTTCCTATGAAAAAGACTCTAGTTTTCTATGACTGTCAACACTTTTTCTGCATAACTGGAGAGATAATAGGTTTTGTTGCCAGATGAGATGCTGAGCAAAGCATCGGAAATGTATCCCAGCAGAGAATTTTACTTTCTTGATTCCTGGATCCTGTGGTACATACATAGCATCACTATATAAGGGCCTTAGGGTCACATCCAAGAACAAAAGACCCCCGGGACGTCTGTGGGTCAGTGGTTTAGGGGAGGTGATTTCAACGTTTGGCCCTTAAGCAAACCTTTAACTCCAATTGCTCCAAGGACTGTTTGACCCTGTGTTCTCAGTTGAATGTTGCTTTGGATAAAAAGCATCTGATAAGTAAATATAAACTAGCAAATAAATAAATTGAGTAGATTGAATAGCACGGTGGTTCACACTTCCAAGGTCGTGGGACTTGTGTGAAGTTTGTATGTTCTCCCTGTTCTTACAAAACACATCAAGCTCACTGAACTACTGTGTATATAGGCCTACAGTAGTGTTAGCTAACATATGAAATACACAACAATCGCGGGGGGGTCCCACCTGTTTTGCTAGCGATGGCATAAATGCATTTTGGAATACAATTAAATGTATCAAAAATGTATCATTCTGTGCTTTAAACTTCCATCGATTAATACATAGATGAAAGAAATGAGACTTGATATTATTTCTCTGAATGACGCTGTAACCATGCTGCCTCTAAATCCAGCTGTTGTTGCACTGAGGCTTTGAACAATGACTGGACAATCATTACTGCAGAAAAAATGGGACAGAAGATGACATCTCATAGTGCTGCATTCTGATTAGACATCAAAGGCCCCAGGGAGCCGTGGCATATTAACTTCAGCATTGTAATCGCCAGACAGCTCTCATTCACCCTTTCAATTACACTATGGCTGTGATTTATTTCACTCCCCTTCCCACATGACATCTAAGGCTCTCGATTTCTGTGAAAAATGTAAATGGTATAAAAGATTCCCTGTGTGCTCTGCCAGCCTGTGAGTTTCAGATGTATCTGTTCATTTGGCTATGAAACCTCACGACTTAAAGTGTTAGAAGAGGATGTTGGACCTTGTGTAGCATGTGCATAAAACACTGCTGTTTTGAGATTCTGAAATGAATTTAGTTTGCTGTGCAAATCAGATTGGAAATACATTCCCAACTAGAAAGAATAAATTATGAAAAATTATGAAAAACCCTGACTGAAAATTTGTTTTGGAAAATTAACGATATTACATGAAAAACTGACAACTACATGGTGCACAGACATGGTGACACATGGAAAAAAGCCAGTTAGCTGCAGGTTTTTAAGAAAAGTGTTATGAAAGTGCAACACAGCAGTGTGACTGTAAATACGGACGTGTAACTGTAAATGTAGTACTTGCTAAACAGTAACAGTTGCTTGTACTACGATTTTGCGCTCACCTTCATAGCGAGCACGCAAAGTCACACCTCATTTATTATAAAAATAGCATTTGTCTGCTCATTAATGTGTTTTGCTTGAATTGCCAGCTGATTACTCCCAAAAAGCTCCACAGGTGTCTGAACAGCTATTGTTTCCATATCAACAGTGAAACGACGAAATAAACAGACAATCCATAGAAGTCTGAATTCAATTTGAGATTATTTGGCTCAAGCAATTAAATATATTTCCCGCTGGTTATGATAATACAGAGACAAATGCATTAAAAGCAGGTGTGTCCAGACTATTGACTGGTGCTGTATATACACATTAGAATGAAAGTAAAGGCAGTCTAAAAGAAAAGGTTTTGGTTTGCTTTTGATTAAAACAGTCCTTTTGAGTGGAGTTGAAGGGAAGCCAGTTGTCCAAGTAACGTGGATGATGAATAACGATTTTAGCACTTGACGTCTCAGCTTCACCTAATTACCGCCACATTCAGATCTTCACGTGTTTCGTCTTCACAGAGAAACTTGAAAGGACTGCTCAATACTTTTTTTTCAGTTTCAAAGGTCATAGGGAGCAATACTATCTAAGTAAATATACAAGACTGATTCACATCACATTACCGTCAAGGTTTGGGGACTGGCTTGTACCTTGCATGTAAATTCACACTTCATCTATTTTAATTCAATTACCTTTCACTTATTTCTTTCTGAGTTTATTATGTGCAAATGCTTTCCTGTGCCCCTTGCCTGTCTGCTCTAGTAATTGAGTTTAGAAATGCGGCGTGATGCCCTTCCCTCCTAACACTCCCATCGTCATCCTCATTAAAGCTCTATAATTGGAATTAGTCAACATCTATTTTTTTTTTCTTTAACAAGGACCTTAGTTAATAAGTTGCCCCAGTTTGCTGCTCTAACAGGACATTAAAAAACTGCCAACTGATTATTACTTTCATATCCAGCTATGACATCAACTGGTTTCTTAAGAGGCCAGGTACAAAATTAGCTTTTAACAATGCTGTCCTTTGTTATGGAGGAGGAATGTTTTTACAGGTAATGCTGCCATGTTCAGATGAACTTTTATTGCTTCGTGCTTGTATATCTAAATATTTGAGTATTTCATCCATAAATCTGCCACCAGGAAGAAACAGAACACAGATAATACTTGAGTATTGGGTAGTTCCCCCTCTGCTCAGAGAAACCTGGGACAAAAATAGAACATGTCTTCCAGTATCTGTGTCATTTATTGACAAAATTAAGAGATAGCATGAAGAAGGATGCTAAATGATTCCTGGTCTTAGAGGAATGTCGTATGAGGAGAGGTTAGCTGAGCTGAATCTGTTCAGCCTCGCGAAAAGGAGACTAAGGGGGGACGTGATCCAGGTATATAAGATTCTAACAGGTCAGGATGCTGTTCAGCCGAATGGCTACTTCAATATTAGTTCAAATACTAGAACTCATGGCCATAAGTGGAAATTAATGGGAGAACATTTTAAAATGCACTTGAGGAAGCACTTCTTTACACAGCGTGTAGTTGGAGTATGGAATGGTCTTCCTGCTAGTGTAGCGCAAGCTAAAAGCCCGGGTTCCTTTAAATCTGAGCTAGATAAGATTTTAACAACTCTGAGCTATTAGTTAGGTTCTCACCAAACGAGTTTGATGGGCCAAATGGCCTCCTCTCATTTGTAAATTTCTTATGTTCTTATGTTCTTAAATACTGAGGTAAAATGGAACAAAAAAAAATTCTTGGCGTTTTACTCTTTCCGCAGCTGTAGTAGAGGTATATGCAATATTTTAAGGAGAAAAAAAAACATAATCTAGCTAATTCATTCATAGTCTGTGGGAGGTGATGATTGTGAAGAAGCTTTGCCAGCTAATGCATTAAAGAAGCAATGGTTCATAGCTCTTCATTTATTTGTAGGTATTAATGCCTCCACCCTGTATGTGTATCATTAGCATGTCAACAAGTTTTACATTGCGACATTGTTACATTTTCTGGTTTAATTGTTTCAGTATAAATTGCTCATACAGCTTTGAAGTACAACAGAAGAATTACAAGAAAATTGATGTTTTCCATTTAAATCAAAGTGAGCCGTTGATTTACAGATATTTAATGTGTATTTATATCGTCAGTGACGGTTCTGACCTTGAGATTAATGCTGTCAGTGTTAATTCCAGAAATCCATTTACTTGCTTTGAAGACATCTATTTTAACATAAAGATCCGTGTCCCTATTTCATTTTCCTTTTCAGAACGCCGCTGACATATTCAGCAAGCTAAAAAAGCAGATGGTCAAAAATCCAAAGTCAAAAGTCTGTGGATAAAAAACGTGGTCAAGTCACCAGATTGCTAAGGTAGCTGTCATTTGAGAAAGCGATTACAATCCACTATTACTTTTTTACATTACCTGTTTGCCTGTTTTGCAACTCTGCTCTGCCTTCCAGTGTCAGTGTCGTCACCTTACAACTGCGATCGGTTCCGACTGAGGAGTTGATGGCCCTTTATTTTCTAAACAAAAATGATCATATGTATAGTAACTATATAATAAAATTATATTATCTTTAAGTCATATTGTTTGGTGTTTTTTAACCTCTTTATCACCATTTTCTTAGTTCATTGCCGCCGGCAGTTGGGGCGGAAACTGTCATACACCCATGCTGGGCAACACTAGCGCTACCAGGCGCGGCGCAGCCAAATATCTGCGGTCTCTGAACGGCCGTAAAGTCGATCAGTTGTAAGTCGCACAGGTCGTAAGTTGAGGATGACCTGTACAGGCAATTTAGCGACACCAAATGATTCTTTCAAATGCAGGCCTGTGCAACACAGGGTGAGAGAGGAAATCCAAAGACATAGAGCAGAAATGGCATTTGAATGGCCAGACTGGGATTTGTCAGACAACAGCACTAACTACTGAACTACTGCTTAATTTAAAGACAATGACACAGATAAGGGTTATTGCCGTATTGCCGTAGTGGTTTATTAATTGGTGGGGTCAGAGCGCAATCTGAATTCCAGTAATCTGTCTATAACAGACACAGTCTCAGTCCAGGAATTACTTCCTCTCACCAAAAATATGAAATACAGATTTGCACAATGGAGGTAAATTGAACTGATAAGCTGTCAAATGTGCACACTAGTTTATACTTGTGTACAGGAAGAATCACACCCCAAACTATGTGTAAATTTTGCACGAGTACTTATTGCCAGACTATGTGGAACACACCTAAAATTTTATTGACAATTAACAGAACTGGACCAGCTCCAGAGAGAGGCAGGAGTTTACTCTCCGCTGTGTAGGGTATCCCATCTAGTTTTCTCTTGCTGAGCTAGCAATGGACAATGTTGAGGGCTGATATTATGCATTAACAAAACAATGGTGTCATAGATGAAAGACCTTTAAAAAAACCTGGCTTCCCACTGATCTGGATGTCAGCCACATTATAAGCGATATTTCTCCACCTCAGCACAGGGAACGAGGATAACTATGTTTTGTTAATCCGATCTGCACTGCGTCTTTTTTTGGCTGCAGGGCCATGTCATCCGGATCCATATAACGCATTTTAAAATCCATTTAGAAGTTGTAAAATGAAAGTGACACCAATGCTCTTATAACCATCTGCACTGAAATATCTTGTATTTACACGTTTTAATTTGCTATATAATATTCATTTAGTTAAAATGTCCTTTTACCATATATGAAAATCAATCACTCAGTTGAAATTGTTGTAACAGAATTCAGGAAGATTCATTTCTGCTAAATATCTCTCAGTTTTTGCAGTCACTTTGCAGCCGACTACAACCATCTTAAAATCTTGACCTAGGGGTGGATTACACTCTCTAAGCAAACTCTGCTTTCAGGAATTTTGAATTGTGCCAACAATGCAGTACGCCAATAAATCACAGCACGTTGAAATGACTTGTAAAGAAATCCATATAACTGTTTTATGTAGGCAATAATACAACGATCAGCCATAACATTAAAACCACTTGCCTAATATCATGTCGGTCCTGTTCATGCTGCCAAAACAGCTCTGACCCATCGAGGCCTAGACTCCAGTATGGTGTCCTCTGGTATCTGCCACCAAGATATTAGCAGCAGATCCTTTAAGTTCTGTAAAATGCAAGGTGGCCACCATGGATCGGATTTCTTTGACCAGCACATCCCACAGATGCTCGAACAGATTGAGATCTGAGGAATTTGTAGGCCAAGTCAACACCTTGAACTCTTTTTCATGTTCCTCAAACCATTCCTAAACAATTCTTGCAGTGTGGCAGAGCGTATTATCCTATGTCTGAAAGTAACATCCATATGAATATTAGGACCCAAGGTTTCCCTGCAAAACATTACCCAGAACATCACACTGCCTCTATCGGCTTACCTTTTTCCCATAGTGCATCTTGGTGCCATCTCTTTCCCAGGTAAACATTGCACTTGCACCCAGCTGTCCAAATGGCGTAGCAGAAAATCTCATCAGACCAGGCCACCTTCTTCCTATGCTCCGTGGTCCAGTTCTGACACGTGCCCATCGTAGGCGCCTTTGGCAGTAGACACCGGTCAGCATGGGCACTGTGATGGGTCTGCAGCTATGCAGTCCCATGCGCAGCAAGCAGCGATGTACTGTGCGATCTGATGCCCTTCTATCATAAACAACATTAACTTTTCAAACAACTTGTGCTACAGTAGCTCGACTGTGGGTTCGGACTAGATGGGCTAGCCTTTGCTCTCCAACCACATCGGTAAGCCTTAGACACCCATGACTCCATTGCTGGTTCACAGGTTGGCCTTCTTTGGACCACTTTTGGTAGGTGCTGACCTCGGCATACCGACAACACCCCACAAGACCTGCTTACTCAAAGACGCTCTGACTCAGTCGCCTAACAAGCACAATTTTGCAACATCAACTTGCCGACTGTTCACTTGCCTAATATATAATGGCACCCTTGACAGGTGCCATTCTAATGAGATAATCAATGTAATTCACTCCACCTGTCAGTGGTTTTAATGTTATGGCTGATCGGAGTATATCAGACAAGTACTGCTCCTAATAATATTATATCAATAATAAATTAGTTTTCTGATGACTCGGTTAGTGAATAATGATGATAAAATCCTGCAATTAAAAATAAAGTTACAAACATAGTTACCAAAATGTTGTAACAAAATTAAACTTTTTGACCTTTCTTTAAATATTTTAAGAAACAAATCAGAAACATATGCCGACTATGTCTGGAATTTTTTACAGTAATAGACTGACAGGTGGTGTGGGATAGTTTTTATTTTTATTGTCCCCTGTACGGACATCTGGCCATCACTTAATATGGATATTTCCATTATGTAGGTTTGTTGTGTCCTTTTTCGAGAAAATCTTCTTAATATATAGAAATATGATAAACACTTTCAGTTTCATTGCCATCTTTGGCAGAGAAGTGTTGGGAAATAGACATGAGAGCATGGTTACAGTAGCAATAGTATGATCACATACAAAATACAACAGGTAACAGAAATCGGTATACGAACAATATAGAAAAGTTTGTGTAACTGGGGAATGAAAAGAAAGGAAGTTTTAGGGGGAGGTTGGGGACATGTGTGGAAGTTGACCCATTATGCAACATAGTCGCCTAGGGTTCCATCTTTTGAGAGGACTGATTAAGCCCCTTAGGGAGGTACTGCTGGTCAAGTTAGTCTAGGGTGCCACAGAGGCTTGGACCGGTACTTCCCAGTCTTTATTTACACTAGAGCCAGAATCAGGAGCCTATGACAGACAAAGATGCAGGTAAGAAATAGCGAATGCTCGGAACTCTGGAAGAAATTTACTGAGATGGACTTTCAGAACTGAGGACCGAGGGCCGGGGGACAATGACCTTTATTAAGCAGTGAGACCCATGTTTCTGCTAGCTTTATAAAGCACGGATAGTCAGTCAGCTTCATAATGCACTGAGATTCAGATGTCAGCCAGCTTCATAAAGCACTGAGAGCCAGGTGTCAGTCAGCTTTACAAAACACTGAGAGTCATGTGTCAGTCAGCTTCATAAAGCATTGAGAGTCAGGTATAGCCCATCAGCTTCATAATGCACTGAGATTCAGGTGTCAGCCAGCTTCATAACTCACTGGGAGTCAGATGTCAGCCAGCTCTATAAAGTACTGAGAGTCAGGTGTCAGTCAGCTTCATAAAGCACTGAGAGCCAGGTGTCAGTCAGCTTCATAAAGCACTGACAGTCAGATGTCAGCCAGCTTCATAAAGCACTGAGAGCCAGGTGTCAGTCAGCTTTACAAAACACTGAGAGTCATGTGTCAGTCAGCTTCATAAAGCACTGAAAGTTTTAGAGCCTGAAATACATACTTTCAATTAGCACAGCTCACTGGAAACAGAAAAATAAAATCCCATTTAGCTAAATAATCTATGCTGGGCGGCACAGAGTGTAGTACTGTGGCCTCACTTCTGCAGAGCTAATGGTTCCAGTCCAATCCTTAGCTATGTCTGTGATATTTGCATGTTCTCTCTGTGTTTTTATCTACAGTCCAGAAACATTCAGTTTGATTAGTTTGGCATGTGTGTGCCCTGTAATTAACTGCCATCCCTTGCCTTTGGTTATATGAAAAAGGGTTCCTTAAGTTTTACCATTTTTTAAATGGGAAAAGTATATTCCTAATTTGAACCATTTTATTTTACAATAGTCATAAACAGTATTTGGCATATATGTTGTATTGCCAAACTCTATAAAATCCCTTCAGTTCTAATTTAATTTAACCTTTGGAAAGTTCATTCTCAAAATATCATTGAAAAACTCGTAGCTGTTATTCTTCTTAAGCATTCTATTGATAGAAAAAATTACGGATATATATTTGTACTAAACTCTGTGGTCACATGGAGTTATGATTGGTTAATTTACTTTTAAGAAAAGATATTATCAAGCATCTAATTCAGTAACCGGGAATGAAATAATAGCAAAGAGAAATATGAAACAAAAGGTAGGAACAGGAGAGAGTCCACGGCCAGTTGTCTGCCTGGCTGCAGAATTGGGAGTAACGAGGAGAACGCACCGCTGACTCAGCCAGTGATGTGCAGCGGGGACCAGCTGGTTCGGGCACTGCTTTTGCCATCTGGGCTCAGGCTGTTCCAAATGTTTGCAGGTGTTACTCAACCAGTGCTTAACCCCATTGCAAGGGTGCATCAAGATAGGGAATTGGTATTGTTTTTCGTTACTGTTTCATGACGTAATCCTTTTTTTTAATAATTAAAAGAATTTTTAAAAGTCATGTGTTACATACAGGGAGAGAGAGAAAGGTAACTTTTGGCCCACTACAGGCGACAGAGGCTTTCTTACTTTCTCTGTCAGGCCTGATAAGAGAGGGCCGAGACCTGTTATACGGCTCAATCTCTGTCACGCCTGATAAGAGAGGACCAATACCTGTTATAAGGCTAAATCTCTGTCAGGCCTGATAAGAAAGGACCGAGACCTGACATAAGGCTAAATCTCTGTCACGCCTGATAAGAGAGGGCCGAGACCTGTTATAAGCTAAATCTCTGTTAAGGCCTAATAAGACAGGACCGAGACCTGTTATAAGGCTAAATCTCTGTTACGCCTGATAAGAGAGGACCGAGACCTGTTATAAGGCTAAATCTCTGCCAGGCCTGATAAGAGAGGACCAAGACCTGACATAAGGCTAAATCTCTGTCACGCCTGATAAGAGAGGGCCGAGACTTGATATAAGGCTGTTACACTCTAGTCTAGGGTTAGAGCGCAACAAAAGGGAAAGGGAAGGGGAGAGGGAAAGACAGGACAACCAGGAACTAGGAAAAGGGAACACGGGACACAGAGGGAGTTTTTTTTTAATAGTTTTTTTATGGTTTTTCACAGACACTTCACAAACACTAGGTGTAACAGGCTTCGGGAGTGACACAGGCCAACAACAAACAAAAACACATCTACCGATCACACAGCCCAATCTAACTATACCTAAGTAAAACAAAGTGAAAATGAAACAACAGTGTCTAATCCTGACTCCCTAACCAAACAGACAGTAAGCACCACGTAAACGCATAAACCAAAACAGCAGTCACCCCTTACACACACTTATTGAAACACGTAAACACACACAGCCAAAGCGAAGGTATCCAAAGGGAATATCAAAGAAGCGAAGTTGAGGTACAGGCGAAAGTCCAAAAACCAAGCAAGCAATCAAAAAGATAAATCGAACGAAGAGCGAGCTAACAGGCGAGAAGCGAGCAGCGAGCCCCGAAGGGACGAAGCGGCAGCCTCTTCTGTCGGCGAACCGGAAACTGCCTCGAAGGCGAGGGGGCGGGGCGAGGTCGAGAAGGCGGGATCAGAAGCGCAGCTGGCGAATGGGCGAGTGGGCAGGATGTCCGGGGACTTGCAGGGCATCCTCCCCAAACTTACGGCATGTAATGCTTACGGCAGGTAACAAGGCTAAATCTCTGTCAAAGCCTGATAAGACAGGACTGAGACCTGTTATAAGGCTAAATCTCTGTCAAGCCTGACAAGAGAGGGCCGAGACCTATTATAAGGCTAAATCTCTGTCAGGGCCTGATAAGACAGAACCGAGACCTGTTATAAGGCTAAATCTCTGTCAGGCCTGACAAGAGAGGACCGAGACCTGACATAAGGCTAAATCTCTGTCACGCCTGATAAGAGAGGGCCGAGACCTATTATAAGGCTAAATCTCTGTCAGGGCCTGATAAGACAGAACCGAGACCTGTTATAAGGCTAAATCTCTGCCACGCCTGATAAGAGAGGACCGAGACCTGTTATAAGGCTAAATTTCTGTCAGGCCTGATAAGAGAGGACCAAGACCTGTTATAAGGCTAAATCTCTGTCACGCCTGATAAGAGAGGACCAAGACCTGTTACAATATAAATTTTCTCTCATTCTGCATCATCTTTCCTCATGTTATGGGACTGTCAGAAAAAAATGCCATTTCACCCCATGCTTCAGGTACTCCACTTTACTTTCATATCCAATTAGCTGGGTGATTGCTGCTGAATTTTTTATATTAAATTAATTAATATTATGATTTTATTTGAAATGACTGCAGCTTTTGAATCTTAAAAAAATGCTTATACAGTATATACAGTATTCTCAATGACCCGATCTTTTCTTACTGCATTCTTATTATAAGATCTGGTATCAGTTTCTGAGAACATACAATATAGTTACACCACATTCGAAATGTCTTATGATATGTGGTCCCCTGGTGGGGTCTTATGAAGCTGTCTTAAGACGCAGTATGGTATGTATGCAGGTGCTCAATTTTGGTTTTATTTGGGTCATCATTTATCATTTAGCAGTTTAATGACAAGGCATTCTGCATTAGATTAGAGAATGTGCTAGTAGATTTCAGATTGGGTCATTGAATATTATTGAAATTGATCGAATGAAATGTGGTATGAAAGAATTAAGAACCTTAGCAGTGGGTAGCAGCATGAGTCTGAATCCCAGCTGTACTCCATGTATGTGGACTTCGCATGTTCTCCGTGTCTTGTGTCAGTTTTGCCCTGTAGTCAGACGGGGAATTCCTAAGCTGGAGTCGCTACCCCTTTGTGGGTCGTGAAAAATGGTTGTAAAATGTGAGGAAGTCATTTACCTGCCAGCTCTTTGCCAGCATAGCAACAACTACTAGACAGACTACATGTTCACATAAACGTAGCCGTGCTTTCGTTTGGAATGGTTGGGCGATATAAATTACATATCAACTTATCGTCATATAAAATTTAAGCTGTATGAAAATGACAAACTTTAAAAAAAAAATCATAGCATATATTAGCTTATCACGTCATAGAAATGAAAGCAATTCCAACCAATCATATGGTAGCCTTACGAGAACAGACAACATACTGCAAGGTTGATTGAGTTAGTAGAGCACATCACATACTACTGTCTTGGTAATATCATGGAAGAGATGAGCGGCAGCTCAGCAGCTACAACATCTTTTAAAAAAAGATATTTTGGATAAAGGTGCAAAGATGTCAGTGGTGTGGCGGTACTTTGGCAAGTTCAACATGCAACAGACTGATACTGTGTAATTCTAAGCTTGTGCCAATTAAAACTGGAAATACTACAAACCTGTTTCACCACCAGAAGCATCTCCATCCAGCAGTACATACAGAATGCAGGTGCTTCCAAGTGACGGACAGCCGCGATTATAGTTTCCATTTTCAATTTCAAGAAATACTGGGCACCACTTTTGAAGAGCTCTTTATTAGAGCTCCTGTATTTGGCGGAATGTGACAAATTTTAGATATCATCCCCTTTATGTAGGCTGTGTGTGGGTGGGTGGGGTTGGGGGTGGCAAAATAATTTAATTCCCCAAAAATGGCTGGAATCTCAAAGAGATTGAAGACTCCCGAGTTACACTAACTGGCATCTCTTTTCTGCCTGAGGTCTTTGGGATTATGTGTGAATGTATGTGCCTGTGATGGATTGGTATCCCATCCCACACAGGGTGCCCCTACCGTGTCCCCTGTGCTGCTTGTAATGATAAGTGGTTGGAAGATAGATGAATGAAATGAGCCAATGTGAGACAATGTATCTCTCCATCTGTCTTCTAACCACTTATGCTGGTCAGGGTTACGGGCTGAAACAATGAATCAATTGCCAATATTGTATTCACAACCCAACAGACCTTTATGTTATTTAAGTGCATTTGTAATAAAAAAGGGTGCTGTTTGGTGGTCATGCCATCATGTTCTTCCCTTCCAGATTAGTTATAATTCTGTTGGCTCCTTAACCTCTCAGTGACTGTCTCTAGTAAGCTTGCATATTTCTATTGTATGAACCAAGTGTTTGTGTACAGGATTCACAATAGATTTTCTGTCTGGCTTTCTGATGTACTGAAAGGCATAGCTGTAATCCTAATATTACCAAACATGTTGCCGCTTTCAATTATTTCTGCCTTGAACAGCCACACTTTTCACCATGATAGCGAAAAAAAAAAAACAATTTGTTTTAGTAGCACAAAATTTACACTGGAGAGTTAATGTAGTTAACAGTATTGTATTTCTTCATAGACATTTTCCTTGGGCTGATGAACAGTGTCAACAGTGCAATACGAAGTTGCTAATGGGACAGGTGTCTTTATGAATGTTAAACAAGCAAAGAGGCAGCAGAAGTGACTGGTTCAGCTGATCGTTTGTGTTGCCTGTTTAGGGTTTAGGGTGATTGATTTGGACAAGCGTGCACAGCATTTTCAGTGGATAACGCCAATCTACCTTGTCAGCTCCATCCTTCAGTTTGGCCACAGTTATTACAGTAATAGTATATGTCCATACTTGTTTGCATAATATAGTGTTCTGTAGCATTCGTGTCAATTACTGTAGTATACATTCATTTCACCCAACTGCCAAATTGATATGATGTAAAATTTTAAATACTGGGTATTGCTGTTAGGCATCAGTTTGTCACTATAAAAATAACCGAGAGGTTAATTTAGTGGACTGAATTGTAAAGAAACCATAGGGTGAGGTCGCGAAGAGGGCATATAATCCTTTAAACACATATGTCTGTCCATCTACAGGGCTGGGTTTGTTGTTGATATTTAGGATCGTACACTACAATTCGTCAGACATTAACCCAAAAACACATGTTGCATAGATAGGTTTCAAAATGTGCTTTTCATTGGTGTTTCTCTAGATATGCAGGGATCTTCTAAAGAAATGGAGACCAGCTTTAATATAAGTTCTATCCCGAGGCCATCCTCCAGGTCTGGAATTAATCTGTTGGAGGTGGCAAGAGAAGATCCTTTCATGCCAGGGCCAGGCGCTGCCGTTGAATGTCCAGTGATATAGCAGTTTCTGCAGCAATATCCTTAAGGGGATGCCTTTTGTTGTGTGTATAGTTTAATCAAAGAAAAGGTTCTCAAAAACACAACAAACGTTTGCCATACCACTTTTATGAGAATATTATCGCAGAGAAATCTAAGCAAAAAAGCCTGAAGAATGATCCTTGCTTAGTGAACAGTAGGGAAGAAAGAAAAGTATAATTTCTGATCTAGAGCCAATAAGTCTGGAATCATGGCTCTTTTAATTACTCAAAATTTTACGATCATTCTTGACAACTCCTTACCATGTGCCTCACTTAGTCAAGAACGTGTAGATATAAAAGTAAACAAGCTTGTGACTGGTGTAGGTCCAACAATCAAAGGAAACATTTTTTTTTTTTTTTACATTCTAGCTTTGGAATCAGCAATCAAGCACCCTCGTGGACTTACTGTATGGCGTCTGTAAGTCTGAACAAAATGGATAGTCCAGATACAAATTTGCAGTATTCTTTAAATGACAAACTCACCACATCTTTTTTGGGAACCAAAGTACCCAGAGGAAACAAACACCGGTGGACCATTCAAACGCCAGCAGTGAGAAACTAACCCTAACCCTGGATGTTTGAGGGTTCAAATCTACCTGCTGACCCATTAAACCCCCCCCCCCCCCAAAAAAAATGAATAATGCCAGTGTTAGCACGTCATTCATATTTTCAATGGTTAGAAACTAAACTGTATAATTTGTTGTTGGTTTTGCTTGAGATACGAGTGGATGCGGATATTTGCTATGGAAACATGGCTTCAGCTGCTTCCGATACTTTGTTTCATTTCAAATTTTCAAACAGAGGCATACTACAATAACTGGCAATGTTTTTGTGGATGGGGGGGAGACGACGCAGATTCTGCTTAAAAGCACTGCTGCTGGCCCACAGGACAGCCTGGGGCAAAACAGCTTAATTGCTACACTCCTGCTGCAATGTTCCACAATATTGATTCCCAGCCTTTGTCCACATGTATGCTGTAAGTCCAGCTGAGTGCTTCATTTTATAGCATAAGTATGTGTAATTTTGTTATTTGTCCTTAAGCAACATATTCTGTCAAGTGATTTGAATCATCTAACAGAGTCAGTCAATATCCTAATCAAGTCTAAATATTTATAGTGTAGGTCTTGAAGACCAAGACTGGGACACATCTAATGAAATTCATCAGTCTTACCTGGACCCTACTCTGTCTGTCTGACTTTACTACGATTTCAGACTAAATATTTTTGCCGCTAAGCATCGTCAACCTTCATGGCCGCTAGGGCCACATTTCATATTTATACGTAATTATCCCTCCCCCAAACCAGCTGCTCCATGCAATGCCATCGCCATAAAGCAGCAATAAGACAGTAATGGAGACATCATTTGTGACATTTCCTTTCTAATTTCATTTAAAATCATCTTTCATTATTTAGATTTTCCTGGAAACTTACATTAAGGAGGGGGCCTTTTACATTGCATGTGTAATGCAATGTCTGGAAGGTTTGTTTACCAAAAATAGTCTCATTTATAAAATGTCAGAAGTAAAGCCCATCCATTTTCTGAAACCACTTATCCTATTCAGGGTCGCAGAGGGTCCAGAGCCTATCCCAGAGCCTACAGGCACAAGGCAGGGAAAAACCCCAGATGGGGTACCAACCCATCGCAGGGCACTCTCACCCTCTCACACATGCACACCTACAGGCAATTTGGCAAGTCCTTTCAGCCTCAGCATGTTTTTTGGACTGTGGGGGGAATCTGGAGTACCTGGAGGAAACTCCCCAGGGAGAACATGGAGCCTCCACACACATGGAACCCTAGCAAAGACTCAAACCCAGGTCACAGAGCTGTGAGGCAACACTGCTAACAACCACACCGCACCGCACCGCACCACTCCACTCCACTCCACTCCACACCACTCCTCCCCTCCTGCCCGCCTGAACTAAAAAGTCTAATACATTTATAATGGTTTCTTCTCAAATACCATGCAAAGACCGGTAGTTGTGCTGTTTGAATCAGAATGTGGAAACCGCATCCACCTCCCAGGAAACAGAAAAATCCCAGTGCATTGGGGAAAAGTATGAATAAATTGATTTTTAGGAAGGGTAAGAAGACTTTATTCATGCTCATCAGGTGGTGATGCATAGAAGTCAGTTTGTTTTTGTTTAGTATTCACAAGGTCTCATTAGGTGCCCTTTCGTTCCCATTAGATTTTTTCTTTTTGTCTGCAAAGGCAGACAGTGGAGTTTCTTTTGCCAACCTGTGCCCTTATTAAGGTCAAGAAATGTTATTTTCAGTCTCTGTGAGCTATGTGGATGCCATTTGTTTTCCCTGAGCATTGTACCTACCTTGTATATTAAGTAGATCTGTGGATTACTGCTGCAACTCATCAGAGAAGTGCCAAGAGATTGTGATGCAATAATTTATGTCTTTGTGGACATTGGGTTAAAACAATTAAAAATGCCACTTGTTTATTAAAGTACACAATTAAACGTAACATGTCTCTCCATATCACACTTAAATTGATATCTGTGTTTATCACCAGTGAAAATGAACATTATGAACATTTAGTATGGCCCTTTTATTCATTTACAGGAAGTGGATACCCTGTGAGTGGAGTGGTGAATCAGTGGGTATATTGCTGTCGCTTCTCTCCTGCAATGTGTATTTAATTTCTGTGTGTGTAGGTTACATGGTTTCCCTTTGTTGAAACAAGTTCACGCTGGGTACCCCAACTTCCTCTCACAGTTCAAAAACGTACTATTTAAGTGAATTTCTCTCTAATTTCCCAATACAGAGGCTCCTCTACTTACGAATGAGATACGTTCTGAAAGGCCGTTTGTAACTTGAAATGTTCGTAAGTCATTATTCAACATTATTTTAAGGGTATACGCAAGTACAAAGACCTAAGATGCTGGGAGTACGCACGGTATGCTGCTACGCTGCGGGAGTAGCGGCCAGAAGTCATACTAGGCGGAATTGGCGTGCATAAAAAAAAAATGATGTTGTGGACAGGAAACAGGAGCCCAACGAACACAATTTGGACTTACAGTCCTCTTCGTTCGTATATCGGAAAGTGCGTAAACTGAAAGTTCGTAAGTAGAGGAGCGTCAGAGGAGCGTCTGTAGTTTTGTATGTACATGTGTGAGTGGATGCTCTGCAATGCTCTGGGATGGGCAATTAATGGGCAATTAGTTAAATATTCTTGGTCTTGTAGACTATGTTTCCTGGCACATGGTTCAAACTTACCATGTTCTAGATGGAAGATTACTAGATGTTCCACTATGATAAATTAATAAGTAATCATAAGTTACTTATGAATATGATATAGGGAATAATTAAAAATAATATTAAGATCATAAATAAAACCAGAAATGAATAAAGTACAGTCAAACATCTAAATGAAAGAGAAATAGCATGCACATCTCATTTACATTTCCGCTTGTCCATCAAACACTAAACTGACAATTCTTCAAAATTGAAGTACAAATCCTTCAACGATTCATTTATTCTGAATTTACTCAAAGAGTACAAACATTCAACCAAAAGATATAGGTTAGGTGTTGCCTTAACAAATAAAATACTAAACATGCTATGATTCCATTACTTGATCATTTCTAATTAAATCATTATGAATAATTAATTACTGTTATGCTTGTTCATGTTACTTAGTCTTTGCTAGTGAGGTTTCTTGGTGCAGACTAACTGCAAAAGAATAATTGTCCAGCCCCTTATGTTTGGAAAAAAAGGTTTTTGTGAAGCATTTGTCTCTACACGATGGATCTATATGTAATTATTTTATGCGGATATACTATTTATTATTACAACAAAGCTAAGAAAAAACAAATCATTGATATCCTTTTGTATGTGCAACAAAAGCTGGACATTGCGTAATTACATTTATCTCCTCTCTGCTATTACTGCTTGGAATGTATTGATTAATTGTACCATGCAGATGGCCTGACACTAATTACCACCTAAACTGAAAACTTAGCAAGCAGGCAGGGAAGCTGCAATCTCCCAAACCCAGTCTGCCTTCTCTGTGCTTGAACAGAGTAATTATGATACATCAGAATATTCTTCGTATTGCCTAGATGTCTACTGATAGACAAGTGGCTGAAACTAAGCCTTGGTGTTCATTGTGATGCATCAGTGTTACACTTTTGCTGAAAATAAGTGTGATCATTTGTAGTGCATCATACATTGGAAAGTAGGTCAGTGGAAACTCATTCCTTATCCATTATTAGTGTCAGTTACACATCTACACTTCTCAAGTTCCTGCAGGCAAAGCCCCACTGTCTTTTGTATTCTGTTGACACGAGACCTTTGACAGATCAGCCGTAAAGACAAAATATGCAGAAATCAACGATTGATTCACATCAAATGACAGTTCAAATAAAAAAAGCCAACTTCACCTTTTATTGATCCACTAAAAGCCTAGCTTAGTGAACTTTGTTTATTGATATTTAGTCAAGCACACAATAATAATTGTAAAAGTATGTCTTGTGCTCACTGTCACCCAGTGTGGCGTATTTTTTTCTAATTTATACAGCTAGATATTTTAGAATATTAGCTCAAGCTAACTATCTGTCTCATAGCTGCGATATTTTTGGATATTGAAAGGTATGGCTCCAAAATAAATGATGACCAAATTTTGAGAATTGTAGCTTGTTTGTATCCGTCTTGTTTTTAGTTTATGGGCAGGAATTCCAAAATATTAAGCTTTTCTTTTTCTTGGCACGGGCCTTAGGCTCAGCAGGGATGGATGGATTTTTTTTCTGTCCATAACATAATTCCTCATCTGCCTGTCAGTGCTTCTCTGTTTATCATCATATGCCATGCCATACCACCAGAAAAACCTCCCAAATATTTTCAGAAGCTGGCCATCTGCTGCATCAGTAGATTACTATACTCTCCCCACAAAAATGCACATTTTGATGGTTTTTGCTGATCTTCATTTAGATTCCCTACAATCATTTTCTTTTGGTCTCACATTAAAATAATCAGTGAACATTGTGGAAAACAAGCCTTTTAATGTTATGCATTATTAAACAAGTATTCTTTTTACATTTACAGCATTTAGCTGATGCTCTTACCCAAAGTGACATGCATTTTTCTAAATTAAGGGACTGTCCCTCTGGAGCAAGTTGGGGTTAAAGGTCTTGCTCAGGGACCCAGTGATGTAGTGCCGTGGGACTCAAACCCACAATCTCTTGGCCCAGAGGCAAGCATCCTAACCACTAGACCACCAACACCCCTACACCCATTTCTTCATCTGTTTGGTATGAGTAAGCTGCTTTTTCTATACCCTGTTCCAGACCCAGACTACCCTGCCTTGCGTAAAGGCCCATTGCCTGGAATGGGATGCTAGTGGGTTATTCTGCTCTCCTCTCATCCTACCTCTCCGAAATGAGCAGAATATAATGGTGTGACAATGGAAGTACACTTTGCCAAATATGTTCTAAGCAAACTCAAACACCCAGATATGCAAATGAAGGGTCATCGTCAGGATCATACTGGCAATGAGATAAATTAGTGCAGGGAGTTAGAAAATGCATGGTCATGCTAATGTCACACACATAAGGCACTTTTAGTTTTAGGAGCATTTACCTTCCAACTGCCTCTCCTGGACAGAGTCGCAGGGGGCCTGCAGCCCATCCATGCAGCACAGAGGTATGGGGTGCATCCTAGAAGGGATGCCAGGCCTTGGGAAGGAACATGTACACACAGGATGACACTACATGCGACTGCATGTCTTCAGATTGCAGGGAGAAGCCCAAATGAGATGAGGAGAACATGCAGATTGCACATACACATGCACACATGCATATACACACACAGAGACAAACACTTACATGTTGGCGTACCTATCTGAATGGGGACCTTAATCCTAAGTATGACAACCTTAACCCCTGCACAGCCCTAACCTTAACCATAAGTAACCAGTCAAAATACAAGGCTTTTGGCATTTTACATTTTTCAGTGCAATCACAGATCTTCATAAAATTGAGTTTCCCCTTGTGGGGACTGACCAGATCTTTCCACAAGGTTAAAATAAGAGGTTTGTATCACTTTGTGGGGACATTTGGTCCCCAAAATGTAATACATACATGACCACACACGCACACAGCGAGGTTCAAAGAACCAAGCCTAGAGATGTGAGGCAACAGCTCTAAGCACTAAGTCACTGCAATGCCCCGGTTTATTGGTCCTTTAAGCATGTCCTCCATTCTCCATCGACTGTCATTCTTCCTTTCTCTGAGTGGGAGTGAGGTGAGATTCCGACAGACAATTTCTCAAGCAGCAGCTCTGCCATGTTAATAAATGCCAGGAATCTAAAGCCGTCTTTCTTATTGGGGCTGGTAAATCATTGTTTTTATTTTATTTTATTTTTTAAACTAGCACCTATTATACCGCATCATGAAAAATCAAAGTACATTTTCATATTTTGCCTTGTCACAACATAATCGAGGAAACATCACAGCTTCTGATTCCAGGAAGAGTAGAGACATAAAATGAAACATCAGTTCATTTATTTAGAATTGAAAGTGATCCACAGTTGTGATGCACATACTTAATGCCTGTGTAATTGCTGCCTTTTCCTGTAATGGGTAAGAGCAGGTAACTGACTGCACTATGTGAAATCAAATAATTTAGGGTTAATTTAGGGTTAATCTTGAGACGTGGTACAATAACGTGTCAGTTCACACATTAAGTACAACTCAGATTCAACATCCGTATCCATATGAATATTGTATACACCAATGAGATAGCAATTAATCAATACATACATATATCTAAGGGATGAAGGATCTGAAAAACAAACAAAATGATGAGTCTTAAGACTGTATTTTTGTGATGCACTTTTAATTGTATGCAGTCAAATCATATCTGAAGTGACTGGAATATATGCCGGAAATTGTATACAATGTACAAAACTATACAAATTACTAGAACCTAATTGAGGGGGCTGCTCACAATCAGTGATGAAAGCTTTTAGAGGAAAGGCAATTGATTGTTGGCTGAGGTGTATCGCTCGAATGACGATCTATGAAAACAAATTGGTTGGAGGCAAGCAATTATTACAGAGGAGAAAAAAAGGGGTTTGGGGAATTTTAAATTGAGGGTTGATTATATGTAATATGTCTTAAATTAAGCAACTGTTGGACAATGGAGTTTGGTCTGTTGAATGACGGGATTGAAAAACAGTATGATACTGGGGTAAGGTTTTGGAGAAAACGATACGTGGTCAGTCGGTTAATTTAAATGGTGAGTAAATGACGGAATGATTAAATGTGAGAAAAGGATGTTTGATGAAAACAGGTTTGAGAACAGAAGACAATGTAAAGAAGAATAAGGATAGATTTGAAATGAATTTCTACCTTCATTTTCTTGTAGTAAAATATTTTAAAGTGGACAGATTAACGCATTTTAAAGTGGACAGATTAACGCATTTTATGGTAGAAAGATTGACGCATTTTAAAGTAGACAGATTAACGCATTTTATGGTAGAAAGATTGACGCATTTTAAAGTAGACAGATTAACGCATTTTATGGTAGAAAG
>JAODLD010000069.1:9768470-9789134 GCA_026781065.1 Mormyrops boulengeri
GCGGCCGGCGCCCCCGCCCGCGCGCCCGGGGCGCCGCCCCCGCCGGCCCGGGGTGGAGCCCTTCCCAAGCAGCATAGGGTACAAGGCTGGGAAATACCCTGGATGGGATCCCCCTCACAAGGTACACACATGCATGCACTCACTTTCACAATCATACACTACTTTTGGAAATATACTGACAGTAATTAACCTAAATTCATGACTTTGCACTGCAAGAAGAAATTATTATAAGCATAGGAGACCCACGTGGCATCATTGTTTGGGAATCCTTTCTGTTTTGGGGCTTTGTAACATATTGTGATTAGTGCTTAAATTACATAATTATTCTCACCTGTTCTCATTGATCTCACGCAAAATGAATCGCCACTGTACAACAAGGGCGTCATTTTAAATATCAGTGCCTGCTCATGTAGATTTACTTTGTTTTTATCTACGCATCATAGCAATGACAAATTAAATTCCACGGCTGTTGTTTTCATGTAATTTAGTTATCTTAATGTTTCACAAGATTGTATGGGAAAGCTGATGGGCCTGTTCTCCTGGGACCTAAGACAGACAGCTCTATGGTACCCTTTATTTAAATGAGACCAAGCACAGCTTTCTGTTATACTTAATACTTTTTCCATACACATCCACTGATCATATCCCATAAAAATGCAGCAATCTTATTCTGCTAGCAAATCTAAGGAGAGCAGAGACGTACAACAATAAGCCAACCCAGGGCTGAAGTAGAAAAGCCTTTGAAAAATGGAAGACAGAACATAGACAAGCCAGATCAGAAATGTCATCATGAATGGTATCATAAAAACTTGCACCTTTTTAAAATAACAGCAACTCAATGAGCTACCAGGAATTAACCTTTCAAATTATATATATACAGAAAATGACATGGTGCTAAGTAAGAATTGACAGTAGAGAATGATTCCGACAGTAAATTTTCATATTATGGCTTTTTAAATAACATCAAATGCACGTTTTAATGGGAAGGTATTCTCTGTAACCTAACAATATGACTTAAATATTCCATCCATCCATCCATACATACATACATCCATTTTCCAACCGCTTAATCCGGCCTGTTTCACAGGGGGATCTGATGCCTTTTCCTGGTACAACCTGAACGCGATGGCAGTGGATGTTGAATTGGAAAGAAAAAAAAAAAACATTCATAGGCTTGGCTTTCAGTACTGCAAGTCAGGACACACTGTGAAATCGCACAGCAAATCATTCAGATAACACTGGTGCATTGACATTTTGATGGGACTCTCTCTGAGGTTTTCTGTGTGTAATGTATTTTACTTTTTTGGCATCTTCAGTTTCAGTTTGACAATAAAGCACCACTGACTTTAACAACTTCTATTATTATATTCTTCCTCTAAGAATTTCAAAATGGAGTCCATGACCTCTGCATAATATGCGTTTTTTTGCAACTTTCCCATATGGAAGGCTAATCATGAAATATACTGTATAAGCTACACATATATTTTTGCTGAAATTACATTCTTAGATAGCTGTAATTATGAAATTCAGAGTACACATTTCACAGTCTCTGCAACCTGGTGTGCATGCCAGTGAAATTCTGGCCCTAGTTCAGTACCAAGCAATTATCAGTTTTTTCTGGAAAAACATTGTTAGACCATAATGTAGGTCAGATAAATAGCTGGATCTCATTATCATCAATTTTGTTTTTGCCGCATTTAATCACTCCTTTAATTTAGCTGAAAATATCATAACATTATTCGAGGAACACAATGATCCTTTTAGCGTTTGAAACAAAATATGGTATTTATCCATGTACTTGTTGCATCGGTTTCCCCTGGTCTCCTCCTGCAGTCTAAAGGCATGCAGCTAATTTAATTGATATCTGTAATTGCCCATGCTGTGTTCTGGCATCCCATCCAGGGTGTACACCTACCTTGTGCCCTTTACTGCCTGAAATAGGCTCCAATCCACCCCCTCCCCTTGCAATCCTGACCAGGGTGAGTGGTTGGGGAGATGGATGGATTAATGTATTAAAATTGGCCCACATTGAATAGAATGAATTTGAATTCTAGCATTATGCATTGTCAGCTTCATACAAATTTGTTGAATTAAGAGACTAAACAGTAATTAGACAAACTGTAACGAGTGACTCAACTATACAGCAACAACTAGGGAATGAAAAATGCATGGGGGGTAGGGATATTTTTCATCCAATTACTGCCTATATTTGTGGTTTTTTTTTTAATAAATTTTATATGTACTATTATTGAGTGCATGTCTCTGATCGTGCTGTTCACTTACACCAGAACAGAGAGTAAGGATGTTGTACAACTTCAGCAGGATCAAAACACAAATGCACAATATGTTATCTTGATGTCTATGTTAGTTGTAATGGCTAGTTACCTAGTTACTATAACTTAACAGGGACACTTAGAATTGGACATGGGCAAAACTGGGAAAATTCAAGGTTCCGGGTTACTTTATTGTCATCGGCAGCTTCATATATGTACAAAGAGTGTTGAAACAACGTTTCTCCATGGCCCCAGTGCAACATATAGTACCATACAGTACACTTAACATCACAGTAACAGGGCGCGCAAACAGGCAGTACATAAAAAGTGCAGAGATTTTACAGTAGTGCGGAGATTTTACAGTAAAGACAATACAGTACAAGCAATAAATAGACAGGACAATAAATAGACAGCACTCAATTCCAATTTCTACCAGTGGAGGGACATAAACCATAATGACGGATATTGAAATTTATAGTTGTAAAATTAACAGTGCTGAAATGGATGCATAATGCTGCAGTGACAGTGGACAGTAAGTAAAGTGCAGCTGCGATTTAGAAGTAGTTTTTGTATATGCATTTAGAGGTATTTAAAGAGAGACAGACCAGATATTGATGTGTGTTCAGAGTTCTGATGGCTTGTGGTATGAAGCTGTTGCACAGCCTGTTAGAGGCAGCGCGAATGCTTCAATACCGTTTTCCAGACGGTAAGAGAGAATAGAGTCCGTGTAGCAGGTGGGAAAGGTCCTTCACCTTGGTCCTTGGGATAATATCTGCCTATTAGGGGAATTACATCACAAACATTATTGAAAATTTAAGCCAGTCCAAGGACTTAATTGTTGATGGAACAAGTAATCATGCTTCTTTTCTTGTAGGTTAATAATAGATGATTCTTGAAATCCCATTCCATAAGAGAGTCTTTATATATTCTCCAGGATAGTGGCAAAACACCATAACTGCATATTTTAACAAAACTGGCTTATGACAAAAATTGGGTCCCTTGGGTTGTTGAGTCTCTTAAGTTTTATTTCATGGCTAAATATCTTAACTCAGCTATGCTTGGATTTTAAGGGAACACAATTACTTACCTACCTACTATGCATACAGTTGGGCAATCAAACATGTCAAAGTTCTTTTACTCACTTTCAGTGTCAGTGTAGTTACTGTATTTTGCCTTTGTAGGACAGTATAAATATCCTGGTGCTAAATTTACAGCTAGTTCCCATGTCTGAAAAGTAACTCTCTGGCTTTAGTGCATTTCTTTCTTTAGTTGTCTAGATTGTAAACATGGCTTTGCAGAATTCATATGTAAGTCATACACTGTATTTCCTTCATACTGCAAACTGGGTAGACTGCTGTGATTTTGGAGTCCTCAAATGAAAGAGAAATCAGGAGTCCTTTGTTTCCAAGTATAAAGGGAACAGTCATTATATGACTGCATGTCGAATAAGTTTTGAAGGCTCAGTTGTGTTACAGTTATTGAGCATCAGAGTGCAGATGCTCTAAAGCCAAAGATTTCTCGGCTCCAGTTTCGCGTAACTCTTATATCTAACTCTGTTATCATCTGCTTTGTGCTTCATTTTCACCATAGTAATACTCATTGTTCGTAAACCTCCGCTCAACACGCTTGAGAAGGGTACTCTGCCTGGGCATACTGTAGACCTCATCAAAATGCCTGATGTCATCTCATTTTCCTGCCATTTCTCCTGGTGAGGGCTGTTCTGGCACCATGCTCAGACCAGACCTCTTTTTCCATGGCCAGAGACTCTAGCTTGTAATGGGGGATCCCTAGATGTTCCTAAGCCTGCTGGAAGATATAATCCCTCCAGAATGTCCCGGGTCTTCCCTGGGGCCTCCGTTCTGTGGGATGTGCCTGGAACAGCTCACCTGGGAGCCATCCAGGTGGCATCCTTTTGAGATGCCTGAGCCACCACAGGTAGCTCCTCTTGATCTGAAGGAGCTGTGGCTTTATTTAGAAGTCCCTTGAGATCATTGGACTTCTTTTCCTGTCATGGAGAGTCCAACAACCTTCAGAAAAACCTCATTCCTACTGCTTAGACTTGGGATCTTGTAAAATGAGGTATCCACTTTTTTTCTGAATGAGCACCATGGCCTCAGATTTGGAGGTGCTCTCATCCACACTGCTTTACATTCAGCGTCAAATACCTCATACTGTATGTGCTTGGGAGATTCTGGTCAACATCATCTGAAAATAGCATGACAATCATGACTATCGCTTATCACACTCAGTACCAGACATCCTTGGAGACATGGCTGCATCTCGATATCCCATTCTTTAAAATCTGGAGACAGGAGAAGATGCACCCTTTCCATAAGTCAATTCCTGTAACTACTGCATTCATGCAGGGAAGGAATAGCAGACAGTGGTGACCCTGGCACCCAATATTTCTGCAGTATCTCTCACAGAATGTGCCAGGGCACACAGTCATAGACATTTCTAAGTCTACAAAGCACATGCAGTGCATGTCAGCATATTCTCAGGAACCGCTGTGCAAGGTAGAAAAGTTCATTTTTCACAGCCAGGCCAGAATCCACATTGTTCCTCCTGAATCCTGGGTTAGACCATCAGGTGGAGTTTGCTCTCTAGCACCCTGGGAGGGAGGCTAAGAATTCTAATCCTCTAAAGTTGGCATATACTCTGCCCCAAAAACACCATGTAGTTTTAACATTTCATCTACCCCTTCATTATTTCCATGGGGGGGGGGTTCTTCAAATGCTGTGACAGACTCTGATCCACCAGAAGTTTTCAGTACTCTTTCCTGATGAGAAGGCATACAGTAGGCACTGGGTTCTGAGTTCCTCAGAGTTTTCTTTCCCCTAAACAATATCCCCAGAGTTGGTCAGCCCTGCCCGAGCAAGGTCCCACCTCCAGCGCCTGAATTGTCAAACCAAACTCTTCCCAGGCACAAGCTGTTGTCTCCATGACTGCCTTCGCTGGCCTGTTGGTACTTTTCAGATGTCTCAGGAGACCCTTGTGCAAGCATTGCACTTCTGGCCTCCTTCTTCATCTTGATAGCTTCCCTTACCACCAGCAAGACTTACAGTTACTGGCACAATAGGTACCAACTGCATTCTAGCTATAGGTATTTGCAGTCATTGCAATAATTTAAGGCATTGTACACAGTCCTTTCAGACTCAATGTCCTCAGTGTCACACCTCATATTATTGTAGATATTTTATTCACATTTGCCATTTGTAAAGTGCATGGCATTCAGAGCTATGGTTTGATCATGAGTTAATGCTCATGCTATAAGGTTTGCCTGGTTTACATTTTGTGACGTTGACCATGGTTTTGAGCATGATCTTTTTCAGGGTTTGGCCAGAGATCCTATGAGGCAGTTAAATCGCATTGACGAAATGTCTCAGATCTCAAACAACTATATTTGTGTTTCTTTAGTTATAAGTTGGAAACTGTCAGATCTGATTTCATCTCAAGTTACAGAAGGACGATTATGACCTAGAAGTGTTCCAGAGCAACACAGCTGTCAACGTATCTGCTACAGTCCTCTGCTATAGATATTAAAGATAGTGGAACATCCTAGACTGGATGACAGCCCATCAGCGGGCACACACATTTACTATAGGCAATTTAGAGGTATTCACCCAACTGAATATCTTTGGACTGTGGAAGGAAACACAAGAACCCTGAAGTAACCTACACAACCTAGGAAGAACTTTCAAACGTCACACTTAAAGTGCAACGGTAGGATTTGAACCTCTAAACCTGCGGGCATGAGTCAACAGTGTCATCCACCATCCTGTCATGCTAAACGATACCTAAATTATTTTGCGTATGTAATTACATGGAGGCTCCAGCTGAATATAAGTAACCACAAGCCATTTGCTTCTTGGTTTATGACACAACCACAGTCTCAGGTACTGTTTTGCATTGGTTTCATGCTCCTAACATTTACTTACCACTGATACCTTGAAGATAGATTGTTATGGTGGAACAACTCACTCCCATCCGTATTGAAACATGCTGCAAATTGGATCAGTCAGAAAACCTTTGTAGTTATTGTCCTTTACCTTATTCTCTAAGGGGTTGAGTGGATCGGAACCTTGCCAGCAAGAAATAGACTAGAATATAACGGAGAGCCTTCCTTATGTACATGTCTAATGTTACAGCACGGTGAATGATGCATCATGTGACCAGACAACTTTTCTCACTACTGAATATGTAGACTACTACTTTAGTAAGAAGGGTTTAAGTACAGCAACACAACCACAGTGTCCCTCTCTGTGAAGTTCATCTTTGATAGCACCAGATAAAATTGCCTGCTTATTTATATTTATATTGCCAGTACTGAAATTTAATCTTTATTTTCCATTCTAGTCAACTGATTTGATTCAGAGTAATTTGAAAATATTCACAGATTGCATAAACAATTTGAATGCAATAATTATTGATTTTTAAAATGCATTTCTTTTCACAATTGAAACCACTTACATTGATTAACAATCAACATATAAGTCTGATCAACACACATTCAGGTCACATATTTTATTTTCACATATTTAGAAATTAGAAATAAATTCGGAAATAAGAAATTTTCTTTATATAAACTAGGTATTTTGCAGTGATAGGACCTTGTATAACTGCAAAGGTACTCTGTAACTAAATCCAGATCTCTCATCAACTATCTACTTATTCAGAAAATATATAAAAAGCTGCAAATGTTTCAGAAAAAAAAGGTGCTTTCTGAAAGTGAAATGCCAGTCAACTGAGAAGTGTTTAATACTTCAGTTGTTTATCTTAAATGACACTTCACCATTCCAAACAGAGCAAAAATATATGCAGTAATGGTGCTTTCTCCTTACCTGACTCTGAAAATTGATACTTACTTGCAGGATGAAGCTGAAAGATGGTAGCCAGATGTAGAGCTGCCTCTGATTTCTTTGTGTGGAGTCATGGAACACTTCAAAAACCTAATTTAATGCGGATTTGATGGATCTAGGAAAAACGTCATGAGAGCTGATCTATAATTCCCTGTAATCCGCTTTCCTGCCCCCTGTGCCAATTGGTCTGGCCATACTGGAGATACAGGCTCATATCTTCTGTTTCAGAGTTGTTCTTTGAAGTCCACCGAGGTCATCTGCACCTGCAGTAGTGCAGTAGGGGCACCAAGTCCACTAGATCATGTGCCTAATCCAGCCTAACAACCATGTCTTTTTTACTCTTGGAAACAAAGAATAAATCTGTAGATGTTCCTATTGAGGGAAATGCTTCAGCTGAAGTAGTTTCAATGATACATTATACAAAAACTCACATAAAAAGATACATTTATACACTGACAGTGTAGTATGTGATATATGAAAGGCTAGCTCATGCACTTAATGTTGACTGATGCCCTACAGTGTGATGATTTTTTTTATAGTATTTGCTCTGTTAAGCTAACATTCCACCGGTCCATGGAACTCTGGAGGTAAAGTTATTAAAAAATTAAATATCGTGTCCTCTATTGATCCATGAAATATTGGAATATGTTCTGTATCTCTGTACACATGGCTCAGCTCCCCGACCCCACAATAGGGTGAGGGTATGTAATGCGATCATGAGACTTTCATTTACACTTCAGAATCTAACATAATCTTTGGTGTGTCCCTCTGCAAAGGAGTATCTCACTAGAACATAAATATTTACCATCCAACCATTTGTGTACTTGTGCCTTCAGCTTTTTTTATTATTATTTATTACCCCGTTCAGATTTATTGATGCTCACTCCATCTAAATGTTTAGTCAATTTAAAAAGAGAGGAGAGACCACTTCCCAGGAGGGGCTGGCCGCCAGACAAATGACATCACATACTGAGGTGACATGTGTTTCCAAACCTCCTCTATGCTCAGGGCAGATGGCCCTGGCAGATTGTATAGTGCATAACAATGCGGATTGGTCCTAAATCAGGCCGCTAACCACAGTGCAATAATATTATCACAATAAGGGGTGCCTAAATTTAGTCCACCAGAGTCCTATTTACATTCTAATACATAAGCATTATTTTCAAGTGAAACATCAGCATAAATTGTATTAATTCAAAATTACTACTCTTAATTGACTATCCACTATGTCTCGTATGTAAAGTGTCCTATAGAGTTACTGGCACCCTTGGGAAAAAAATGTTAAAGAAAAGGTTATGAAAAATGTATGTTTATGGTCAGATAGCTTAATCTCACACTCAGATTTAGAGAAAACCAACCTTTAATTGAAGTAAACTTATTCCAGTAAGAAATCTTCATTTGAAGGTCCAATTTATCTGAGAAAGATAAATAATAATAATAATAATAAATTTGAAAGTTGGATGGGAAGGATTATTAAAGTTGTTTCTAATATAATTCATGGGGAAGTGATCGACCAATGATATTTTCTGATTGGTTATTAATTCTGCATTACTTTTATGGAGGGCTACAGTCGCAGGGCAATGTAAATACTCAGAGATTAACATTTTTTCTATATTGGCGTTGATGAAGAGAAGTATTTTTCCTCTGAATGTTTCTTGAAATATCTGTAGGAGAAAAAACATAACAATAATTGATACTGTATATTTCAGAAAAAAGAAGTGGTAATTATTTTATGTAATAATCTTTTGGCATATTCTAAAATTGAGTAAAGATACTTCTCTGACACCCTCTAAAGATCTGTTGTTAGATCCAGCAGAGCATGATGAGATTTTCAAATTTGATTTCTCATATTGAAAATGTGATATACAAGGCAAAGTAGAATGTGTTGTGTGATCTGTGTTTATAAAGACAAACAGTAGAGAAACGGTTGAAGAGATCACTAGTTTCAATTTTCAAGTTGTGTTCTTGTGAAGTATTTGTTGTAATATTATATTGTTCATCGCATTTTTTTCTAGTCATACATGACATTTTCTGGTGCTATTACTCATTGAGCAGCCTTGGTTTTTTACTTTGCTTAGGTGTGAGATCTATTACAGGCTCCACCAGGTTTATGTGCAAAGACGACCTGCTTTTAAAGCATGTAAAATTGTCAGTCCAGATAATTGAACATTAGCGTGATTTGTCTGTGAGGCACCCACCTTAGTCACCCCTTGTAAGTGAGTAAACAAAAGGAGAATGCTTTCTCACAGCATTTTATAGGCTTAGTACCCACCATGATTGCAGCATTCTTTACAAGCAAATAGATTAGCTTGCTGACATTAATTAAGTCCAGCTGGGGGAAACCTGTTGTTTCTGGTAATGACACTCCAACTTCCCCATTTGAAAAATCTGCTCAGTAAATGCTAAGAACTCATCGCCAACACCATTAACAGGAATTCAGCAGGGAACCCAGATGTGTAAGTATTGGAATATGACATTTATTTTGGTATACTAGTTATTATATAAATACTTCTTTGAAGCTTCAGGATATGAACATAGAATGCCTGTCTTTCCTGGAACGATGTGCATTTCACTTAATATGAAGATACTTTAATACTGTACCTCCGTATCGGCCCCTTGGGAGGTTAATATGACTATGTTACTGTGAGCTTGGGAGTAAATGTAGTTTTAAATGCCATACATTTAGGTAGCAGACAGTTAGGTAATGGGCTATCAGCCACTGATATGTGTTTTACTTTGGGCGACGCAGTGGCAGTGTAACCTCATGGCTCCAGGGTTGGGTTGCTGATGAAAGATTAAAGTTTACAAATTCACCAGCATATAAATGGATTTACAGTCTAGATTATGAGGTAGGTATCAATGACCAAAGGAAATACAATAATCTTTTTTTAATAATATATTTTTTTAAATAATCTTTTCTTGTTTTTTTGTGACATCAAATCGTTTTAATTAGTGACTAGAAAGAAATTTAGCTATTTAGTTTTGGTACTGCACAGATAGATGAAGAGAGAAGCATCATTAACCTAGGAACATGAAAAAATAAATACATTCTCTTCTGGGGAATAAGTTGGTTCTTTCACATTTTCCCGGCCATTTATTGGCTAAAGGAAAATACTTTCACTGTCATAGACTCTCGCATAAGTTTTCCTTATCAAGTTGAGTGGAATGCAGTGTATATCAGATGGAGTGATATTGGCAGTTTGTGTCAACACTGTTTTCTCAGCCAACTCTGATGGCTCACACTGCCTGAAGAGGTACATGGAAGTAAGAAAGAAAAACTCAGAAGTTTCAAATCTGTGAGCAGCAAATTGTATTCACTGGATTTATGTTCCTTAAATCATGTTTCGTAATTTGCTTGTGTCAAAGCTGCTGCGATCTCTTTTGTATGAAGCAATTTTCTCCTTTGATGTTCTCGGATTATTGTGTTGTAAGTTTAAAACCCCTAAATGGTTTAGTTAACTGTCTTTGGGACATGAGAAGCATCAGCAGCAGCTGTTTCTGTAAATTTACAGGATTGAAGGAGGCAGTTTAAGAAAAAAACTTAATTCTCATCTTTAATCAAGTGCATCTATAAAGACACAAAATATTGTTATGGTCTGAAGAGATGTTTGATTTGCCTTTTAACTGCATTTCTTTCATTTAATTTTTAAGTCAGAAAATACCGTGTAATTTCTTGGGAACAAGCATCTCTGCTGGCAAAACAAGGTTACTTTTCACAATAAACAGATTATAAAGTTTGATACATACTGCAGCTCATCAACAGCTATATCTAACTGCCAGTCTTCAGACTGTGGAAGAAAATAAGCTGGAGGAAAGTCCCCCAAAGCAGGACAAACTCCAAATACGCGTAGTGGAAGCAGCATTCAAGGAGTAAAGTGATATTGCTGTCTACTGAGCCACTGTGCCACCCAGAATATGAAAACAGAAATGAAAACTTAAACTGTTTTTAAAAATGTTTAATACTGGATCTATTATTTGGGTCAGTTGACCCCATGTATTATCATTCCATTATATATTACTTTGTTAAATATGTGTGGGAACTGCCGATCTCCTAAGCTGGGTCCTTAACTGGGTGCTGATCCTGGCTGTGTTTAGAGAATATAGCTGCACCTTCATGACGACTTTATTATGCATTCATAGAACATTTAATGCACCTTCATAATGCATTCATAGAACATTCATAAGCAGTATAGGTATATCTTAACAGCTTTACTATACATTTATAACAAACATTATATGATACTAACAAACATTATAATCATATAATTGTATCATGTTTGTTATAAATGTATATTAAAGCTGTTAAAATATTAGGAAGTTAAGGTATACTTACATGCTGCTTCGGAATGTTATATGAATGCATTCTGAATACATTTTACTATATATTAATAGCAAACATTATATGATTATAACAAACCTCATAATTATATTATCGCATAATGTTTGTTATTAATGTATATAAAACTGTTAAGGTATGGTTGTCAGAGTTGGTGCCCATCCATCCTGGTCCTATGTAATTGTCCCTATTTGGCCAGCAGGTGTTGATGGCCATCCTGTTCCCTCTGTCATGCAACCCTAGTTCCTAATGTGTTTCTCTACTCCCTTGGCTGTCATAATTCAGCGGGTTGAGTGAGTGGCACAGAAGTTAACAACCCACCAGTTGTCGGTTTAAAGCTGGCCTAAGGCCTGCCTCACCTTTTGTTTATTTTTTCGTTTTATTTTATCCTTTAGCATTTGCTTTTTCTTTGAATTTGTTATGGTTTATCTTTGTCCTTGTTTTGGTTTACTCCACTTGGGTCCTGTTTTATTTTGGTCTGTTTATAATTATGTTCCTAGTTTCTTCCTACTAATTAGCCACTGTGTTTAGTAAAGTTTCCTGTGCTTGATAATTGTAATGTATTCCACCTGTTTCTTGTTCTCCTGTGCCTTTACTGATTGGTTAACCGAGTTATGGTTTTCACCTGCCCTGAGTCATGGGCTGTTAGTCCTGTGTATTTAAGCACCTGCCTTTGTTCATTTCCTTAGTCAGTGATTGTGAGATGTGCTCTCTCTCCATGTTTAGACACGGTTCCTCTTATGCATGTAAATTGCCAGTGATGTGTGATTGTGTGCATGCCTGATGATGGACTAGCACCATGTGCAACTTTCCTCCCCTGTGATTCCTGGGTTTGACCCCAAGCTCACTGTGACCCTATACTGGATACTAGTTCAGAAAAAAGATGAACATTTCTTTCCCTGCATTCTTACAATTTTTTTGTTTTGCTTAAAAAGTTTTACAATTTTTTTTCTCTCTTTACTGATCGTTATCACAGTATTTCTCAGTCAGAGGCTATACGACTAGGCTAGTAAAGAAATACTGACTAGTAAAGAGATACTCTTATTTTGTTTAAGGATGGATCTAAATTAATACGTTTTACGCATTATCACCTGCCATCATGAGTTTTGTAAGTGCCACATTCTCGTAGCAAATTTATGTCCAATTCAGGCATATTTTTTCTTCTGCTAGTTCCCAGAAAGCAGACCAGACACTGCTACAGTCCTGTAAAGAAAGTTTGTTGATGTAGAATATAAAAGAGGTATATGTTTGTTTTCCCCTTTTCTATCTAAGTGGTAAGGTTTTGTATGCCAGGCTTTATTTTCGGCTCCTGCAATAACACCACCCAGGTCCTTCTGCCCTGTCACGTCTGTTCACCAACCCGACCAAAGCTTCTCCATGCATGGATTCTTTACAAGCAGTACACAAAGAGATTTCATGGAGCAGCCTCCTTCTTCAGTATTCGGGATTTTTTACAGCAAAGAATTTTGTCTCAACCAGTGGTATTTGAAGCCTTTTTAAGATCCGACAACAGAAAATACCGGTTGCCAAATGCAATGGCAGTTTACAATCGCAAAATGTCTGTCTGTGGTATTATTCAGTTAGAGTTCTCTGCAATATTATACATGCACAAAGAAAGACATGAAAAACCGTAATTATCTGATTACTGCCTGGTATTAAATTGTTAATTTATTTTATGGAGATGCAGGAGGGAGGGTGCATGCGTGCCATGCAGTGTCCTAGCAGCCCATCCAGGGTGTACCCATGCCTTGGAGCTTGTGCTGCCAGGAATTGGCACCTGCCTCCCAGTAACTAGGCCTGGATGGATGGATAGGTGGATGGACAGATGGATTATATAAATATATACCTGTTCTTCTGTCTGCTTATTTGCTGTGCTCTATCCCTGCAGATATCCGTGGCCTACAGGGTTTCATGGACCAGGCGTCTCGCCTAGGTTTGGATGTGTCACTGCAGCAAGTTGATCGCAACATCAGCCATGTCTTCTCAGATCTCTTCAGCACGATGCGTACGGAAGAGTTAAATCGCTACAGGGACACACTGAGACGGGCCATCTTGCTGCTTAGTCCTCGAGGGGCTCAGATCTTCATCCAACAGGTCAGTATCAGTCATGAAACACTTTCAGAATGTTATTGTGAGCAGGGGTGGATTAACTTCTCAGGAGGCTGGCATGACCAGAACGTCCCCCAAGAGGCTCAGTTACAACTAGAATCTAAAATATACCTGCTTAGTGCACTTCAGCTTGTTAACAGCTAATCATCTGGTTGCAACTGAATGTATACAACTGAATGGATACAGACAAGGTCAAGAGGTTCAGTTAGTGTTTAGCTAATTATTAGAATTGTTAAGATGTGTGTTCTAAGCCATTTTGAGTGTGGTGGTTCCAGCATCTTGGAAACAGCTGTCCTCCTAGGAGTTTCATGAGTCTAAAGTTAACTGACAATTGTGCAATAACCAGAAAACATCAAGTGAGCAGGAATTCTGGGCACAAAAACACCTAAAAAATAGGAGGTCAGAGGAGATTGGCCATACCTGGTAATGCAAAACCATAAGCACAGAAAAAAATTGCAGTTCAGTACAACTGTTGTGTACATAATGGTGTGTTTGAACACGGTAGTGTTCTAGCTTAGAGATGCTTCTGGAGGCAAAAGTGGGCCCTAGTTAGGTGTACGACAAAGAAAGAAAGAGAGAGAGAAAGGAAGAAAAAAAGAAAGAAGGAAAGAATTTATTGATCCTGAGGGAAATGAATTATCAAAGAATAATAAGACTAAGGACTAACGATAACAACAATAATTAAGGTTAATAATACTGAAAGGTAGTAAGAATATTAATCACTAAAGAGTCATTGTGGAACGGGTGTGCCTACTTTGGTGTGTCCCTGAGTCAACAAAGGAGGTGCTTGTGTTTCACTTCTGTAACCAATCAACGTCATTATCGTTTGACATCACCTCATTGGTCCATTTTTTTCTCTTTTTTAAACTCAAGGCTTCTAGCTTTCTAGCAGTGATGTGTGGCTCAGCAGGCTGTCTCCGTGCTTGTGATTGGAAGGCTACTGGTGCGAGCCTTGTCATTATTATGTTTGTTATCATCATCAATATCATCATGATGAAATAAAGATGCACCCTTAAATTGCTCTGTACAGCCTTTGCACATAAGTATATTGTTTTGACCATGTTAATCTGTGTCCCTTAACAAAAGGCTTGCCAATAAAACATAGGTTTTATTTAATGAGGTGCAAGATGATGTGCAAGAAAGATTGTTGCATATTATAAATACTATCATGAAATAAATACTATAATACTATAATTTTAGCTAAATATGCAATTGAAAATAAAGAATATGGATGGTGTCTGGGACTGATATAACCAGTGAACAACAGTCCAGTAGCTAATGACGGAGTGCGTTTAACAGCAAAAGCCCATTAACTCCTCGTCGCTGTGAGGAATTGAAAATCCGTATGGCCTGGAAGACAAAAGACTCCCTCAGTCTGTTGGTAGAGCAGAGCTGAAACAACAGTCCGCCACTGAATATACTCCTCTGTCTGCTGGTAAATGTGCTGTGCAGAGGGTGGCTGGCGTTGTCTGTGATGGATAGCAGTTTGTTCAGAGTCATTTTCTCTGCTACTGGCATAAGGGGATCCAGTTCCATGCCAACCACATGGCCAGCTTTCCTCACCAGCATGCCCAGCCGCATAGCGTCCCTCTTCTTAATGCTGTCTCCCTAGCAGACCACAGCATAAAAGAGAACACTGGCAACAACAGATTGATAGAAGATGAGCAAGAGCTTCGTGCAGATGTTGAAGGATCTCAGCCTCCTCAGGAAATTGAGTCGGTTCTGCCTGGTTCTGTGTGCCAGTGTTGACTGATCAGTCTAATCTATGTGTCAACTGCAGCCCTAGGTACTTGTAGGCCCTGACCTTCTCTACATCGACCCCCCACAGCGGAGACCAGTTGCAGAGCAGGTCTGATCCTCCTAAAATCCACCACCATCTCCTTGGTCTTGGGGGTTTTCAGCTGCGGATGGTTCAAATTACACCATGTGACAAAGTCCTCCACCAGGCCCTGAATGCCCCCTCCTGTCCACCAGTGTACCCATCTTCCTATACTTATCCCGCACATGGATGGAACTGGCCTTTGAGCCTATCCCAGGCAGCGTAGACCATGAGGCAGGGGTATATCATAGACAGACTGCCAGTACATCAGAGGGCACACATAAACACAAAAACACATCCACACACAGTCACCGACTACGGATCATTTAGAATTTCAGTTTATCTAACTGCCTATATGGCAGAAATCATTTTCCCATTTCAGCATTGTTTAGCCTGTTGGCATATTGTTAGCAGTTGTAAAAGACGTGATGGATTTGCTCAAATAAATAAACTATGCAGTTATATAAGCCGGTCCAACCTGAGAGCATGTACAGCATACCACGATTCTTTGGTCTTTTTAATCTATCTCTTTGGAGATAACATTTTAAAAGATTTGTTTGTCACATATAGCAATACTTCTAACGAACGTCTGGTTTAGTCAATTTGTCATGATCGAAAAAAGAAAGTACTGATAGCAAAGGAAAATATTAATGTTATTTACTTTATGTACTTTTCCCAGACTTTTACAATTATACTGTTCCTTCATGTTGTCGTCGTCGTTGTTGTTGTTGCTATTATTATTATTATTATTAATTTTGCTCAAAGGAAGCATAGACCTAAAACCTGCCCCCAGTGGTTGAAAGAAGTAGTACAACTCCAGCTTGATACATTCTTGAAAACAACAAAACACAGGATTTATGAGCATGAGGGCTGGTCGGGTTTAGAAAGAGCATACTGCCCCCCCCTACAGAAAATCAACTGTGCCTTTTTACAAACTCGTAAGATAGTGGATTCTCTTCTCTCCAGTCTATGTACCTAGACCCCAATGCTTTAGCCCACACTGTCTTGTAGTCTCTCCCAGATCCCTACGCCTGTGCATGTCCTTATGTAGTAAACACAGTCTACACTTCAGCAACAAACACAAATACCTTTCTTACTCCTTCCTGCCATACTTACGTCATATGGCTCTGTTAGCTGTCCCATCCTGAGTTCACACATTTGCACATACACTATATGGACAGAAGTATTGGGGCAACCATAGTAATTACAGGAATTGCCCACATAAGCCACACCCAACGCTATTATAGAGGTAATTAATTAAGCACACAGCCATTTAATCTCCTGCATCAAACAATGGCAGCAGAATGGATGGTCACATAGAAGAGGTTAGTCAACCTGGCATCGTCATTAGACACCACTGGACACATTTCCAACAAGTTGGATCTCCACATCTGTGTCGTACTACAGCTGCCCTGGTCAACTGCTAGTGAAGTGATTGTGAAGTGGAAACATATGGCAGCAAGTTCAGCTGCGAAGTGGTAATGACACAAGCTCACAGAAAGGGCCCAGATTGCCCAACATCAATACCCAACCTCAGTGGCATCAAATCCCACCAACATTGTTCCAACATCTAATGGAAAGCCTTCCCAGAAGAGTATGGGCTATTAGAGCAACTAAGGGTTAGCCAGCTTCATACAGTATCAATGCTCTTTGATTCAGAGTGAGATGTTGGACAGGCTGGTGTCCCATACATTTATCCATACAGTGTATATTTGGCAGACATTTTTGTCTAAATCACCATACAAGTGAGGAAAGCTTGGAGAGAAAGAGAAGGATCAGCCTACATCCCTGGGGCCATTGGGGATAAGGGCCCTCATCAAGGGGCCCACAGTGATATTTACTCAGCCACTCATGGGGCCTGAAACCTTTCGGGCATGGAGATAGTCCACTGACCCATTAAGCTACACGATGCCCGCAAGGAGAGGAGAGTCTTTGGATAGGTGTCTTAAGAATTTACAGTTTATATGGGAGCATGGAACATGCAATTGTGTAAGTATATGCATGAGCACAGTAAGTCAGAGTGACTGTGTAAGTGTAGGAGCCGTTTGCGTGAACCCAACCGCATATGTATCATTTCAAGAATCACTGAACGTGCACTCAGCATAATAATAAAAGCATTATGACAGCAAGTTAGAGCACGCTTAATAAGACTGCGTGCAAATACAGATTAAAACATGTTTGCGTTAATCAGCAATATTTTAACAATAATTAAAATGTTGAGGTTGTAAATCTTAATTAGGAAAGTTTATGTGTATAGTGTAGCAGGAGAGAAAGACAGGGATGATGAACTTGGTGTGAAAAACCATGTCTGGGATGCTGTCAGAACAAAAAAAAATGAACAGCTGAAAATGGCAGGAGATGCAGAATTCCCCTTGGTGACACTAGGTAGTCTAGGGACTGGGGCTGCAAGAGGGGGACTATCGGCTCTTGGAGAGGTGAAGCGATGCACTAAGTAGTCGAGCGAAGCGGCTGGAACGGAGCACCCCAGGGATTTCAGATCCTTTTATATCCCTCTTCCTGCTGCGTCGCTGATTGCTCAGGCAAGCCAGCTGGTACGGTCTGAGCACGTTTCCCGTGCTAGCTGTCCTGCGGCGACTGACCCACAGCGACCGCTGTCCCGGTGCGTGGTGCTGATCCGGTGAAGCAGGTTGTTAACTGTTCCCGCGGCGATCACTCTCCCACAATAGGTGTAATGCATTTCATAAGCAAATTTGATGCATGAATATGTGTTGATCCTGCTCTTCTGCAGAAGTCAATCTATTGCACTTAGCAAGATGTGTGTAACATGATTTTGGTCATTTGATGTTCCTTTGAAGTGCATTTAAATCTATAGCTGAATCAGCCTGATCACATCATATCTCATGTATCATATATCATATCATGTTGTAAAATATATGATACGGTAACTTGGGTCTCTGTATCTATGTATCTCTCCCATGGAACTGCAGAAAACTTAAAATACCGGTGCAGGCACATATTGCTTTTTATTCGGAACTATTAACTTTAAAACCCACTGGAAAACCTGTACCAGAGCAAAGATAAGATGATTTATGGACTTTTATAATACCATAATAAAATAATAATGTTTCCTCCCAATGCGGCCGTATTGGCCAAATGCATTTGGACAGTATTCTGAAGTAAATTGTGTGTAAATGCATTACTGTGTGGACAGAAGAAATTTAAATTTAGTGATATGCAAATTATTGTTCTAAAACACTGTCATATGGTTTCAATACACCCATTAACAATCATAAGATCTGCCTTTCATGGCTCTTGGTATGGCACAGGGACAAAATCTGTCACAGATTGTCACAGTGTGTCCCACAAAAGATAAAATGGGAAAAGCAAACACTGACAAAAATAAATAAAATATATTACAATCATTTCTTAATAAATTTACATAGAGCAGGAAAATGTACGTTTATTATATTTTTTCATTTTTTTTGTTTGTTTTTTTTCATGGCATTTATATTACAATAATATAGATGCCTTTCATGATGAAGAGTTATTAATGATGTTTGTACTCAGGGCATTTCAGACACAGCAGTGTTCTTGGCATTCTTAACTGTATAAACCTACGCAAACATACAGCAAAAAGGATCTATCGTCCACAATAATGTGGCTACGAAGTCTTATTCATTTTGAGTGCATCATGATCTATAAGGCTCTCAGAGTTTAATCCTTGACTGAAGCAATTTGACCCCATAGCAGTGCAAATACCCCTTTTTCGGAGTGCTTTGTAAACACAAGTGAGTTACTCAAGAATTTTACCTGATAGCTATTGCCCTGTAGCTGTTCGGTTGTCAATGAATTTAGGTTTGATGAGGCCAACGAATGAGATATTACCTCTAGCTAGTTAATGTTTACATTTTTGTATGTTTGGAAATATGGTACATGTTAATGCCAGCACAATACTCTATAATGATCTTGATCCAGGTTTTGTTTTTTTATGATGATATCTACTTAGCTAGTTCAGAAATCATTCACATTGTTGCAGTAACTGTACTTTACTTTTTCTTAGTGCAACCTGAACAGAATAGGATATTAAGTCAGCAGTTCTCATCATTTTATGTTTATCCAGTTTTGCTGATATGTTTCCTGTCCCACTCTAGAATGAGCCTCTCTCTGTGCTCGGTCATCGAGGACATAAAATGAATGCTGCGATGGGCATGATAACCAAGGAGATGATGGATGACAAAGACACAGAGGCAGGCTCCTACTGAGTAGGATTGGGGGAAATGCGAATCCCCTTAGTCACCTGGCCAGTGTGGGAAGGGAAAGCATATAAGGTGGGTGGGGTCAGGGGAAATTCATTGTGAGAATGATTTCAGTATGGTGGTGTGTGTGTGTGTGCGCGCGCGCGCGCGTGTGTGTGTGCGTTTGTGTGTGTGTGTGTGCATGTGTGTGTGTGTTTGTATGGATTATGTTTATATTACATTGTGGGGACCAAATATCCCCTACAATGTGATAAAAACCTGTTATTTTGACATTGTGGAGACCATTTTTCAGGTCCCCACAATGATCCGTTAATGCAATCAAAAAATTAAAAATGCCAAAAGTCTCATATTTGGTTTGGATACTTGTGGGTAACGTTAGGGCTGGGCAGGGGTTAAGGTTGTCATGTTGGGATTAGAGTTTTCCCCATAGAAATGAATAGAGAGTCCCCACAAAGATATAATTACAAACCTCAGGGGTCATCTAGCAAGTCCATGTATTTGTTATTCATTAATTAATTAAAATCTACTGGGATTTTAATTAAATCTAAATCTAGGGATCTATCAGTATGGTTGCCCACAAAATGTATTTAATTTAAACATCTTTTTCTTAAGACTTTGCAGAGTACTGTATACAATAATGTATTAGCTGTTTTTGATAAAATGTCATTTCACTTACCATTCAAAAGGTAAATCTTTTACAGTACTACAGACACTCCCCAGGTTACAAATATTTAAATTTTAGGATGGGTATTCCAACTGCATTCTGTTTTTTACTTTCAGTACATTATTCAGTAACTTACATGAGATATTCAAAACTTTATTATTAAATAGGCTTTGCGTTAATGATTTTGCTCAACTGTAGGCTAATGTTAGTGTTCTAAGCATGTTTAAGGTAGTCTTAGGCTACGATGGCTCTTAGGTTTGGTGTACTGTATTAAAATGCATTTTCGCCTTACGATATTTTCACCTTACAATAGGTTTAACTTAGCCCAATGTAACCTGGGGAGAGGCTGCATACTTATGTAAAATTGGTTTATTCTTATGAGTATTG
>JAODLD010000069.1:9807311-9823378 GCA_026781065.1 Mormyrops boulengeri
TTTGGTCAGTCAGTGGAGATGACAAATGGACCCCCCCCACAAATGGACCCCCCAACAGACATGCTAGCTGGCGCCTTTTGCCATTATTGTTAGCTCTATTAAGGTTTTCCATCCTAGACCACAAAATTGTATCGTGCATAGCTTGGAGGAACTATGTACCATCAAAATGAACTTTAAACTAAATAAAATCAGTAATACAAGCAGAATATTCAGTGTATCAAATTAAAATGATCATCAAGGCATTTTGGTAACAACATGAAAGTTCCGGGAGGGGGGGGCAGAGTGGCTCATAGGAGTTTACTCTTGCATCATTCCTCCTGGGCTGGGGGTGCAAATCTTCCCTCCACTCTGTGTGTGACTTTTGCAGGTTCTGCCCATGTGGGGTGAGTTTCCTCTGGGTGGTCCGGTTCCATCCTGCAGTTCAAAGATGCATAGTGAGGCTAGCGTCTTTAAATGGCCCATAATGAACCCTGACCATTCTGGTAAAAGAATGGTATCTGGTCACAATGCAGGCAGCACAGAGACATGGACAGCGAGAGGCATGCTGAAAGCAATGGACAGGCAGGGACAGCGAGAGGCATGCTGAAAGCAGTGGACAGGCAGGGACAGGGAGAGGCATGCTGAAAGCAGTGGACAGGCAGGGACATGGAGAGGCATGCTGAAAGCAGTGGACAGGCAGGGACAGGGAGAGGCATGCTGAAAGCAATGGACAGGCAAGGACATGGAGAGGCATGCTGAAAGCAGTGGACAGGCAGGGACAGGGAGAGGCATGCTGAAAGCAGTGGCCAGGCAGGGACAGGGAGAGGCATGCTGAAAGCAGTGGCCAGGAAGGGCCATGGTTGATCAAATGATCAGATGAGGAATTGGAACATGCAATAGGGTACACAGATAGAAAGGGACTGCGGTAGGCATGTCACGAGAACTGATGCTTGCCAAAATTCTGAAAATGTGATGATTTGTTTTCCCACAGTACTGTAGATACCAGGAATGATTGGAGTCATACAGAAATTACATTTATAACAGTTCTCTGGAAAACATCTTAGTTTTATTGAATTATTATTATTATTATTATTATTATTTTTATTATTATTATTATTATTTTACTTTTCGTAAAAGTTATGTTCATTGGACTTGGACTGATGAGGCTCTGCCTTCGCTGATGCCAATCCATGGTACAGTTGTGGAAAATGCACTTTAAAAAAATGCTGGGGGAGGCCTCTCATTTACATGTTTGTACCATGATAGACAGACAGACAGACAAACAGATAGATAGATAGATAGATAGATAGATAGATAGATAGATAGATAGATAGATAGATAGACAAATCAATAGATAGATAGACAGACAGACAGAGAAATAGACAGATAGACAAACAGATCAAATAGATAGACAGAAAGATAAACAGATCAATATTTTTTAATCATTTTTCACATATAATAAAATGTCTATAATAGATATGAGACATACAGTACAAGTATCAGACATTTAAGGTATTCTATATTGTAAATACTGATAATGTCACATGGTGGTCATCAAAAACATCTTTGGTAAACATCGGTAATATCTTTATAGCGTGAGGTTAACTTTTGGGAATTAATAAATAAATTTAGAGAGCCAAATAAGACATAACTCATTGAATTAATGCAGAAGTCTTGTTAGTTTTGCAGTACTTGCCAATGGTTGTAAAGTCTTGGATTGAATGCATACCCTATGGTAAGAGCCAGTGAAACTGCTCAGTGAAACAGATGGGAGATGCTCTGTGCAGCAGGACACTGGTTGCCGCTTAGAAGCCTCTTTTAACTCTGTATTCTTTCTTTGGAGTTTCCTGCTGCTTCAATAACAAGCTCTTTGGTTTGACCTTATCTGTAGACAACTGCTGCATAAATAGATGTTGCCGTCATTCATAAGTGAAACTGCAGTGGCTTTACCCAAATATTTCTAAATGGGGCCAGAATGGACCCCCTGTACGCAGTGTGGCTACCTGCTGTGCTGGAAAGTGGTCCCTGCAGATTTAAACGGTTTGAGTACTCCTAACTGCTCAAGCAGTCGTTCTTGCTAGTCACTTACATTTGTCTCATTATGTTGGCCGGCATAAAGGACCTAGCCTTGTGCTGAAGGGAGGAGAGTTTTATACAAACTCTGTTCATGCAAAGAAAGAAAATGTATGCTTGCTTATATGTATGGATGTATGTATCTGTGTGGATGTTTGTTTATTATATTAATTATGCTATTTCACTGTTTATGAATTAGCATTCTAACTTCCTGCCAGTGGTATTTCATAAGTCATTGTTACTAATGAATTGACAGGGTCCTCTCTCTTTCTAGGCTGTTGAAACCAATTTGGCCTCCAAAGACAGTCACTGGGTATTTGTCAATGAGGTAAGTTTTTATGTTCTGATCTTTACCTGCCCGTCTGTTCACTACGGTGCAGTGTACTGTCCATCTGTTCCCTTCATATGATCTCAGAATTTACATTTTTGCAATCAAGAAATTCATATTCATGCAACACACAGCCAAAATGTTGTTTTTCTCCCTTTTTAAATGCATATTTTTAAAAACATATTCAAAGATAATAATTGTACAGCCTAGATGTGTATTTGAGTTTCACACAAAGCAGTGAAGTTGCAAATAATGCATTTTATTGGAGCTCCTGCACTCTTGTTTCCAAAATGAATTACATCAAAATAATAATTATTTCTTCTGTGTCCTACAATCAATGCATTTCTCTTGTTAGGCTTTTAGAAGTGAATTAATCCGAGCAACTGTTTTCCTTAGAAGAAAGTAGTTTGCAAACTACTGCATATTTCCATTGCCAGTTGCTCTATGTATTGACTAATGAGAAGCCACCAGTATTAAATTTGCATGCTAAGACCATCTTTTCACCCACTAACCACTCTAAATTTTCCAAATCTATTACTCTGAATTTCCCACATGACTAAGTATGTTATAACAGGGGAAGAATTATGTATTGGCAATCTTTCTGTGTTCATTTTGGGATTACAGTTGAGCATAGAGGAAGCAATTTTAGTCGTTTACAGAAGTGGCAAAATATTACTTGTGAAAAAAGTAATAAAGACTGAAAAGGACGAGTGCATATATCAGAAATATTTGCACATGTATTTAAAATGATAATGCTAGAGACTTGAGTCTATATGAAGGACGCACTCTGTATATATACACATACATGCACACACACACACACACATATATATGTGTGTGTGTGTATATGTATATATACACAATTTTTCAGTGGAGGTTACTGTTGCATCATTCCTCCAGGGCTGGGGGTACAAATCCCCCCTACATTCTGTGTGTGACGTTTGCGGGTTTCACCCGTGTGCTGCGGGTTTCCTCTGAGTAGTCCGGTTTCATCCTGCTGTTCAAAGACACATAGTGAGGCTAAGTAGCATCTTCAAATAGCCCATAATGAACCCTGACCAGGAGTAAAGGTTAGAAAATTTGTGTATATTACAGTAACTGGCAGGGGGACATTTTATTGTTTAAACAACGCCAATGTTAACGCACTCACCAACCGACCCCAACTAAATGTATGCTAGTGGCATGACTTATCCCCAATGCACTATTACACAGTGTGTAATCCCACTGCTCTGTGTGTAACAATGTAGCCGCATGCCTATATGTTGGAGGGTTCTCCACTGCATGCAGTTTGCTTTTTCTCCTAATGTCAGCATGGACGTTCTCCCACATGAAGGCAATCATAGGAATTGGCGGATCTAAATTTATCCTCATATAGGTCTGAAAAAGACATTGCGATCAGGATAATTGTTTATTAACATATTACTAAGCTTTATGTTACTGTTTGTGTAACATTTAATGTCATCTCATTTCTTGTATTCTACCAAAGGCTACTGAGAGGTAGTGAATTGCTCTAGGGCATGAAGTAACTCTCAATATATTAAATATAGTACAGTAGATCATTAATTTTAAAAACATTTAATTGCAAAATCACTAATCCTTTTATACATATCAGTTAAGGTAGGGTTGCTATCTGTCCCTTATAATACTCGAAGGTCCCATATTGGAACTTGCTGAGTCCTGTATTATACAGGACAACGGTGGCAACCTTAGTTAAAGGCAAAATATGCATGTAGGTTTCTATGTTAAGCTTTTCATTCTTGAGTATTGCTACCATTACTGACAGTGAAAAACAAGAATGGCACACTGATTTTGTCAAAGAGATGCATTTCTTATTTCCATTTCAGCATCTCCATGAATTCATCAATGATTATTTTTAATCTAGGCAATATGTAAAATAATTTGATTATTAATGTCCTGTACATTACCAGCATAGGACACAGGCTGGGGTACAACCTGGATGGGATGCCAGTCCATCATAGGGCGCATAGATGCACACACTCAAACTTCATGGTCAATGTAAAGGCATCATTTATCCTAAGTAGATGTCTTTGGACTATGGGAGGAAATCATAACACCCAGAGGAAAGCATGTGACATGAGCCAAACTCCACACACCCAGAATGGAGACAAAATGCAAACCTATCCCTAGAAGGCCAGAGCCAATGTGCTGCCTTACCACTCTAATATATATGAAAATATATATATGGACAGATGTGAAAAGATGAAGACCTCAAGGCCCTCAAAATAATCAGCTCAATTATTCTTAAACATTCAAGAAAAAAAACCTATACTGGTTTCTCACTTAAACTATAAATTAATATTTATTTTTTTTTGTTTTGTTTAATTTTTTTTTCAATGTGAAGCGATTCTTCTAGTAAAAATGAGTAAAGGCCATGGTAATCAACATGCAAATTCGACATGCTAACAAATGCACTCGGACACCATCCCCTGCTTTGACATCACCAGTTTTCCAGAGCTACATTTATTTTGAATAAGTAATTTAACATGAATAAATCTGTACTTCTATTGTACAGTATAACGATTCAGAAAATGATCATGTCCAGAATTTTAAATCTGATAATGTCTGTATATGTGTCATATACTACATATTATTCTGCTTTCGGCAATGATTGAACCCTCGGTACTTCATTTATCGCTACATAAAATGTAAAATTACTTAAACCTTGGGATAGCTAAAGAAATGAAATATTTACGTGTAGTGATGTGACGGCTTAGCAGCGTGGTTTTCTGAAACCATATGTTAGATTTAACTCCGCCAACGGCAACACTGCCAACACACAGCAATGAATAAGTCGTTGAAGTATAGATGAACGGTGTTATTTATTGAGAGCTGTTGTGTTCGCTGCCGCGAAGTTCTTTATTTCATACGCAAAGCATTTATCGTACTATGTACAAAATAAATACTTTTGAAATTGAAACTTTGAAACATTTCTTATATTAAAACTGTGGCATTTGCTGTTTGTAGGAGATCAGTGATGCAGAGATTTTGGAGCTGGTCCACAGTGCTCTGGGACGGATGACAGTCATTCGACAGATCTTCCCCTTATGGAAGGACAGTAATGTTCGCTGCATGAGGAACAACCACCGCATCTCCTCACTGCTCTGCGATCCTCAAGAAGGCTACCTTCAGTCACTGGAGGTCTCTGAAATACTCACTACTAGAAATTCTTATTGTTGTCATCATTACCATCATCCAGTAACATGCAGTGACCCAGTGCCACTGTCAACTGTTGTTCACCCTTAAAAGAGTTTTCGACAAAATACTCTTTTGAGAAGACGCAAGCATATGACCTCTCAGCTGAACTGTTTCATTCACTTCAAACAATTCAAACAAAAAATGCACACATTGAAAGTAGGCAATTTAACTCATTTTCTGCTTTTATACAATCAGAAACACAATAATTTTTTCACAGCAATATCTCTAACTATAAATGCTATAGATTGTAATATTTGTTTAGTACTTGCACTAGACTCACCCTCTGCACAGTAGTATGGTGCTTTCAGACAAAAGCATAAAAGTGAAAAAGCTCCCAACAAACTTTTAGTTTATACATTTTCCTTCATGTCAATTACAGTGTGGACTGTTTTTTCCCTGGCTTAAATAATGTACATTTAACTGGATCTCTGAAGAATCTGTTCAATTGCAGGCAAAGTATTCAATTTCACTGTTTAGAATGTGTACGGCTTGTCATGGTCACAGGTGTCTTGTATTCAACCTTCTTTTAGAAAACAATGTATAGACAGCTTTCAAAGCCACTACAGAAATGGCTTGTCATTTTACCCCTGTGCAAACATTTTACTATTCACAGAATTAAGTGTCATGTAATTTTTTTTAATCTTTTTTGGTATTTACTAAAGAAATACAGATTGCTTGAAAATATAAGAATTTATACAAAGTAAATGTATCATTTTCCTGAAGCAACACATCATATATATAAAACATCCCTTATTTAACCTCTGAAATTGATAGTGGCACTGCAGTATTAAGGGATATGTAAGATACATTTCCATTCATTAAGCAATACCCAGTCATATAAGCGTAGTCATAGAGGCATCATTTGAAAACAGAACAACTTTTTTCATGTCATCGTTTTTTAAACAGAATTGTTAACCTCTCTTTCAAACAACAGCTCAGGTACAGACTGGAGATTCTGAGTTCCAGCATGAACACATACCACCCAGTACCGCTCATAATTACATGTAGTGTAACCATTACCATTTTTACGCTGACAGTAGATCACATGGGATGATGGGAAGGCAGGCTATGTACATGCCTGTTCTCTTCCATAGTTCCGTGCTCCTCACTGGCCCCTTAAAAGTCTGCTGCTCTGACGACCTTTGAATCCACAACACGTCTCGAGCCATAAACAACCCAAAAAAATAAAACACACAATTTTCCAAACTCAAACCATTTTTTGAGGTAGGCTGTGATGAGAGGCTAGCCAAAGGTCACGGTGGTTGAAAAACACCCATGGGCAAAAGTTTTGAGAATGACACAAATATTGATTTTCTGCTGCCTTAGTTTTTATGATGGCATATACTCCAGAATGTTATTAAGAGTGATCAGGTGAATTGCAATTAATTGCAAAGTCCCTCTTTGCCATGAAAATGGACTTAATCCCAAAAAACCCATTTCCACTGCATTTCAGCCCTGCCACGAACGGACCTGCTGACATCATTTCAGTGATTCTCTCGTTAACACAGATGAGAGTATTGATGAGAAAAAGGCTAGAGTTCACTCCGTCATGCTGATTGAGTTACAATAGCAGATGCCTGTAATTATACTTCAGTATACAATAGAAACATCTGACAAAAAGATTTACAAACACTGAAGCAGCAGTCTTTGTGAAAACCGATACTTTTGTCATTCTCAAAATTTTTGGCCACGACTGCAGGCGTCTTATGAGGCCTGTATGGTGCCAGCTGATCCTGGTGTACCACCACAATCCAGCACCCTTGTCCTTTTCGGTTCTCATCAGACAGGTACATCACCACCACACAGGGCCCCAACCACTGCCCAGCAGCCTAGAGCACAGCTCCTTTTCTCAGGTTAGGTTGCACTCATGCCCCTGGTATCAGCGGCCTCCTGTGATTGCAGCTGTCATATACTCTCTTTTCATCCTTATGCCCCTGGTATCAGCGGCCTCCTGTGACTGCGGCCGTCATATACCCTCTTTTCATCCTTATCCCCCTGGTATCAGCGGCCTCCTGTGATTGTGGTCGTCATATACCCTCTTTTTATCCTTATGCCCCTGGTGGTCCATTTTTAGGCACCAGCAGAGTTTGTGGGGAACATTGGCTCTCCTACTAGGCCTTCGTCTGTGGTTCAGTGTCTTCAACCCTAGTCCAAAGAGGAGCATGGGAGTTAGATAATAGGGTTTGGGTAAGCTGGTGTTCCCTTCTGATGCACTACAGTGAAGTTTGCCAGCTGAATCACGAGATTGCCTATTAAACCAGGTTCCAAGGGAATGGAGTCTTCTGAGCTGGAGGTACTTGCAAACCTTCCCCATCACTGCAGCCTCCTCTGTAAGCTCCTTAGGGGCAACATAACTGTAGATTAGTTACTTTACCAGCTACTTCTGGGATGCCGAGCTGCTGAGGTGTGCAATTGCCATCTCTTGGATTAGCTGTGCGGCGCCCACTCATCTTGCTCCTGGCATGCGACTGCAGATTCTCATCTGGGTCTGGCTCCAAATTCCCTGGGCATAGCTACAGCTGTTGCCCTCCATACTGGGGCTTCAGCAGCTGAAGGATGACAGGGGGCAACTGTATCTGTGCTGGTGTCTCCTTCTTGAGAGAGCCAAGTCCCTGCCTGTTCCACCTGGCACTGCTCTAGCCAGATGGAATAATAGCATCCCTGTGCCTCACAGAGTCTATGGAACAGGGTATCAACATGGCTTTATAGGCACCCCACCTGGTGTAGGACCTTGAAACAGTTACAGCTACAGCACTGTAAACCTGCAGACCACTTGTCTCCTTGGCTCCTAGAAGTTGCAGAGCCAGATGAGCCAAAGTATGACTTGGGAGAGGATCACTTTAATCCCTGTGTCGCTGGCATTGGTACCCAGCAGAAGCTGTGCCACACATTCAGAAATGCCAGGAAGGGGATGGAAATAAGTGCAGAGATCAGGCCCCAAAAGGACATGTCACAGTTTTCCAACCAGGACAGCTCAGTTATTCTGGCAGTCGGCAAGTTCAGAGGACCAAGAATGACTGAAAACCCTTGAATACGCTACTGGTAATAAGAAGCCCCCAAACGTCCTAACCTCACTGACTGACTAGAGCATTGGCAAGTCCCAAACGTCTTGGCCACCTTGCTGATGTCTGTGGCTGCCATGTTGTCATCAGTGACATGCCTCAGACACTTTACTCTCCACTGGAGCAGGTAGCACATGGAAGGGTTCGGCTTCTGGCCACCCTGCCATTTTGCTGGAAAGGCATCCCACAGGTTCTTCAGTGGTTGGCCAGACCAATTGGAACACATACCAGCAAATCATTGACACATGATATATTATATTTGGGGGACCCCTGCTAACACCATCTCCATGAGGTGGGTGGGGCATTGCACAACCCAAAGGGCATCATAGTGAAGTGTCCATGGCCTGTTGAATGCCATATTTCTATAAGAGTTAAATGCCATGGCCACCTGCCAGTATATGATGTGGATGTCCAGAGAGATGAACCAGCTGTAACTACCCAGGTGTTCTGGGGCAAGAAATGATGATGTTCAGTTGGCATCAGTCCACAATAACCACCAGCAGCTGTTCTTCCTCACCAAGACGGCTGAGACGGCACACATGCTACCTGACAGCCATCTCTCAAACTGGCCCCTTGCCTTCTTGGTAGTGGCAGGTGACTGGGGGGGTAGGCAGATGGGGACAGCCTCACCAGCGTTTGTGTGGTTTTGGATAAAATCAGATGCAGTCTGAAATCACTCTATGCTGCAAAGATGTCAGAGTGGCCTTGAAGGAGCTTCTGTGGCTGGCCAGGTACCACCTGCCAGTCTTCCAACAGCATCTTTTTTTGTGCTGCCCCCCCTGGAGTAATTGCCTCCTGGAGACTGGAGTATCATCTCCACATTTCACAACGTCTGATTGCAGGTCCTGATCCCAGTCTGACACCCATGTAGAATCACAGATCTTGATTGAGAAATGGAACAGTGCTCTTTATTGCCAATAGTTATACAATAATTGTACACCTCTCTGTCCAGCACTCCATCTATCCAAATGTCCAGCATGAACTCTTGCCCATACCCACTCCTGTTCCCACTCACAGTTGGATTATTTCAACACTGACAATCGGTCACACAAAACAACAGGAAAGGAAGCCAGCGTGCACACTTGCCCACTTCTGTGATGCCATGTGTTACAATGTTGTTAATACTGGGGTCACATGCCATTAGCTGGCTGCTAATGCCAGTCAAACAAATTAGCATAATAGCATTGCTCAAAAGACATATTTTAAGCCACTTCAGACAAGCTTTTACTGCTATTGCAAATCGAATCACTGACAAATATACAGAAGTATAGTCTAAAAATGGCAAAAAGAAAAAGCAAATAACTTGATGCTATCTGTCAGTCACGTGCTGTTGTTGAGGTGCTAAAAATGAAGATTTCCTGTACCGCTAATCTGTATTTGTTTTTTCTCTCGTAATTGGTTTATTTGAAAGTTGTAGTGGTGTACATTTGCTATTTTTCTTCTTTTTTTGTATAACAATACAGTGAGATCAATGTTGGAAGCAGTCCTTTCTCAATTTGAACAATTTAATATGCTTTAAATATAAACCATTTAAAATTTTTGTTTTAATATTGATACACTAGTGACTGCAGTTTGTGATTGCAATAATGCATGCCATTTTGAGTTTTCTCTATGCTTACATAGCCAGAAGCAAAATAATACATTCAGAACATATTTATAAGGTAAAAAATAGATCACATTTAACTTTATGAAATTCATAAAAGGTAGCAGAAAGCCAAAACGTTTTTAGAGAAGAAATGTCATTGGGAGTTTGAGTTATGTAAACTACAAGGTATTATCCATTGACAGCAGCCATAAAAGTGAGTGCTTAAATATATATAAAAAAATTATTAAATATTTTTTGGTCATTTTTACACTTGGACTGAAGTAAATCAGCTCTTAGATACATTTTGATGGTGCAAGTTTACTTTATCAGAAATGTATTTTAGAATAAATATCAGAAATTACATAAGTTCATTTATTAATAATTAATAAATTAAAGTACTGATGCATGCAGCCTGCATAAATTTACATCTAACTAAATACTCTTATCAATCTTGAAATTCGGAAAAAACATTTTCTGCACTGTAGTATAAAGATTTAAGGTAAAATTGCTTCATTTCTGTTGTCCATACAGGTGTCCAATTTGTACCTCTATGATAGTGTGTTGATGCTGGCCAACGCCTTCTACAGAAAGCTTGAAGATAGGAAGTGGCACAGCATGGCCAGCCTGAACTGCATGAGGAAGTCTACCAAGCCATGGAATGGTGGCTGGTCTATGCTTGACACAATACAGAAGGTATAAGCAAGAATAACAGTAAAAAAAAAGTACAGCTGTCTATATGATTATGTGAAGATTGTTTTATAAATGGGAGAAAGCCTTTTTGGATTGTTTGGTGGTGCAGTGGTTAGCCCTGTTGCCTCACATCTCTGGGGCCAGGGCTTGAGGGTTTGAGTCTCCACCTTGGTTCCATATGTGGAGTTTGGATGTTCGCCCTGTGTCACTGTTGGGTTTCCTCTGGGTTCTCCAGTTTCCCTCCACAGTCCAAAAACATGCTGAGGTTAATTGGAGTTACCAAACTGTACAAGTGAGGGTGCCCCTTCCTGGGTTGTTCCCTTCCTTCCATCCGTAGCCTCTGGGATATGCTCTGGGATTCACTGGCAAGACAAAAATCATGCAATTCTTTTTTTTAGCAGGTCAGACACCAGATAGTCAATTTTGATCTAAAAAATTAATTTTTACATAAACATTGTGCTTATGTGCTGCTCTAACACTGAAATTTCCTTTTGTGGGATTAATAAAATTCATCTTATCTTGTCTAATCTTGTCATACACTTAAATGCCTATAATTTCTTTTTGACAAATATGCAGTCACAAATCCACAAACTTGAAATGATATGTCCTTTTTCTTAGGGTCGTATTACCGGGCTTACAGGGACGATGGACTTCCGAGACGATGGTTCAAATCCTCATGTACAGTTTGAGATCCTGGGAAGCAGCTACAGTGAAACTTTTGGAAAAGATGTTAAGCGAGTGAGTATATCTGCTGATGTCATGCAAATACTGTATTTGTTTGTAAAGAATCATATCGATAATGTTTTAAATTTAAAATATCTTTGTTCTGTCTTAAATGATTTATAAATTTAACCACAGTTGGTCATTTCTGAAGCAGAAAAAAACCTTGACCAGTGGAGTTAGACAGAGATTCTGTAAGGATGCAAATATGTTCCCTTAACCATCATGAGCACTATGAAATCTGCTGTGATTTGGTTGTAGTACAACATGGGAAAGTCAGCTACCCCTGCTTGTTCGCCCATCATTTAACTAGTTGGACTAGTTAAACAGTCACATTTAGTCGACACTTCTGCATCACGACTTTCCCCGTTACAGTTTTGATATATCACGGGGTCGGCATAATAGATTAAATGGGAATTATTTGCTAGTTTCGCCAAAGACCAGCAAACGTAAAACGTTTCACAGCAAACGTATATAAAAGGTTTAGTAGCTCATAAATGCATAAAATATATGTACAATGCTGGATTGGTTAGACGGCAGGGCTTGCACAAGAACTGGGGCCAGTGGTCGTCTGCTTCCACTAGTAACAAGTCAGCTCTGTTGTAGAAAGTTGACACGACACAGTAATGATGCGTTGATTGAAATTAATAATCAGTTGATTTGTTCATTTTTTTAATATGCGTATATTGTATTTTTTTGCTGTGTGATTGTGTTTTACTACTATTAAAGTTGGCTTCATGTTAGGCTTTGATGGGAAAACAACAAGTAATACAATTTGCAGAAAAGTTGTGTAAAGAAGGGTCTGACAATCTGCTTATAATATAACCATGAGTATCTGAACCTTTATTGGCAATTTGTCCCGCATACTACACAACAGCAGCTGCTCAATGAAAGCCTGTTTATTACCTTTAATGAGTGTCATGGACAATAATTATTATGCCCTATATCTCCCTTTTTCTGTGGTATTGCTCTATCTGTATCTTCCAGGCATCGTTATAAGAGTTATTACTTCACTTTTGTCATACAATTACCATTAAATGTGTTGAATATTAAAATGGTATCACCTGGATAAAGCTGTTTGTGAGGGTAAATCTTTCAAATTGCCCTATAATAACATAAACACTCCATATTCCTTGTCTGTATCTTTATGGTTTCTTCCTCACTGTCGACCTCCCTTACTCCTGATATGAGGTTAAGTTTTTGTTAGACTAAAGGCGATAAGAGCCGAAATTTCCGGCATGTCACAGACAATCTGCCTCCATCCATCTGCTCGCACAAATTTCCTTCCCTTGACTTCCTCAACCCCTTTTCCTTCCAGTACATCGCAAAATGCGTATCCATCACACCCTCTACATAACTTGCTCCAGCTGCTTCTGACTAACCATCAATTCAGATCCTTGCTGATAAACATCTCCCACGTCAAGAACTGAGGTTAGGGAAGATGGTCTATAATCATTATATAGTTACCTGCTTTAGGATTTTAGATATCTGTGACATTTAAAATATCTGTGAACACTGGAGCTAGCTGGCTGGGCCTAGCAGAGTGGTCTTACAATTTTTCTCTTGTTTTCTGTCTTGAAAATGGTTCTCATCTTCATCAGTGATGAGAAATTGAGGTGAGAGGGAGCCAGTAGGTGTTCTGGGCGAAGAGACCCCTGGGCCAGCAAAGTGTCCGCTGAAATGGCTGAGGTTAGCAGAAAGGACCAGGGCATCATCAAATGGAGGGACTGGAATTTTATTTTTTTTTGTAATCAATCACTTCTTCAGGCAGCTCTGGAGCCTGATTTGAATTACTGTTCTATCCTATGGGCATATTTTGATTTTGCAGTCTTTGATTATGGTAGAGTGCAGTTCATATTTCGACAGTTTTTGCTGCTGTCGCAATTGGAACAGGATGGATTTTTCCTATTCTGCACTAGCTGCATGTTTTACGTGAAGCAGAGTTTATTGTTACAGTATAGTCATCATCTTGTGGGGATGCATATTTCTTCACAAAAAATTATGCTATACAATGCAGTGTTGATCTATTTATCTGCTGTGCTACACGCTGCTTTGAAAATATGCTAATCTATACACTAGATAGATCCACCTTAAGAGCCCATAGAATCCGGCGACGAGGACTTTATAATGATTGTTTATTGTTAGATTTATCCTTTTGCTTGTAGGATAGATCACTCCATAGTAAGGCTTACTCAGTGGCACAGGTGGGAAAACCCTCTGAACATCAGGAACTGATGAATGATGACATTCAAGTGTTTTTCCCTCTCAATTCAAGGAATTTGATAATGGTGGAGCAATGGCAATCCAAAACATTAAAATTGTTGCACCAGAGATACTAAGAACCAATTTTCATCACCTTTGGATTTTAAGTAAAGTATACCTTTCCCAATTGCCCAGAATATGGTGAATCTGAGAGGAGTAATACCGATTGGTCAAGTCAGGTATCAGTGATGCAGAGAATTACTGTAAGTCCCCTTTTCTTTGTATTGGCAGTAAAGTTCAACCAGTTTTATCTCTGAGAGAGAGAACATTCGCAAGCAACAGAGCCAGCACCGATGGGGCAGAGGTTGTCTCTTGAACTTGGCACAGACGAAGGCTTGTTAGTTCTGCTGTTGTTGTAAGTTCAGGAGAACTGAAAAGGCTGTACATTTTCTCCCTAATCTGCAGTATATCAAACTTACTTGTTTAAGGTGACACAAACCTGGGCTGGATTAATGCATAGGCTATCCTAGGCTATAGCCTCAGGGCCTGGAAAACATCAGGGCCCCGCCCTACCATGGGAAAATGGAACGGTTAGTTAAATCGGCAACACATGAGCATCCATGCTGATGTCGGCCTAGGACCCTCCGATAAATTAATCCGCCCCGACACAAAGACATGCTGAAAAAAGAAGCAAGACAGATATACGACATGGATCAGAGCACCTGTACAGTCGGCATCTCGTGAAATAAACGTCAGAAATAAAATATATGAAAGGGAAGTAGAAAAAAACACTGAGCAAACAATACAATACAAGATTTTAAATTCCATTACTTAATTTGAGACACAGAGCTCCAATATTAAGAGCCATTGTGATGATTGAACAGGGAGAGAACTCATGTGTGGAAGCAATGTTTTTAATATTCTTGTTTGTAAGCAAGAGACATACAGTATGTGGCTCATACTACTCTTCCTACAACATTCTCTTGTCTTTCTCTTAGGTGGCAACATGGGACTCAGCTCGAGGACTTAATGGTAGCCTGAAAGAGAGTCGCATCGAGAATGGTATGCAGGGTGTGACGATCAAAGTGGTGACGTTACCGGTAGGAGCCACTCGTCTTTGTACTTCTTTTAATCCGACAGATGTAGATATAGATGAGTTTGTAAATAAAATCTAAAATGGATTTTGGACATTCAGAGATAATGTTGGTGAGGAAATGCTCAAAGGATACTTATCTAGAATCCTATTGAAAAGATTCCACATTCACATTAATACCAGTCTTTTGATCCTCCCATCTGGATATCATGAATGTACTAACAGAAGATTAGATGACAGTGGGATACCAAGGAATTTTAATATTACTGTGAATGCTCTAGCTCTTTAATTAAATACAACAAATTCCTCGAGTTTACCGCAGAGATATTTGGCTGTTCTAAAGGATGGCTTTCCATGTACTAAACCCTCCATTTTAATATGCCTCTAGTTGAGCTATGGGGTTTTGTACTTCTATGCATTCTAACTTTTCAGCCTGAGCTTTTAGAGCAGCCACATGAGTCATTTCTTGGTTTTAAATTAGGGCTGAACGATTTGTTGATTTCAAATCGAAATCGCGATTTTAAACAATGCAATTAGCAAATCGCAAAGGTTACGATTTAGGACATATATTATACAGCATGTCGGACCCAGGGTTTAAAACTGTTGCGAGAATAGTTTTACAAATTCATTCCGTGCTCCCTGTGTGACAGTCATTCTCACCAATCAGAAGCGCCGTGCTTCCCGCGTGCCAGTCATGCTCACCAATCAGAAGTGACCCGACACGACGGAGTATACGCCCACAAACAGCAAACACGTGAAACCCGAAGAAAAAATACTGATTCCGCTAGTGAGCTAAAAGTGAATTGCCTTCCTATTTCATGGTCCGAGATTGTTATAGAAAGGTCCTATCATCAATAAAACCGGCGACCTACTTTTAACCACCAGCAGCGATATACTTCAGCGTGTCACACCTTTTGTTTTTGCTAATGGGAAATCGTATTAGCATAACCCATAAAAACAACAACGAGACTGGTAATCCTCACAGCAGCAGAGTCTGTGACCCCCAGAAATGCCATAAACCCATAATACAGTCGTGTTTATATCGTATGTTTTTGTGCTCATTGATGTAAGTATTGATTTCCATAGATTAATCTTGTGAAATTAATCTTAATCCCACAA
>JAODLD010000069.1:9823478-9835757 GCA_026781065.1 Mormyrops boulengeri
GTATGTAAGAGTTTTATTACCATGTAAATAGTCTGTAGGGTTTGCAAACTGCCCTAACGTTTTTGATGCAGCTAATTGTAAGTTTATAATGGAATAATTTAGATTTGCCATAAGATTTCTTGCGTGAGAGTCTGAAAGCCTGTTACCCAAACCGGTGAGAGTTTTCCCCTGAATTGATTTGTATAGAGAATAACCATATACAGTTGTTAATAAGCAGAAAATTCGACCAACATGAAATCACCAATAAACTACGTCTATTTATTCGACATTTTATAAAATGCATACACGTTTGAAAATTTTCCAGCTTTATGATTTCAGAGCAGCCACTCTGTTATGAACATTGCGGCTTTTTGGTTGAGAGTGTTAGATTTCCTGCTGTTACCACTAATAACACAAAAGGGCTGCATACACCAAAGTAGTTCTTGCTTGTTCATTGGCGGGGGAAAAGGTGGTTCTAGAGTTAAACGCGTATTCATTATTACTTTATTTAACTTAACACATCACATCTTTAAATTCTCATCCTTGCATTAGAATATCGACCAGTTCATATTTTGACAGAATCTCAAGTGGTAATTCTGCGTCATATATTTCAAATTTATTACACACTTAATATTGAACTGAAGCTTGACGTATAAAAAATTATATCGCAAATGAAACCGTAATCGAAATGTCTATCAGAAAAATCGCGGTTAGATTTTTCCCCCAAATCGTTCAGCCCTATTTTAAATGTAGGAAATAGGTAATAACATTAGGTTAAAAAAAAAAGAAAAATAGGGAGTTAACGTGACAGAAATGCTGCGACATTTCTGTTGTTTGTCTGTCCTCTACTGCAAAATGTATTTGATTTTTGTATGTATATCCTTAATTTGTGTACTATTTTGTTTCCATTTTATTTTCCATTCAATACTGTCCAATAGTCTTCGGCAGTCAAAGACTAATAAGTGTATATTGGCAAATAAAAACATAGGTTAACATTAGCACATATGCAAACCAACAGTAACACAATAAAAAAGTATCTTGAACTTCTGTTTTCCAAGAATTACTGATGTCTTGTTGGATGACTAGAACACCGCTTTGGTTACCAAGCTTCTCCTCAGGGGCACCTCAGCCATTCCATGCATTCCTTCAATTTCACACCAGCTCATTAATTAATTAGAATTAGTTAAATAGTTTTATGAGATATTGCTTAGCCAAACATGGAATGCTCATGGTCGAGTCAAAAAGCATATGGATATTGTATGTATATTGGATGATTACTAGAAATACTGGGGTAACTACAGAGGTTTTGAAATGGCATCACACTTTGACACACATAATATCACAGTTTCACACCAACATGAAGATAATTGAAACATCATTTTCTTTGTCTGCCTAAGGCTTTTGCACAGTACTATCAATGAACACATAATGTTATGCTCATAAAATGTATTGCCTTACTTTAAGGAGGAGCCCTTTGTCATGGTCGCAGAAAATATTCTTGGGCAACCCAAGCGATATAAAGGATTCTCCATTGACATTCTTGACGCATTAGCTAAGAATCTGGGCTTCAAATATGAAATCTACCAGGTTGCAGATAACATATATGGCAGTCAGCTACCTAACGGTTCCTGGAACGGCATGATTGGAGAACTTATCAACAAGGCAAGGCATCATTTAATTGTTTAATTCCCTTTGATTCAGATGTGGTCATCTATCTTCAGAATTGCTTTATTTTTCCGTCACTGCTTTCAAATGAACATTCTGTTTCTTCATTTCTACAGAGGGCAGACTTGGCTATATCTGCAATCACAATCACACCGGAACGGGAGAATGTAGTGGACTTCAGTATGCGTTACATGGACTACTCAGTGGGGATTCTGTTGCGCAAACCAGAGGAGAAAGTCAACATCTTCTCGCTGTTTGCACCCTTTGACCTGGCAGTATGGTCCTGCATAGCTGCCGCCATCCCTATAGTGGGAGTTTTGATATTTGTTCTCAGGAGGATACAGACAGTGCGTAACCCCTCAGCACCCCATCAACCATCCTCCCTCAATAGCGCCATCTGGTTAGTCTATGGATCTTTTGTTCAGCAAGGTAGGTGATATAGTTCATGTATACCAGGTTATGCATTTACAGGCAGTGTATTCAGCTTTTTCAGACTCACTATACCAATTCTGATACCTCTTACTAATCCCGCATGTCAACAAAGTATAGATTTAGCTGCCTCTGATGCCCATAATGTGATCATATATGATCACATGGTGACTTAATACAATATTGGGGAATGTTAGTCACATATAGCATTAAATACCTGGGCTTTTTGGGGAAATCACTGACCCTGTGAAAGGAAGCTACAGTACACATGAACAAGAAGAGGGGAACCAAGATTTTAATAAATCAATATGAAAATGGGTCGAATGGTCAATGAATTTATACGTTTTCAATATGTCCATCGGGTGGGTATAGTGTTGCTGGTGTTATGATCCATGGTGGTTTTCCAGCTATTTTTAACATGCTTTGTGTTAATAGTAATAATCCTCCCTCCCCCCCCCATTTTAAAGATCAGGCTTTTTACATTTTTTCTGGGCATAGAGGTCCAGTCCAATTTAAATTGAAAAACTACAAGGACTATACATTTTAGCACTTAAATGTTCTACAATGTTGACAGGATAGTCCATGAAGTATGGCTTACGAAACTAGAGATAAGTGTAAGATATGTTATAAAACTTATGTGCATTGCAGACAGTCAAGTACAGTATGTGCCTGATATATTTCTCCATTTTAACCCAGTGTTGAGTCTTTGGCCATTGCCAGTAAATTTCATGTTAGTAATTATGGTAACACGTTACTTAAAGCAGTCATGTATAATGCATTTTAGATACCTTCATAATGCATTATAATGCATTCATAAAATATTATTAACATGGCTATAACTCTTTATCAAAAGGTATAGTACATTATAGATATGTTTATTAGGTATTACGAATGCTCTACGAAAGGTCTCCCCTATAATGCACTATAAATACCTTCATAATGTAGTGCAAAGCATCCTTAATTCTTATACTGACCATTAAAATGCATTATACTGCTTTAAGTAAAGTGTTACCGTAATATTTTTTCTCTGTGTTGAGAAACAAAAAACTTTTTAATGATGTAGACAGTGATAGACAGTGCAACTGGCTCTGTGTCTATGCATTTCCTGCAGTTTTACTTATATTCAACCATGGTCTATAATCATGGGTCATGGCACTCAGTTTTTATCTATCACAGCTATGACCAAAAATTCATTGAATGGAGAATAATTTAACCACAGGGCTGCTTGCAATTAATTCTGGAAATAAAGCCTAATTTATTCAGGGACATAATTCTAGTTAGTGAGGTCATGGTGGCCCATAACCTTTTGATCCACAGAATCCAAGGAATTAGAAATTATTCATAATTCATTCATTTAAAACTCTTTGGACCAGGTTGGTGGATTAGAGACTGGAAAATCATGGAAATGTTATTGAAGACTACTGAGAAAATAAATGGCTACTGTTGCTGTTTCTTTTGTAATAATTATGCTGATAATTTACATATTACATATATAAATTTATTTATATTATTCATTATTAACAATTTCAATGTCTGTGTCATTCGGGACGAGCAGAGCATCTCAGCATGCCCAAAATTAATAACCGTTTTCATTTGTGTTGTGAATAAAAATGAATGTGCAAGACTCCTCACAGTCACGGTTGATGTAATCTGAGTAGCTGGTTTTAATGCCAATCAGAAGGCACGCCACAGCAGAATCATCCATAAATTTGATCAGCATGCAACTCGTGTGGCTGAAAGAAGCAGTGATTTGTATACAAGATAAATAATAGATTATCTTGAATTTATTTGAGCCGACTCCTGCATTTAGTATGAAAGTAATTGAGCCACTGTATGAGTGTTCTATTTAACCCATATTGATAAGCTTCTTATTCTTTTGGAATGAGTGACGTGAATAATATCAAATTTTCATCTACCAAGGTGTAGCCTGTGTACTGATTAAGGTGGTGAATATCCAAAGCAGGAAGCAGTATAAAATTGAGAGCACATACTGAATGAAATTAAATTCTCAGATTTTCAGGTGAATCAGCCTGTAGAATTTTGAAGACTCTTTGCTTAGAAATATGCGGCACACTCACCTGCAATAGTCAAATCAAAATAACACATGTAGTTGACAGATTTTTGCATTAATGTGTCTTTGGGTCCTCAGATACTTGTGGCTGCCATTTGTTATTTCACAGCATAATGTGGGACAGACCTGAGGACCATATTAAAATGTTGTCCTGGCAATGTATTTAAAAACTGTGCTGTCAGTTTGTTATCTTAGCACTCTGACCAAGTGTTTTGGAGATTTACAATACAGTAATATATAAGGAACCTAATATACAAGGAACCATACTGTCATGTAACCATACTGGCCTAAAAATTTAATTATAACATAATCTCAATATTATGTTTGTCACTTAATGACAATAACAGTGTTTTCCATGTTGTTTTATGCACAAACATTACATTATCCATGTGGCGACACAACATTTGATTGTTTGTTTTTGTTTCTGCGTCATAAATTATGTCAAAAATGTCTGAGTAAAATAATTAAGTGCCTAACATGAAGTGATGGATACCATGAGAAAGGCATTTGTCGCTAAAATTTGTCACAGTGCCAGTAAGTGGATAAACCCCTGATACAGGAATCATTTTATTTGCTACAGATTGTTGAAGATTAGGGTCAAGTCATATATAAATATATTTCCACATGTTGCATAAAAACACATTTTACGTGTGGTCAAAGGGATGTTTTGTGATTAGTTTTGTATAAAATTGTAATTTGCCCGTCTCCAGAACCTAATAACTCATTATTCTCTCTTTTATCCTCACTCAATCAATGGTGTGCCTCTTCACTGAATATTTATTCACTATCGACAGTCTCCAGCCTGAAAGGATGAGCCACTGCAGTGATCTGAACATTTTCTGAAATAATAATTATTTCTGCGTCTTTGCACCACTTAATCAAAAACCAACATGCAAGACAGCTTGATCAGAGGTTTCCCTTTGCAGGTGGGGATTCCATGGTGACCTCCATGGCCCTGAAGATAGTAATGGGAAGCTGGTGGCTCTTCACTCTCATCGTATGCTCCTCCTACACAGCCAACCTCGCAGCATATCTCACTGTGTCCCGCCTAGACAACACCATTCGGTAAGACTCCTTACTGTACCAGCTCATATCAGAGGGTGCAGGAGATTTTACATGGCAGCTGATAGTGTAGCATAAGTGACTGTATGACCTAAAGGATCGAATCCAGATTACAGAAGATGAATGCTTCAATATATATCAAGCTAAAAAAATTAGTAAAGGCATGTCGACTGTTTGTATGATTATAATTTAATATTGTATTTTTGCTATAGAGATGAATGTGAAATCTATGTAACTTAGACTAGGCTATAAAAGAGATCTGACAATTTGAACTTTGATATGCAAGTAGCTAAAAGGCTTCCAGAAAGGCCAAAAAGTCAGTCACTCAATTGCAGGTGCATAAAAACTGTAAAATTATTCAATGCATTAGGAGGAATTTTCTCAAAAATCATGAGAGCTCACACCATGGCAAAACTGCATTGGCAAATAAGAATGATGGTCACAAATTGAGACTTACCAGGACAGATGGACATTTAAAATCATTGATACTAAACATCTCAAAAGTTCATCCTTAAAAATTATGAATCAGTACATTTGTCACCTAGTGTCAACCAAAACGGTGCAATCTAGAAAGGAAATTCAATATTTCAGCCATATGAATTGTGCGTTTCTTGTGATCTTGAGCCAGGAGCTGAATTTTTAGGTCTGGGCCAATATTTGAATCCAATCACTTAATGAACATCTGGTATCAGCCCAGACTCTGAGGCCTTGTGTCTTTAAAATATAGTAAGACTGGAAACAAATTTTACCAGTTAGCCTGCAGGGGATGTTGTCAAGGAAGCCCTTAATAGTCAAATTAAATGTTAGGTAATGGCAATATTTCTGTTCTCTTTTTATCTTGAGAGTATATTTTCAGTATAAAGAAGAGCCTTCAAATACGCAGGTGAATCAGTAGCTTGCAAAAGTATTCAACCCCCTTGAATGTCATGACAATTGTCTGGAGTATAAAACACAACTTTCTCAAACAGCATTTATGTTCAGACCTCTTCCTTTGCTCCATTATTTTTTCAAACACCAAAATAGGTCAGTTGTCTACTAACACAAAAAAGATAAAAATAACAAGACATGATACATGCTGGTTGCATAAGTATTGAAACCCTGCTTGAAAGTATTGGAATCTCCAGGTTTACACAAATGAGTAGTGATCACAAACGACACAAGCGTGACAATTACTTGACCATAATTAAACATAATTAGGCACTCTTTAGTCCTGATGTTTCTCTCTGGATATAAAAAATGCCCTTTAGAAGGGCCATTGTCTTTTTTGGACAATCTCTGATAAAATGAAGACAAAGGAGAATTCTGCTGATATAAGAAACAATGTCATTGAAATGCACAAGGCGGGAAAAATATCAAAGAGTTTGAATATCCTGATAAGTACTGTTTGATTCATCATGAGAAAGTGGAAGGTTCATCACGGCACCCAGACCCTTACTAGAACAGGGCGCCCTTCAAAACTATGCATAAGAGCAAAGCATCGACTGGTCAGAGAAGGCTACTAGAAATCCAACCATCACTCTCAAAAGTCTGGAGTGCTCTTTGGCTAAAGTGGAGTGAAGGTGCAAGGGTCCACAATTTCAGGAGCTCTCCATAATACAGGACAAGAAGTTTGAAGCCAGAAAGTAGCGAAAAGCCATTCCTTAAGAGGATCCACAAAAATGCAAGTATGGCATTTACTGCAAAGCACGAGAAAGAGCCAGTGAAGATGTTAGAGAACGTTATGGCGAGATGAGACCAAAATTTTTTGGCAGACACGAAAGAGGTACAGTATGTGTGGCATAAAACTAAACACCATACCTATGGTGAAATATGGTGGTGGCAGCATTATGCTATGGGGAGGCTTTTCATGTGCTGGACAATGGATGGGCAAAAATGAATGTTCTGCAATGGCCAAGTCAAAGCCCTAATCTTAAACCTATCGAGAATCTGTGGCACTATTTGAAAACTGCTGCTCAGAGGCACTGTCCCACCAACCTAGAGGATCTCTATAAATTCTGCCAAGAACAATGGGGAAGAATCACTTTTGAACAATGTGCAAAACTGGTAAATACTTACCCCAAAAGAATTAAGGCTGTTATTGCAGCAAATGGGATCTCAACAAAATATTTCTGTGCAGGGATTGAATACTTATGCAAAGGCTAAATTCTGAGTTTCTCTTCTTCAGTTAAATGTCTGCAGAGAATGTATTAGTTTATTTTGACTTTGGAAATTACTTTGTATAATAACAGCATAATAGGTCACGATAAAATTCTAAATGGACAAATATGTGTACAAATCTTTTGTCATGAAGAAAATTATGATGACTTTTAAGGGGGTTGAATACTTTTGCAAGCCAGTGGTACGTTCCAAGACCTACCGCAGATAGCTGAAGCGGATAAAAGCGAACCATCCACAGATCCTCTGTACAACATGGTCTTCGTGTATATGCATATAGTAAAGTTTAACTGATAAATCATGCACAGTAAGACATTGTCAACATTACATATGGTAACAATAAGGTACATTGTACATTATACAGTACTGTACAGCAGTGGTGGGCACAGCCAACCGAAAAGTTACTACTACCTTTTATCCCCAAAATAAAAAACCAAATGTTTCAGATATGCTGTAGAGCTATTTATCCATCTGTTCTGGTGAGAGTTGCCTCATTTTGGAGATATCGGCTGTAGAAATGTTAGCCTTGCGAATACAATAGAACTGAATGACATTCTTTTGGTGGCAATTAAAGTGCCAAATAAATACATTTGAAAAATTTAACTGCGATGTCTCTTGCCAGAAATCATGACTTACTCAAGATAATCCACAGACTGCATAGTTTAGCAGTTTAATGTAGGAACTATTTTCCTTCTACCAAACTCCACACACCAACCATACCACTTTGCAGAACTTAGTGCCAGGGCGTTCATGTTCCTGACAACGGGACTGTAACGGTAACTGTGCAGTGGTACTATGCAATTCAATGTGATATGATGCGGTGCAAAAGAATATGATGCGATGCAAAAGAATATGATGTCAGCAGACAGCAAATAAAAAACTAAAAAGCGACGTTTTTACTTCACATGTTTGTTTCTCTAGTACTGCAACTTAATAAGCATCTTGTTTATATATTATATAGTTCTAATATTATAATTATATGTCAATAAATCAGATTTTACCAATGCATTGATGTTAGAAACGATGTATCCTAAGTCCATCCCATATTGCATCTTGTGTACACTTTTAAAATCAGGGTAATCGCATGAAAGTTTTATGCCAGTGTGTTGCTGCAAATCCAAGCGCACCAATCCAGATGTTGCGGTCTGCATCACTGCGACGCATAGTTACATTTCTGAAAAGGTGCTTGTCAGACTACAGTGTAGGGTACACGAGTATGCCGTACCTACGGCATCGATTAGATGAAGAAGTATTAATCAGCCTTTAAGACTGTAATGTCATAAGTGAACTGAACCACAGAGATACACTACTGTATGCTACCCAGCTGCTGCTATGTCAACCAATCACGTCTTGTGTTTACACGTACTGTAGTAAGCCAACAGCGTGCCAGATAGACTGTTGCAGACACGCTCACAACAGACAGGAACGGAGATGTATGATTTTAAGGTTTACAAATGTTTTTGACCATTAAACTTTATTTACTTTACTTGCACAAAAATGTTAGTGGATTTACAGTTAGCGGCAAGGGCATAACTTTGGGTTGAGCACTAGGGAGTTGAGGTCTCTGCCCATTTAAGGGATTCAGAGGGTTTTATTGGCTGGTTTTGATTACTTGGGAAATTACATGCCTCCCACTCCCCCATAATCTATGCCGATACTTAAACTAAAATCAGAGGAAGCTAGTTCGTCCACTAATGGTTTTCAAAGTTAGTGGAAAATGCTAATCCGCTAATGAAAAAGCTCCACTAAGTACAGTGCTGTACTCTCAAATGACAGGGATTCTAACATTTTAGATTAATTCTCAAGAGACAATGAAAAATAAATCATGTATCATGTTTTTTATACATTTTTAAAACACAGACATTATGATAACATAGTGAGAATGTTAGAGGCAGACCAGCTCAGAGTTCTGCAGGGAAGCGTGGGAAGGGGAAAAAAGGGAGATAGATGAGTCATGTACTGGGAGAGATTGGGCTGGCGGATTTCACCCTGTTACACCCAGTATGTCCTTGGCGCACTGTTTGAAACCTATAAACGATTTATTTCTGGATTAAAAAAAAATCTGGACCACAGTAAACCATGGATATCTAAATAACACTTTTTATGGATGCAAACATGTGCAGACAATAATATCATGGAATGAGAAATGTTGAAATTAATTGGAACCATTAACTGCCACTGTGTTTTGGACACATCATATAACAATCCTTGTTTTAATTGAACATATACTTCTTCTCTAACAGATCAGGAACAGTTGGCAACTCTATGCAATAAAATGCAGATCCGTCATGTAGCAATGCAGAATTTTTTTATACCTGTAGTTTTATTTCATAAGATAAATATGTTCATGTGCTGCTCTTGTGTATTTTTCCCCATTTCGTATTGTTAATGGATACTAGCTGGCTATTAAATAACTACATAAACTTGATCTCTTGGCACCAATATGCTAATTAAAAAAAAATATGAATTTGCATGGTTTTCCAATTTGTGCTTTGCATAGTTTGAAAAGTATAATATTTCTGAAAGGAAACATTACAAATCTGAAGAGTGAATTCTATGTAGCCTTAATGATTATTGAATGACGGTTAAAAAGAAGTATAGTGTATATAGGAGGATTTATTAATCTAATGTAATTCATTCTGTTTTATTATTATTATTATTATTATTATTATTATTATTGTTCTCAGACGAAGGCATCAGTTGCCGTTTAGCTTAAAAAGTGCATTATGTACTTACGCATATGCATTATGTACTTACGAATGAGTTACGTTCCGAACGGCCGTTCGTAACTTGAAATGTTCGTAAGTCGTTATTCAACATCATTTTAACACTATACGTGAGTACAAAGAACTAGGATGCTGGGAGTACGCACGCTACACTGCTGCGCGGCTGGTACTAGGCAGAACTGGTGCGCAGAAAAAAAAAATTGGTGTTGTGGACAGGAAACAGGAGCCCAAGGAACACAATTTGGACCTGCACTCCTCTTCGTTCATATGTCTGAAAGTTCGTAAGTTGAACGTTCGTAAGTAGAGGAGCGTCTATATTTACACCGATCAGCCATAACAGTAGAACCACCCTCCTAATATTGTGTAGGTCCCCCTTATGTTGCCAAAACGATTCTGGCTCATTCAGGCATGGACTCCGCAAGACCTCTGGAGGTGTCCTCTGTTATCCGGCGCTAAAATGTTGGCAGCAGATCTTCCTGTAAGTTGTGAGGTGGAACCTCCAGGGATTGGACTTTTTTGTCCAGCACAACCCATAGATGCTCAATCACATTGAGATCTGGGGGATTTGGAGACCTTGCACTCTTTTTCGTGTTCCTCAGACTATTCATGAACAATTTTTGCAGTGTGTCAGGGAATATTATCCTGCTGAAAGAGGCCACTGCCATCGGGGAATACCATTGCCATGGAGGGGTGTACTTGGTCTGCAACAATCTTTAGGTAGGTGGTATGTGCCAAAGTAACATCCACATGAATGTCAGAACCAAACGTTTCCCAGCAGAACATTGCCCAGAGCATCACACTGCCTCCATTGGCTTATCTTCACCAGGTAAATAACGCACATGCACCAACTGTCTACATGATGTAACAGAGAACATGATTCATCAAATCAGACCAACTTCTTCAATTGCTCCATGGTCCAGTTCTGTTGCTCACATGCCCAATGTAGGCAACTTCAGCAGTGGACAGGGGTCAGCATGAGCACTCTGGTCTGTGGCTATGCAGTCCCATATGCAGCGAGCTGCAATGCACTGTGTGTTCCAACACCTTTCTATCATAGTCAGCATTAACTTTATCAGTTACAGTATTTGTACTACAGTAGTTTGCCTGTGAGATCAGATCGGATGGGCTAGCCATCGCTCCCTAAATACATCAGTGAGCCTTGGGTGCCCATGACCCCAATGCTGGTTTATCCAGTTGGCCTTCCTTGGACCACTTTTGGTAGGTACTGACCACTGCATACTGGGAACAACCCCAGAGGAACTGGCGTTTTGGAGATGCTCTGTCCTGTCGTCTAGCCATCAAAATTTGGCCCTTGTCAAAGTTGCACATCCTTACGCTTGCCCATTTTTTTCTGCTTCCAACACATCAGCTTCAAGAATTGACTATTCTTGACAGGTGCCATTGTAACAAGGTAATCAATGTTATTCACTCCACCTGATCTTCGTCTTATTACTGATTGGTATAAGTATTTACCCCCTTGAATGTTTTTTCTGTACAAATATCAAAGAGCATATATACACAACAGGTTCATTAACAACTTGAAGAGATAGAAATGTACTCAGACAGTGGAAGAGACAGAGCCTTAATGGATATACAGTATGATTGAATGCACAGGCAATACCAAAGACAAGAATGCAAGCAGGATGCGGGATGGGTGGTGTAAGGTGTCTTGAAGGCAGTACTGCTTGCACCTCATATTGCACGTGAGGTAATATTGAGTGTAATAATGCATTTTGTAAGTACTACAAAGCACAACCATATAATAAAATCATCATTTCTGTAGTGGAATAACACCAACCAAAAGCAGGCATCACTACATTATATTTGGTAAAAACTTTTTCTATGAATGCCATGTCAATAAGAATCTATGAAGACATTCATAGCGCATTCATAAAGCATTATGAACATGGCTATAAATATTTATAAAAAGACGTAACACATTTTAGCCATGTTTATTATGCATTATAAATGCTTTAAGACAATCTCGTCTATAATGCACTATACATACCTTCACAATGCAGTACAAAACATCCTATAATGGCCGTTATAAGGGGGGCAGCGTGTGGCTCAGTGGGCACGTCTGTGGGTCCTTGAGCACGGCCCTTTTGGGGGGGCGCCGGCCCCCCCCCGGCCGCCGCGCCCCCCCCGCCCCCCCCCCGGCGGCGGCCCCGGGCCGGCCGGGAAACACGAGAC
>JAODLD010000069.1:9840461-9873253 GCA_026781065.1 Mormyrops boulengeri
CACTTGTGAGTTCGTTAGATCAGTTCGGCTCAGGGACGGGAATAGCTCAGCGTGTCTGACTGACTCAGCTCAGAGGCTGCAAGGCAATTGTGAGTTCGTTAGATCAGTTCGGCTCAGGGACGGGAATAGCTCAGCGTGTCTGACTGACTCAGCTCAGAGGCTGCAAGGCAATTGTGAGTTCGTTAGATCAGTTCGGCTCAGGGACGGCAATAGCTCAGCGTGTCTGACTGACTCAGCTCAGAGGCAGCAAAGGCATTTGTCAGTCTGTTTGATCAATTCAGCTCAAGAACTGGTACAGCTCAGTGTGTCCGACTGACTCAAATGCCGCTAGAGTATTATGTAGCCATTCATCTCCAATTTAACCACGTGATCAGCCTGAACGCTACAGTCGCTAAAATGTAGATTAGATCAGCGATTCTCAACCCATGGGCCGCGACACAGATCTGAGTGACAGCAAGTTCTGAAAGGGTTGCGAGGTAGAGTTGGAAATGTACGCATTTTAAAACCAGCGAGGTCCTGTGCTGATCCACGATCAGATTTCCCAGCCCCAATCCTCAAATTAACCTATATAAATGGGTCTCTACCAATCCAAGAATTTAATAAAATTTTAAATTCACTGGCACATTCAACCAGATTTGTGCCATAGGCATTGATTAGCGCAAATTGCACCGTGTAGTGGATCATAACATTAATTTAAACCTATATTTGATATACGGTCGACTTCGCTGGAATAGTAAAAATTGGGTCGCTGTGCAAAAAAGGTTGAGAACCACTGGATCAGAATGTTCTTATGCTGGTGCTCTAGTTTGTACTAATATAGGTCACGAATTGCTGTATCAATCACTACTTGTGGTGGTTTGGCAACTAATTAATTAAAATAATTTATTTATTAGCAATGGCATAGGACAATGTTTCATATTGGGGGGACAGAACCTAATAATTTAAAAACAAAGGTATTTTTAAAGGTGGGACAGATGAAGCCAAATTAAATTTTAGAGGTGTAAATCATAAGCTTTGCCACTATATGATTTTATTTCGATTTTCCAGCAGTTATTCAGTATCTGGCTATATTTGAAATGTTACGGCAATACAATTCAATTCCAGTCAGTTATATGTTATGAATGAAACATTAGCTGATTTTATTGGAATTTATTTGATTTCAAAAAGACTTAAACTTATGTTCATGTTTAATTTTTCATTTTAACAACAGAATATGTTGAAAAACCATACATGTCTTAAACAATGCCTGCACAAGAAACATTCTGTTTTATATTTTTATTTTAACGACAAAAACCTATTTCTGGATATGTATAACTCACTCCCTGACAACATAAGAACACAGGTGTACTAAACTACATACAATGTACTATAATGTATTGGTCTCAACTCTCTACTAGGTGAGTCTCTAGATTGTTTTGTGTGAGACATTTTTTCACAGATTTTTTTTTCGGCAGCATTTTGGCATATCGTAATGATATGAATCGATATTTGTTAATTCAGTGGATTAAATCATATTGTGGCCTTGACAATTTATATGTTGATTAGAAGTGATTAATTAAATATTGGGGAGGACACACCTACAAATACTGGGCTGTTACTCTAGAGCAGGGGTGGCCAATTTTATCCGCAAAGGGCCGGTGTGTGTGCTGGTTTTTGGGGTAACCTTTAGGTCAGCTGTTCAAACCCCAGTGTGAGGACTCTCAAGCCAATCAGTCCTCTACTTAGAAATCTAATTAGGCAGTTGCAGCGAAAACCTGCATACACACCGGCCCTTTGTGGATAAGACTGGCCACCCCTGCTCTAGGTACAGTACTGTGCAAAAGCTTTAGGTAGTCAAAGGAAATGTTTAAGGCTGTATATCTGGGTAGTAAGTGTATATTTGCTAAAAAAACTATTTAACATTAGAAAATACGTAAATTAACAGTAACAAAAAATTTATCAGAATTTTCCAAAATTCTCCAGAAAAAAACAATCTCCAAATTGTATGGCTAGAAGAACACTGCTAACTCTAACCTCTCCTCAGGGGTTTCTCAGCCAACCCGTGTATTTGTTAAGCTTCACCACCAGCTCTCTTAATTAACTTAATTAGTTAAATAACTAAAGTGAGGTACTGACTAGCTAAACAAGGTGTGTATCACGTCCCAGTGATGACAGCAGCAGGTGTGAGGAAACAAGATCAGGGCAAACAAAAGTAGACCATGTGGGGTCAAACAAAAGGCACAACAGGCGAAAGGGGAAACCACTGGAGCATACATTAGGGTAACATCAATGACCGGACTGGGGAGCACAGGCCTGGGAGGCACTCTTATACTGAACTAACAAGGGAGCAGTTGAGGGGCAGCTGGAGTAATCCACATGAGTAATCCACATGAGACCTACCTTACAAGAGGTAAGACAAATGATCAATAGGTGTGGCTTCTTAGAGGGGCAGGGATGCAGGGCATGACAATGTGCTAGTGATCAAGTCAACAGATACATGGGTGTTTTGGACGGTTGCCACAAATACTGGGATGACTTTAGGAGAGGTTTTGAAATGGTTAAGTTGACACACTTTTACAGACATAATATCACAGTTTTGCACCAGCGTGAAGACAATTTAAAGATCATTTTTATTAACTGCCGAAGAGTTTGGCATAGTACTGTAGGTGCTGAAGTAATTACTGTTCTGGTAGTTTCCATTGTTTGATGTGATAGGGATGCTGGCCCTGTATGCACGCCCCCTACTCCTGAATTTAATTAAATTTCCTTCTCTGAGTGCTGCATGTTTATATTTTAAACTATACTGAATAAAACTGCGTTCTGGGTCAAAACTTCATAATTGCAACTGGTGTCTTGCAAATAGAAAGGGAGTAGATGTCCTGTTCGCACAAGCATTCCTGCGATGCTTTTGCTTGAGAGAGGTAGAAAGGAGGAATTTGAAAAACTATCCCGATACAGCAATGCCTCACATTCGTGTGACAAAAAGGCAAATGGTCTCCCCTGTGGTTGCCTCCCCAGGTCTGCAGCAGATCTTCAGAGCTTAGCCATTTTTCAGCTGCTCCCCCAGCATGACGGGCTGAGTAGAGGATCAATGACTTATGCGGTGGAGATTGTGATCAGATAACTAGCGGACATAAGTGCCCTTGGACAGCAAAAAACACAAAGGCAGACAGACCCAGTAGAAAGACGATATGTTTTCGAATATGTGTTCACTTCCTGCACCCTAGCCAATTAAAGTCCTGAACGTGAGCCATTTTGCTGGTATGAGCATCTGTTCAATCTGCTGAGTCCAACTTGTAGCTGATGCAGCTGACTGCTTGTAAGTCATAAAAGGTGTCAGCATTTCAGCTGCTACAGCGGGTCCTAAAAGCTGTCATTGACCTTAACACCAGGCAGGCAGTGATATTTCAATCTCGGCCTGCAGCCCCGGAGAGATGCATTGGAAAAGGAAGGTCTATTCCTAGTCTGTGAAACCACCATAATCACTATGTCAGATAGTGTGAAGCAAAGCCGGGATTCTTGACAGACTAACCCGGAGCTTGGCTGTAGCATTCTGATTCACCTTAACCGTGGGCACATTTCAACGGTGTGATGCCTTTACACTATGGTGACAAGTTTGTCTGATGTAGCGGAATACTTTAAATGAACCCCCGCACCACCAAGAGGGATCAGAATCCACTCCGACTCAGAGTGTAATTCAAGGTACAGGTGTGATCATATCTGCACCAGCAGACTTAAATGTGATTTGCAATACAAGGCCTATAACAGGTTAAGATTCTTATTATTCTAGTTATCTGATGAAATAAACCATGTTTTGATACAATAATGCATATTTTCTTTAAATGTTATTCATGTCCGAAGTTTGGGGGTTGAACTACAGACTAACTATGATAAACATTTATGTAAAATAAGTAAAAGGATGGGCACTCTCTGTTTGTTTGGTTAGATTTTTTTCTTTTTTATGCGATGCTTATTAATTTTGTAACATTTAGTTTTCTAGTCACTTTTTATATAAATTAACATGTTTTATTGTTCCGCTGTCTGAGATATTGAGTACAATTCTATAATAAAAACTCATGCATTCTCTTTATCCTGATGCAGGCTAAGATTGAGGCATATGCCTTTTTGTGGGACATGGCAGTAGTGGAATATGCAGCCCTGACCGATGACGACTGCACCATCACTGTTACTGGAAACAGTGTGAGCAGCAAAGGATATGGAATTGCACTGCAGCACGGGAGTCCATACAGAGACCTCTTTTCCCAGAAGTAAGTCAAACTTCAGCATATATCGTCTGCTGCACTTGGTACCATACTACTTCGTTAGCTATAATAAGATACTGAATTTGCTTTTCGATATTCCTTTTTTTGGTCTGGAAATTTGTCCCTACTGGAGTTGTGGCTCGTGAGCTACAAAATCATGAACCTTAAATGGTTCCATAATTTCATCAAGTTAAATTGAAAACAAAGGCTAGAAGATAATTATCTTAACTCTTAAAGGCTAGCAACTCAAATTGTTAAATTAATTTCTTTACGTGATCTGGATTCATCATCAGTCATCACAGCCACAGAGAGCCACAACGCTCCTCTCAGACACAGAGAATAAAACATGGTCTTATTAGTGTTCAGTTCCAGGGAGCATCTATGAAGCACCACTTCACTGTAATGTAATTAGGTTGGCGATGTTATGGGTGGTGAAAGACTGAAATGACCAAGTCTCAGAGTGGTTTTCTACAATACACTGTGCTTTCCCTTTGTATTTTAAACAGCATTTATCTGAATCTGCTCTGCTTTCTGTTGGAAGATGAGGATAAATTATCTTGAAATCCAATCTGCTACATAAAAAATTTGCTATAATTTTCAGTACAGGTGGCAAGATTTTGTGAGATAATTGTCTATGAGGTTTGGCAGGTAATTTACTCAAAGTTTTAAATATTAAATGTAGATTGTTTTTGTTGTTGCTCCTGAGGAACTGGAATTTGCAGTTTTGTTGGAATTTTTTTTTTTGTTAGTATTTAGCATGTCATTGCGAGTAATAATAAGATTTATGCCTTTCGATAACATTCTAAAGCTACATGATTTCATGTCATTTATTTGGCCAATTATGTTTCCTATAATTAATTTACAAATCTACAGAGCTGTGTCTGCCAGCTACTGATGAGGCATGATGCAACATAAACAGTGACAATCAGTGACAATCAAAATAACATTTAAAAAATATATTTAAATATATTTTAGATGTAAATCTACAAATACGTTTTACTTTAGCGTTACAAATTAACAAATGTTAATGTGGACATGCAACATGTTTAAGCTTTTTAAATGTGTTTTTTCTTTTATTTTTATGCTTTTTTTTGTTGTGGTATGATTGATTTAACTTAACCAACTTCAAAGAATTATGTGCAGTTGGCCGCTGCACATTTTCACGACGCGCCCTTGTTTGTCACAGAATTCTGGAGCTGCAGGAGAAAGGGGACCTGGACATCCTGAAGCAGAAGTGGTGGCCTCGTACAGGCCGCTGCCATTTGGACAGCCAGGCCAGCTCGCAACCCGACAGCCAGGCGCTGAAGCTGCACAGCTTCGCCGGCGTCTTCTGCATACTCGCGGCAGGCCTGCTGCTGGCCTGTCTGGTGGCCGGCTTGGAGATGTGGTGGAGCAGTAATCGCTGCCGGCAGGAGCGGCCAAAAGAGGTGACCGAGCACAGAGCCTGGAGGCCAGAGCAGGGGGAAGACACTGCCACACTCTACTTTACGGATCCAGCTGCAGACGCGAGCATTGATTTAGTAGAGCTTCAGTACACTCAGTTATAGATGTGCTCGGGCAAAACCGCTACTGGTTGCAGTACATCACATTGTTTGTATGGGATATTTCTTGAAAAAGCCAGCATCTTTAATCTTTAATGAGACATTCTTTTCTTTTTCTTAAAGACTTCTTTTTTTTTTGTAAGTCTTGTTTGAAAGGAGACAAAATTTGACAATAAACCACCTGGTGGCTGTTTTCTGTGGATCAGCGTGAATCTGTTACCATGATCATTGTTATTATTGCTTTGAAAACACAAAATAGATGCAAGAAAAAGTCAATTACATCGCTTAAACATACAATGTCTTAAGGACTTTTCTGAAAGTTTCACCGATTTGAGACATTGTAATGACAGATGGCTTATACACTCCCATGTCAGGACATTTTATTGATCTAAGCTACAGAAGAGAAAGCATTATGACATGGATCCATAAACTAAAGTGTGAGCAAAGAACATTTCTGACTGATCAATTCATCCAGAGACCACCACAATAAGAGGCTCAGATATCGTATATCAGACCAGTCCATAATCCCTAGTAATTCTCTGTGGACAACTTATTGCCATTACATGTGGACACATTGTAACAAATACTTTTTTCTGTATTTATCATTCTTTATGGTCTCATGCAGGTTACTAAGGATTACAGACTGGCAAGGGTTTCTGGTCCATTGATATATAATGATATTACAACTGCTTCATCGGAAGGGAGGAGGGACATATGGACAGAGAGAGTGAGAGACTGGGATGAAGCAGAAGCTATTGACACAGGTCAGAATAGACCCGTTGGGATATGTTTTGCCAGTTTGACTTGGCGAGGGAATAACACGCAGTCTTGAAGCGACAATGTCACACGACAGATCCACAAGTGCCGTTGACTTTATGCATTTGGCTGGCTGATTGTGACAGCAGAACATGATGTTTGCAGTACATAGTCCTTTTTAGATGGTTCCACTGCCTTTAGCCTACATATAGTATAATGGGATATGGAACACAAGTTTGCAGGTATTTCACAGTCCATACACTATTCACGGAATTTTTATAAATTTTGTGAATTTCTTTAAAGTTTCAGTTTTTGTCAGATCTTTCCAAATAATAATATATGAGTAGTGTTGTTGTAATCATTTTATTATTATTATTTTATTATTATTATTAGGTGAAAAGGACTGTACCTTTATTAAGAACATTTAATCTACAAATTGAGTAAGAATATCAAAAGTTTGTGTCTACGATAATCGGTTCAATGGTATTTCAACAATATCCCTGTTAATTAAAAAAGCTGGTCAACATTTTTATATATTAAGAAAGACATGGATTATTACATACCATTTCTCATTCTCATGACTGTTACACTGTATGACTAAAAGGTCATAGCCTGTAATTCCTTCAAACACAAATAAACTCCCTCATATTTTGTGCACAGATTACCCTCAACACAGACAAATTACCCTCAACACAGACAGATTAACTCAACACAGAAAGATGCATGACTAATCTTTTTTTGTTTTTTTCTTCAAACAGTATTGACCGTAAGTAGATGCTGAATCGTTGATGTTGTTTGATATATCTGCACACTTGAAAGAAGGTGCCAGTTTTTTTACAGGAAATTATGAACAGCAAATACTATAATATTGCATTTAAACTGTTAAAGAAAAAACAAACGCTTTAGCCATTTACCATTGGTATGTTAATTACTTTTGACTGTTATTTATTTAAGAAATTTAATCCAGTTTGTTTTTTTTTTACTATAAAATGTTTGGACTCATACATTAAATCTAATATTTTTTTAACAGAAATTCTGTTGAGGTTTTATTTTGTATAAAAATCATCATAATTAAATACAACTTCTCAATTGTCATTTCTCAGTGTTATTGTGTAACAAATGATATTATGTACAACACATTTTCTATGGTATATGATCAGCTAAGTCATACAGGTACAATCTGTAATTTGTAAGTATGTGTAAATATACATTCATATATACTAATACTACATATTGTAACTGTATGATTAGTATGTATATATGAGTATTTTGTAAAAAAAAAAAACAATAAAACAAATCAAATACAATAAGATGAATCAAAGAGAATATGTAGCTATATTTCAGAATAAATTCAGTTATATTTAGTATTTTTTGAAGAGTCAAATATGAATTAGTTACAGTTTAAAATGTGCATTCTTTCAAGAAAAACTGCATAACATAGGGATTGCATGAATCCTCAGAGTCTGACTCCTGCTTTGACCAGCTGGTCTCAGCCTGTCTGTCCCTCCTTTTCTCTTTTCTATGTCACCTTATAGGACAAAGAGGTGAATCTGGAGCAGGTACATCGGCGTTTGAACAGCATTATGGACGAGGACCTCGTGCACAAGCAGATTCCCACCCAGTCTATCGAGATTTCTGCGTTGGACATCGGCAGCATGCCACCCAGTCAAGCTCTGGAGCCCGGCCGGGACTTCCCGGGCACGGGGCTGTCTGTGAGCACCTTCCTTCCGGAGCAGGCTCCTGGAGTAGGCAGGACACTGGCAGACGGTCCTATCCGAACACTTCCCCTCTCTCACAGGAGCTCCACCATTCCCTCCATCCCATGCAAACACAGATCTCCCAACGGGGGTCTCTTCCGCCAGAGTCCTGTCAAAATGCCCATGCCAATGTCTTACCAATCAATGCCCAGAGGACACATCCCCGAAGCCATTGAACTCACACATGGGACTTCTATCTGATTTTGTCAAATCATTGTTCTGACCCGATTCAGATAGCGGAGAAGAAGATGATGAAGGGGCGTACATTACAGAATAAGAAAGTCAACATTTTTAACAAAAATTTAAGTTACAGTACAAAATCGAAAATTCGCTGTATATATCTGTAAATAAAGACTGAGGTGAGGTACAAAAGTGTATTTTGAATATTCTCAGTTTTTGAAGTTGAGTTAAAAAAACAAAAAGAGTAAAAAAATAAAAATGACTGTTTGAATGGCTTTGTAAATTTTGTTCTATATGAATAAAGATGCACATTCCTTGTGGTTTTCTAAGTGCCAAATAAAAGATGTCTATCAATGATTTTTAAATGAATGTATTCCTGTAATGAAGGTAATTTATTCTTTTTATGAAAAAAAAACAATCAATTTACAATGCAAACAATGCAAAGGGTTGACATCAAGACTGTGTATGTTGATCATAATTTAACATAATTTTACATAAATATAATATCAGTGCCTCAGGTATACAGAACAATTTCACATGTGCTAAAATAAGAGCTACTAATTTATTATAAATTAAGTGGAAGACTCCTGCAACACCAGCTTCAACAGAAAACACAAACAAACAAGACTAACAATGAGTGGTTAGACAGTGTTAATATCTTAAGTATTCATTCTTCAGCTCATATAACTGGAAAAACTGGGTTGTTTTTCAACCTCTATGACACATGAGTCACTAAAGATGGACAGCACCTGCTATGAAATTTATTTCCACTTGAGGCTCACTACTGGTAATAGAACTGTTGGCAAAAATTTTTAAGGTAATAGATGACGAGTTTTGTGAATTTTTTCCCTTGCTGCCATTTTCTTTCCTTTTGCTTGTGGAAATTTCTATACCCTGCTAACATTCAGTACACAGCAGTCAAATGACCAGCTAAAACAAATATTTGTTTTGTCTTGATTGTTCTACTTGATTATTATTGAACTATATGTATCCAACATATCTTTGCATGTTGCAAATCAACTGGGGTTTCTTATGAAAAAAATCTGATTTTTTTCTTTTTAAGTTATCAAAATGATGGAACAATCCTCAATGTACTTGTATTCTCCAGTCTAATATGAATTTACATTTCTTCTTTAACTTTTGGTGTTTGGTTGGGGAAATTCAATTTGCCACCCATGTATGCATTTTATACTCAGAAAGAAATATACAATACACAAACTGCCAGACCAAACATATTTGTATTTTTCAATCTTTTTACCTTGAAACCACTGTCCATTGGTATGCACATTTATAGTGCCAGATCTATCACAATGAACAGACTTGATTTCTTTTTGTTTCAATACATAAGGGTGCATATTTCTTGTCTGGGATAATATGCCTGTAAACCATAATACGAAAAACAAACATCAATAACCTCCGTGAAAGTTTGAGGTTAGGGGCTAATAATCACGTTATTATTTTTCAATGTGTAAATTTCTTTTTTTTTATTTCTTTCTTTACTAATTATTCATATCGACTATGAACATCACACACACACTTTGTCTCTAGGAAACAGCACTGCACAAGAGTATTCACCTGTGCTATTATCTGTTTAGCAACAAACATAAAATCACAGCATGAATTAGGAGCATTAATTCATATTACGACGTCCCCCGAGCAGCACTTGCTGAAAATGTCATAAATGTCAAGCATCGGGTTTACACAGATTAATTTTTTGTGCAGTATGTTGAGGTAAATTCATAATATAATCTCCAGCAGTGAGATTGTTCAACAGGATGTCATGACACATGTGCCTCTCTTTCATTCATTAGAAAAGCAAACATAGACAGGTAGTAAAATATCTGTGCATGAGTTGGTCGTCAGCATGACTGCTTTCTTAGTAAATTGATCCAGGCTTAATTCGTTTTAATACATGCCGGAAATCATGGGTTTGGAGAAAACAGCTTGTTTCTTACAGTAGTTCTGCTGAACGGCTTCAAAAATTTCATGTACTTTTTATAGCTTTTGTGAACTTGGCCCACTCTCACGTGCTAAAATTACTAGGTTGTCAGGCATTTCTAAACTGCTCTAGCTGTTTGTAGACTTGTATGTACAAATAATAGTAATAACAATAAGAATAACAATAAGAATATTATAATCAATCATAGTAGCTGCAATATAAAGTTTAACATAATGCCTTATTATTATACAAGACACTATAGCCATTAGCCAATATTAACTAAATAAATAAATAACAAGAATAAAATACACAAGTATACAATAAGGTTTTACTACTGTGTGTTATTCGATTGTGTTTCCTCAAGATGGAGAGAATGTCAGTCTTCAGTGTTGAAAAACACTGTTAGACTTTTTTACCTCTAAAGATTTGGAAGAAAATTAATCACATTAAAGTTTTCAAAAGATTAATAAGTCTGTTTGTTCTTACACAAAGGTAGTTCGCTACGATACAATGGACTAAAGTAATAATTTTTTCTTGTAAATTAAAAATTATTTTTTATTAAAATATAAATCATGTTGACTGTTAAAATCATATCCTCAACACTGGGACCAATTAAAATGTTTTAATTAGTGCCATACTGCATGCAACAATAAACACTGATTTACAAACCTTACTAATTCTACTGAGATACATTAACATCACTTCAATTTCATATTTCTCTGCTTGCTTTCAAGAAAGCAAAGCCCCCTACATGATTTGGGAAGTAATCTTGTCAACATTCATTTTGCATGTGAAATAACGTTTATTTTCTGGGGCATTTTAATAGTTTCTTCGCAGTAAAATAAATGAAGATGTAGTGATTGATTATAGTACATAATTTTACCATATAACCATTTTATTCCAAAATGTATGTTTGCATTTGTATATATAATGTTAAAAAAGGCTAACAGGAATCCTCCTCCCAGGAATTAAAGAGAAAGAATGAGCCTCCCAACAAATGTAATCGCAGGCCTTAGCATTACACCTGCTTGGTGGAGATATCAGGATTAGCATAGACAGCACACAGAATTCAGATTCTCTTCCCTTAAATGATAATCCATATTGTAATTCCAGTTCCAGTTAGATGACGATTCTTTCATATGTTTCAGAGCAAGCTGATTTTTTAGATAGACAGCACACACAATTCAGACTCTCTTCCCTTAAATGGTATATTATTATAGTATTCTTATTGTTATTATTATTGTTAGATAGATAAACTGAATGTAATTACTTATGAATGTATGAATGTTACCATAGATCTAATTTAACGTCAAGTCAAGATCATTTCTTAACAGTGATAGCTGGTTGGTCACTTAATAAGATTGGACAGGCCTAGAATCCTAGATCAACAAACACTGGGATTAGAAAAAGATTATTAGTAACAAAAATGCATAGTTGACTGCTGTTTTTCATAGATTACATACATTTTTTTTCTTTTTTTGATTTTATTTGTCTTTAATTTTGCATGCATGTATACTGCTCCCTATAATGGCGCCCTTTTGATTAATTGATTGATTAGTTCATTAGTGTGGTTCACAAATTATGGTTATCGCCATTATCACCATAATTTCCAGCCTTGAAACTGAGGTTTGTGTTTTTCCTGATGTGTTTCTTTGGGTATTCTATCCCATAATCTGACAATTTTTTCAGGTAAACCGGTTACTGTGACTTGTTCTTGCTAAGTGAATAGATCTTTGAGGTGTGCTTGCATTCTGTTCAGCATAGAAGCAGGATTTTCTTGAGTAACATACAACGATTGTGATCAAAGGACAAACATGAAGTACCTTATTAACCCAAGTGTTTTTTAAGGAGAACACTTATTTTCTGGGTCTAGTGGCAGAAAAGCAACAACCAGCTGTCCTCTGAGCACCACAGAAATGCTGCTGCTAGAATGTTCTCAGTAAACGGACAGGTGCCAATTTACGTGCCTGTTTCTAAGTACTTTAGGGTAATTTTCCAAGCATGTCTCAAGTCTATTCACCCTGTTAGTAGGCTGGGGAAATGCAGTGTGAAATATTAACTTCCTGAGCAGTAATCTCTATTCCATTACGTAGAATTGCAGAGAGAAAACAATCCTCTTTTCCACTGGGACACAAGTTACTTGCTGTCAGCTAGCGGTGTGCAGGACACTAGGACAAACTCATAAGTCCCCCACTGGCTTTGATTGACAAGTCTACTTCAAACTGTTATATGGTGCAGACAATTACGCTTTTGTCACTGGCTTCTTATTAAAGAAATTTGATTGTTATGAAGGATGTCAAATGCTAATCTACTTGATACACTTATATAATACAAGTTTAATTTATTCTTTATGAGATCTTTACTTTGCGCCCGTAGATTCTGGGATAGACTCCCATGACCCAGAATAGGACAAATGGGGACAGAAAATGCATAAATGGATCTTTACCGTTGATCATTTTACGTGTATCATAATCAAATTTCGCATAATATTTTTTTTGTATTTTTTCATGAAAAATATCTCAAGAGGTGTCATATCTACTTTGGCTGATGGTTACGAAAGCGTAATTGTTTTTGGTACTCAGCTGGAACAAAGACCGTGATACAGAAGGACTCAATTCAAACCTCTGCTATGGAGCATTTGAGATGGCTTCTGTTTCGAAACTGGCAGACATGGGAGGGAGGTTGCCAGACTCCTGCTGAATTTGATAAGGCCCATTTTCGGCCTGTGCTACGTTTACTTCATATCATTCTGGCTGTGTGACCAAAAGGGCTGAACGACTCTGAGTGATGGTTTGTTATCCAGTCATTGGTACATTAAGCTAATACTTTTAAACTGCTGACCGGCATAAGTGGCCTGAAACAGCAACCGTCAAAAAAATTATCCTCTATATAAGATGACATCATATTTGAAGAAACAATTTATTTGCATTTATTTAACCAAGATCTCCAGACTTCTTGATTTAGTGTGTAATCAAGTCACAGCAGGCTAGCCACGCAGAGTAACCTTACAATAAAAATCATTGTGTTGTTATTTAATCCCATTCCAGTCCAAATGGATGTGTTGAGAAATTCTAGTACCAGGGGCATACCTAGAAATTCTGGGCCATCTAACAAAATGTTGCCCTATCCCCCGCCCCCAGCCATCCACCCATTTTTATGTTTCATTTTCGGGTGTCCAAGGGCCCCTGTCCAGTCCTGGGCCCCCTGAATCTGCCAGGGTACCCATGCCCCTCTGACAGCTCTGGCTTTGTACAGTCAGTTCTAAGACCACAAAGTGCCACAGGATGGTTCGTGTGAAAAAGCCCCCAAAGATCAATCCATGTTTATCTTGCCAGCAAAAGAAAAACAAAAAACTACACCCGAGTATGAAAAAGTTGATGGTCTTAAAACAAAAAATCTCATTTCACATAAATTAAATATAATGGTAACACTTTACTTGATGGTCTCAAATAATATAGTATACTATAGTAATACAGTATTAATACATAAGTAATAGTATACTATTACTTATGTATTAATTAATCACAAACTAAGTCTTAGTTATGTACTGATCTCATGTTAATTCATCATTAATGAATTACAAAGCATGTTTCATCTCAAGCAGTTACTATATTTGTTACTATATCTGTTAATTCTGTAAACCTTGCAGAACTACTGAAGGAATTACTGGGGGAACAAGTAATGAATAACGCAAAATACTGGTCATGTTTGTTCATCATTAATTAATCACGATTCATCTTTTACCTCAAGTAGCGACTATATTTGTTCAGGATTTGTTCATGATTGTTCATGTAGTAACAGTTATTGGTAAGTATTTCTGCCCTGTCAAGTGAAGTGTTACCAATATAATTTTCTATGGATAATTGTGGTGGGATAGACCCCCTTGCCCCTGTGTGTAGGGTTAGCCTTTGTAGTGAAGATGACATCCACATCATAGGCCAGGCAGAGTCCTTTTGAGGAACAGATGCTCATAAGTATGGTGGCAACAGTAAAAGTTATCGACCGGGAGGAGGCACTATAAATACTACAGGCAAAAGAGGCAGGTTCTTAGACACCCCCGGCTAACCCCCCTTGCATCAGCCTGTTATGTCTATAATCAAGTGCATTGCCAGGTGTGTGGGAACAGGAACATGTCTGAATGTGGTCAGTTTTATTTTGCTGGGGAGAGGAGAGTGGGGGTTGTGTCTCTTGTGAGGGAGACAGTATATGTTTTAATAGATTCTTGCAAAAAACTAGACTGCTGAAGTCTAGCTGGCTTCCCAAGCATTCTCCCCTCGTTAGTATGGGCTACTCAGCCAGTCCATGACAATCATTTATATAGTGTTCATGCCAGAAAGAATAGCATCTGTCTGTATTGCTTTATCTCCTTTTTTCGGTTTTATACTCCATACATATTTTGTCTGTTAAGACTAGATGTGTGCAGTAGTTCTATACTAATTATAAAGATTTTCGAAATACTTCTGCATTAAATTTTTAATAATGATAATTGTCGGAGGACTGACAGCAGGAGCACAGGGTGAACTGAAGAACCCAGCTGTTCCAGATAACGAGTGGGATAATGAGAGAGGGCGATACACCTGCTTCCCTTCCATTTAGAAATGTAGAATGACAGGTGTACGTAAAATATGCCCATCCAGATTTGCTGACTTAAGTTCTTCCATTCTGCATTTGACTATAATGTAAAGAAACAGATGCTGATAGCATAAAATGCATTACCATTATCACCATTCTATCAACAGTTATCGTGCATATGGAATTCAGTTTAAAGACCACTGGATTTTATTAAAAATCCTTCATAATTATTACATTATTTCAATATTATAAAAAATGTTGCATAATACTTCTGGGGGGCCCAGAGGGTATCCCTGTTGCCTCACATGTGTTGGAGCCATGAAGAAGAGGAAAGTTAGGACGATTCCAAGGGCCGCTGAGTGACAGGGGCCCTAAAACTTTGGAATATAATTGGATTGTTCCAGGTTGGGGGCCCAAAATGATACAGTATGCTGTCATGGGGCTCAAAATCTCTAGCGGTGCCCCTCCTGGCACCTCCAAGGTTGAGGATTTAAATCTATCCTATACTCTGTAAAGTACTGCATGAAGGTTTTCCTGCTAGAGTCAAAGACATGCAGTAAGAGTAACTGGCATTGTTGTAAGGTGTGTGCGTGTGTGTGTCTGGGTGTGTGTGTGTGTGTGTGTGAGGGTTTGCATAGATCACATTTGAAGACCGGAATATTCCCGAATTGTGGTAAAACCTGAAACTTCCTTACTTTAGGGGACATTTTTCAGGTTCCCATTGGATAACTTCAGTTTTATAAAAATCTGTGAATGCAATCAAAAGATGAAAAATGCCAAAAGTCTTGTATTTTGTTTGGTTACTTATGGTTAAGGTTAGGGCTGGGTAGGGGTTAAGGGTGTTATGATTGGGATTTGATTGGGGGTTTTTCACATAGAAATAAATGGAGGGTCCCCATTTATATAGGTACACCAATATCAATCTCCATCAATGAGTAAGGTTTCCATGTCAGTGTGTGTCGGGTAGCAGATTGAAGGTGGTACCCGCAATGTTAAAGTTAAAGTTTTCTCTGCAACTGCCTCCAGTGGGTCCAGACTCAGTGCTGTGGTGGAGCTGGCCTTCCTGGTGAGTTTGCACAAGCATTTGGCGTTGCCTGAATTGATGCCCCTTCTCCAGCCGGCCACAGCGTAGAAAAGCACACTGGCCACCATGGATTGAGAGAACATACTCAGCAGGTTGCTACACATAAAAAGACTTGAGCCCCCCCAGGAAGTAGAGTCTGCTCTGGCTTTTCTTGTTCAGTGCTGATGTGTTGCCCGCCCACTCTGGTATTCAGGTGGACACCCAGGTGCATGTAGCACTGCAGCATCTCCAGTATGATGACCAGTCTCAGGGGCTCCTTGTCGCACTGGGAGTTTACCACCTACTCCTTTGTCTTGATGCTGAGCTGTAAGTTGTTCTCCCTGCACACATTCTGACTCCATTGTTGATGTATCCTACAACGGGCAAGATGTCTGAGGACTTCTGTGTATCTTCATTGCTGCAAAGGGAATGTGATAAAAGAAATTACTTAGTTATTTCATTAATGTTCTAGCATTAAAGAAACAATACAAGTTAAAACCTCATTTAATGACTTGTCATTTGCAACCCATTAACCATTTATGTATTTCTTTATTTATTTTCCCTACATTTATTTTTATTACCATTTTTATTGTCTTTTGGCACATAAATTTTGCTAGCATATGCCTCCTTGAAAAGACCTTAACAGAGGTTAAACTGGGTATGCATTCAACGGGAAAAAGATTCATTTTCTTAATGCAAATTGTCATATTTCCTAACCAGTCTACAAGCAGTTCTGGGATCCAACATGGATCTTCAACACAATTGGTTACTCTTCTCTGATCCTCCTCAGCTGTTCATTGAACTGACCAATAACTTGCATTTCCAGTAAAATCATTTTAATACTCATTCAATTCTTCCATTCACTGTGACATTTTGTGGGGTTGTCTCCACACTGTAATTTTGCTTGTCTAGCATGTTTGTCTGCCTGATTTCTCAGCTCAGCCTTTGGACTATGATTCTGGTATTTTTCTGCCCCAAAATGTTGCATTAACAACTGAGTTCTGGATTAGGATTTCGCTTATGTTAGTAAATGAGCACGGATCGCACCACTCATGGCCCTACATACAGTGTCCACTTACATGCTCTTTCATTTCCAAATGTAATCATTTACGACAAACGTTTATGTTAATATTTTGTTTTGCCACTATATTAATTCAGCAACATATTTATGATAGCATCTAGGGTGCCCCTGTTCTGTATTCATCAAGACCCTGCTTCGGATGAGAAGGTGTAGAATGTGTATGTATGGATATGTTTGTGAACAATTTGTGTACCATCCATCCATCCATCCATTTTCTGCTGCTCATCTGGACCCAGGGATGCCCAGGGATGCCCAGACGTGTAAGCAGACCCGTTGGGAGTGTCGAGTATAAACACACCCCAAGGCTGAGCCTAGACACTCTACGAAGGAGGCTCATTTCCATCACTTGTATGGGCAATGTCATTCGGTCAATATTCAGAGCTCGTGCTCATAGGTGAGGGTAGTGTTACGATCCTCCGTCTAGGGGTGAGGATCGACAGAATGGAAAGGGAAATGGCGAGACAAGACAACCGGGGAACGGGAAAAGGGAACACAAGACACAAAGAGAACTTTTTTTGTATTTTTTTATATTTATTCACGGACACTGTACCAACACGAGGTGCAACAGACTTCGGGAGTGACACCGGCCAAAATAATAAACAAAACACATCTACCGAATGAACCCCAAATCTACGCTACTCCTAAGTGATTAAGAAACAGAAATAAACAACAATACTAGTACCTAACTCCCTAACCAAAGGAACAATAAACAACACGAAGAAAAATGGCAGTCACTCCTTACGCACCCAAATACATACACAGCAAACACACGAGCCAAAGCGACAGTGTTCGTAGGGGCGAGCAAAAGGGGGTAGTCGGTACACAGGCGGGAAGATCAAAACCAGGAGGGCACACAACCAAGGCGACAGTATCAGAAAGGGCAAAGCGAAAGTCGGAATCCAAGAGTCAAAACAGTCATACACAGTAAGGCACATCAAACAAGCAAAACCACAACAGAAAGCAATGAGCGAAGAGCTCCCGAGGACACGAGCCGTGGACCTTTCTGGGCAGAGGACCAGAAGCCAGAAGCGGTGCTGCAGGTGGGAGGTGTGGCCAGGTCCGGGAAGGCGGAGTCAAAAGAGCGGCTGACGGATGGGCGAGTGGCTAGGATGTCCGGAGAACCTGTAGGCAGTCCTTCCAAAACTTACGGCATGTACCTTCCCTTACGGCACGTAACAGTAGGAATGTAGATTGACCAGTAAATTGATAGCTTCACTTTCCAGCTCAGCTCTTCACCACAACAGACTGGTACAATCTCTGTTCAGTACCAGTTAATAAAGGTTCAAACCATGAAATAAAATTAGTTTTCCCTCTGCACATACAGCATTTGCCAGCATTCACCATGTCATACATGCTAGTCATACACTGATTTAAGTGCTCTTGGCTCTTTCGGCTTCTGAGGTCAGGTGTGACAAAATGTAACAAGCAAATATGAGCACAGCTGTACTGTATGTCATTAACACGTTCACAGTTACACTCTGACAAATTGAATAAGTGCTTTTGATGTTTTCAATATGTTCAATTAGTCAATGAATAAATCATGAATCGCACTTGACTGCAAAACATAAATAAAAACTGAAGTGTCATTTCATATGTGAAGGAAAAGCCAGACACAGAATAACAAGTCTCCCATGTCTCTCCACAGCTGGGAAAACTGGGGCAGTCTTGCTCGATCAGCAGCAGGACTGGTAGATCCTGTACCACTCCCACTTTCAATTTACTGGCACCAGACAGGCCCTCCAGCCAGACACTGGCACATGGGACCCTTTGGATCTCCCCATACACTCAGATGAGGGATCACCAGAGTTCCAGAGTATGGCCTGGGGGTAGGACTTCAGGTCAGTATGCCTCCTGATGGTGCTGCCTGAGTCCATCACTAGATTGGCTTTTCTTGGACCTTGACACAGGTTCTTGTGGTCATGTGTACCCTCTGTCTGTCCAGGGTGTATCTCATCAGCCTATTATTATGGTTACTGGAAAGGAATCAGAAACCTAGATGTACAGGCATCTCTTCCACACTTGCTGTTTATGGCTGACTTTGTTTCAACTCTTCTGTCTAGTCTGTCCCATATAAATTCTACGACATTAAGGTCTGGAGGTTGTGTAGGCCATGTCATCAGTTTAAGTTGATACTTCACTTTTTGCCAGATAGTTCCTACACAATTTTCAGGTATACTTTGGGTCATTATCTTTCTGAACAATGAAGGATTGCCCATTCAGCTGTAATGCTGATAGAATGGTATACCTTTGAAGTAGACTATTATAGCCGTTAAGGTTGAGATTTTCATGGAGTTGGTAATTTGGTAAATTTGATTCCCACTGTTGAGCCATGAGGAGGCTTTGCTATGGTCTTTGCTGCAGAAATTGAATGAAGGATCTGGTAATGTGTACAAGGTCAGAATGCATTACGCTTGAAGCTGACTAACCTGTTGAGTCTGTTGAAACCTCTCGTGATGTAAGCAAGAAGGATAGGTGGCTATGAAATTAAAGATCATCCATCCCAAACTGCTGTACTGTATTGATCTTCCAATCATATGGATAAAATTTGAAAGTGGATTTATAGCACTTAAAAAACAGGAAATTCAAACGAAATATGTAAGGAATATATATTATACATTCATTTTGTGCACACTAGGTGTAATTAATAATAGCAATAATACAAAAGGCCCAGTCATTTTCAGATTGGGCTTTTACAGGGTATATCCTCATGGTATCCACAGCTTTTCCCTAGAGTCATAATTACATTCAAAGTATAATGACCTGGTGAATGATATTATCCAGCAACCACCATTTAAAGCTCAATAAACCCTGTGAGATTTTGAGAGATCAGAGGAAGAGCATAGGGTGGCATGTCAACAGCAAGTAACACGGAAGAAGTAATTATCCATTTCCCGCCAGAGACAGATAAATGTGAAAAACAATGAACAAGAAGAGGCCATGATGACCTAGCTGCAAGATCAAGCAAAAGACAATTATATGTCAAGCATGGATGAGATTATACATTAAACATTACATGAACCGTACTGTTACAGGGTTCCATCCCACTTATTCATTTCCTGTACTGTGCATTTTATTTCTTATCTGTAGAGACTAAAGGAGAATACTTTATCTTCGTATGTTGATCCTTTGTTGTTTATATTTAATTGAAAATTAATTACATTTTCATTTGTTCATATTTTTGCTGAGAATTAAATATCGAGAAAGGGTCAGTGTCATGCTGCCGGACAGCAACCTCTCCTACTCGGTAAAGATCAATTAAACATATGAAAATCACCAATGAGACACAGCTGGAGGCTCACCCATCTCTCACACCCAAGGACACAGAAAGGCCACATTTAAACTGATAAACTTTGCCTCCTGGATATTGGTCAGGTTAACTAAGTGATCCAGGAGGAGGCTTGGTCCAGGATCAACACACATCTCCCTGCAGAACCCCAGACCAGCATCAGGATCTGGCCTGGCGGACCTTAACCTCCCGAAGTCCCCACCACCCAAAACTAGGCCCAGCCTGAAGCGTCCCCATTAATTATTTGATCGATGAGTTTCACATGCTTAGACACACATGTGGTGCCCCGAATCCCGTGTGAAAGTACAGGCAAATAATTATTTCTAAAGCAATTTAGATTATAGTACATTTAGGTAAGGCATCACGTTCAGTAGAGTAGATCTTTGGTCAGCTGGCTGGTGTGAGATTTTCAATTCCAGAAGTCCGCACACGCATTTACATGCATGTAACAGTTTTATTACCTTGTAACTCATCTGCACGGTTTGCAAACTACCCCAATGCTAGAGATGCAGCTAATGTTAGGTTTATAATGGAATATGATGGAATAATACAGATTTGCCATAAGATTTCTTGCGTGAGCGTAAGAGTAAGAAAGCGTGAGTGTCACGCCAGATGCATGAGAGTCGGCAACCCAGGTAGAGTCTCTGCTGTGATTTAAACCAACAACCTTCTCAGCACAAGTCTGTAACTGTCATGCCACACTGCTTTTCAGTGAATATAATGCTTGTGGATGTCAACTTATTGTGTCTAAGCCTCAGAAAAAGTTAAAACAACTTAGAGTGCAGTAAAAATGACTGAACATGTAGGTAAAAATAAAGCATGAGATATCTTGACAGCTGAAGACCGAAATTCACAAATGTTAAAACTATTCCAGCAATATGTCTACTTTTATTGTGAATCTACCTTGTTTCTTAAACTTCTACTGCTTTCAAATTAGTAAACTTTAGAAGTAATGGGGAAGTTAGTTGGAAATTATGCATATTAATATTAATATGTTTATAAGCTTTAATTGATAAATATACATAGAAACATTTTAAGTTCTAACTTCAAGTAGTGATGCTGAAAGACATCAGTGGGCAAAATAATGTAACAAAGATTAAGAGAACGAATACAAAACAAAGGACAACAACCTAGATATTTTAATGATGTCAAATACAAGGAGAACCTTTAGCAAAGGGAGAGGTCTGACTGGTCCTGAAATGCTGAAAAGGAAGGGCATGGGAATAGATCCCATGCATATATTATCAGCAACTGAAAAAGAATCAATCAAAGGAATTGACCAAATTATTCTATTGTTAAATGGCCTACAGACTGTAAGAAATTGGTTTATATTCCTGTGCCAAAAAAAGGAAAGAGAGTGTGAAACTATAATAGAAATTCTCTTTTATCAGATGCTGAAAAGATTATGTTGAAAATAATTCAGAATAGATTAAAGGCCTACAGTACATACTGTAGAAAGCTACATATAAGCAGGATTCAGGAAAGACTAAAGAACAAGAGACTGGCATGTGATGCATAATTAATAAAATAAGAAAATAAAGATTATGACCTCAGGAACAGCTTACTGCTGATGTTGAGGATTGTGGATGTTTTCAGCTGCTTTTGCCTACTGGGAGCAATCAAGAACAGCAAATATTTCAGCAGTACTAAATAAGGTGGTGCACATTTGCCTTGTGGAATTTGCCATATGGCGGTTTCTTTCTTAACTTGGTAAGGAAAAAGATCAAATAAGTCTATTTTTTTATCAAGTTTTTGCTTTTAATTAAATTGTAATCCAGTCCAAGACAATTAATTTATTTGTTTATATATTCATTTGTTTGTTTGTTTTTTTATTTAGTCATACAGTAAATGTGTGGCTCCGCAGATTAGGATGCTTTGCCTGCGGTTGTATGGTTGCCAATTGAAATCCCGTGGCCAGCAGAGTGATGTCACCATGGGGCCCCTGAACAAGGCCCTTAACCCCATTGCTCTAGGCATCGTCTAACCCTGCCTTTTCAACTCTATGTTTCTTTAGATAAAGGTGTCTCCTATATAACTACCATGCATAAGAAATTGAGCCTGCTTGGGGTGGAATTGGTGGTTTGCCGTGTCTCTGATTGACCTTGAGTTAAAGAATTCTTGTCTGTTTCCTGCATATGACTTTGGCTTGTTTTGCAGCTTTTCTCACTTGCTTTTCAATTCTGCTTGCGTTTTGACCTGAATTCCTTGATTATGTTTTGGTGCTTGTCATTCCTGTTTCCAATACTTGTGTTCTGCTCTTGGATTTCAAAACTCCTTTGTCATGAATACTAAATCAAGGTAGTCTGCCTCTAAAATAATTTTTATTATGGAGGAAAATTATTTCGCTAAATAAGAAAAACTTGTGAAATTGTTCTAGTACAATGATGAGAAATTCATACTTGGTTAGGTCTCTGTATGAATAAGGCTATATTTTAGGTTACCAAATCAGTCTCTTGACCTTTTTTGTAGAACACTTGTTTATCTGACGTGCTTAAAATTGTTGGACAGAAGTAGACTGTTACTGATGAGTTTAAATCTTTGCATGCTGTTCTTCACAGAGTGCTTTGGGGCAGAGGGAGAGACTCCGATCTGACATGAAGTGTGTTAGAGGTATAATAACTTAAAAAATGTAATAAATAATCCAAGGAAAAAGACACATTGTACCCTGACAGAACATTAAATTTTCATGTCCTCCTCTGCTGGAAACATAGCCGGAAGAAAATGAGCAACCTGCACAGAATTCCAGTCTTTGAAACTTTCTCACAGTTGATTGTGCTCTAGTAAATAATAGACTTGATTGATTTTAGGGGTAAGAAATAAGAAATTTACAAATGAGAGGAGGCCATTCGGCCCATCAAGCTCGTTTGGGGAGAACTTAGCTAATAGCTCAGAGTTGTGATGTTGCCTTATTTACTATGCAGGCATTTACACACCTGTGAAATGTTATGTTTTATTCACTTGCATTGCATGAGGTAGCACATTCTTGTTTAATATAGTTTATTTACTACTTAAAATACTTTATATACCTCTTCACTTAATCTACCTCTTCACTTAAGCTTGGGTCTATTGCCATTGGTAGAATTCTGACTTAATCGCTACCCCTGTGTTCACTTGCAGTAAGGGTAGTACTTCATAAGCATGCATTCATGTGGTGAATATATAATGTATGATATTTCATGTTAAAGTGATCATATATTCACTGAAATGGATTTCAGCCTGTGACTAGAATGCAAATTACTAACATCTTCTGACAGAATCTTTTAAGGTAAATCTTTTTACTGTTTTTTTACTTGTATTTTGATTTTGTATTTCGTATTTAAATGAGATAAGAACCCAGTCGTCATCCAATGGACTTTTCAGTACAGGGTCATGGCAAGCCAGTAACTTATCCCAGGAAACACAGGGCACAAAAAATCCATGCCAACCTATTGCAGAGCATACTCACACAATGGGCAATTTACAGTAAAGATGGCAGTTCACTTAATTGCACACCAAGGATACATTAAATCCACACACAGAGAAATGTCATGATTCCTACTTCTACTGGGCCCAATGAGAAAGATTAATAATATAAATAGTCTTTGTTCTTTCATTTTTAAAGAGCCTTCTTTTTTATTAATGTTGACCAAAAAAAGCACAATGACCTACACACGCACTAGGAAAACACATTCAGAGCCAAGATTATTAAGATGGATCTCATTTTAATTATGATTTTGAATGCAGTGTAAAACACAAACAAAATCAAAAACAAAACAAATGAATACAAATACAGCAGTGGCAGCTATATGGAAACACGTTGCACAAATTTAGCTCACTATTGCACTTTAGTAAAATCAAAAAAGTGGACAAAGGCACTTAATTTGCACCTTTATTCCTCCTCTATCAAATATAAGATAATACAGAAATTAATTCTCTCGTCCTAACTCACTCTAAACATATTCAGCATCAGAAGTACATTCATGGAATATATAATCACTTTTTCAGCAAGATAATATTTTAGCAGGAATACAATGGAAAATAAATATTTGCGTCAGCTGATTATTTGCACATCATTTTGGCTGGTTCACCTATAAATCCCTGGAATCTCTCATAAGAAATCTAGTCAGCTCGGTGGTAATCCATAAACATCAACAAAACAATATGTCACCCTCCAAGGTTGTTATATTTTATGTCAAAGCTATGTCAGAGTTAGATTTCATACATGACATATACAGTATTGAATGGTAACAGATGTTATCACAGTGAGAGCATTCAAATCATTTGAGTGTGAAACATATCCATCCAAATTCAGCTATCCAAAATAGTATTGTAGATTTTTTTCCAGACAATCTCAGCTGTTTGTGAAGTATCCATAACATATACCAGGGTTTAAATATAATCCGAGCCTGAAGGAGCTCAGCTCCACCTCCTTATGTCCAAATCGCACCTGGCTGGAGTGCAACTCCATCTCCTTCAGTGTTTACCTTTTCTTCTTAATGTCTCAAAATTTAGTACAAGAGTAAAAGTTAAGGCTTGCATTTAAAAATCATGTTCTTCATCAGCTTTAATGTTAACTTTCATTTCTCAGGTGGTTGAGATATTCCTAAATGAAATGATGTCTTGATTTCTGGCCTGTATTTTTGTATTTTGAGCAATAATATCACTGGTAATAATAAGCCATTTTTATGCAGTTTCATTTACATGATTAGTAAATGAAATTCAAGTACTATTTAACTAAGTAATATGTACAATACCCATATCAAACAAAAATAGGTGTAATACAACATGCCAACAAATTAACACATCTCTAAATCCTCCCCCACGCGATGAACCTGACAGGTCTCCCCCACCTCTTACTATGACTCGTCTAATTGGTATTTAACTCCCGCATATACATAAATACATAAAATAAAGAGATGAAAATCAGACCGTTATCCATACATTATCAGTCATTTAACTTTGGGGGAAAAGAATGTAATTACATTTCTGACATTAAGCTGATTGATTTCCTTCAGTGGTATTTACAGCAGTGTCTGAGCCATCATCCGAATGTGATTCACTCAGACATGTCCATTTTAATCATTAATTTTTATAAACAATTTAAGTGTAAGTGGGGATTTCATGTAATCCCTGCAGCAGCTGGGCTCTCTGTAATATGATACTTGTGCCGATGCCTCCTCCTCATCAGAAGGAGTGTTCAAAGCATGTTCATTCTGGCCACAGGGACAGCAGCCCTCTGGAGGGGCTGCAGGTTTTATGTGCTATGAGACTTTAGCTTGTTTGTGAGCTGGGTATCAGGTATCTATGTGAAACCACAAAGATACTCAGGCACTGTGAAAATATTTACTTTTATTTAGAAATCTGTAACAGGACAAATACTCAGTATTGTGCTAGAACATTTGCATCTGTTTTTTCATAAGTTATATGCAAAGGAAGTGACACACCTAAAACTTATAAGCTGTCTTCTGTCTCGTTCACTCTGGCTATAAGGCCCGTCTGGACTTCTGCCTGTCTACTGAGAAGACTGTTGGTACACTGGTCTACAACAGTTCCTCATAGCTTATACTCCTGACGTTTCAGGTGTGTTGTTCCAGGAAACTCACCTACTTGCTTCAGTCTACCCCTTGGTGGAATCAGCAAAGTTGCAATCGGCAACAACTTTGGCTTGCTGTCAGAGATGGTGCCCATCTGACCCTGTCCTTTGTGTCTCATTCCCTTTTGGCAAGCAGGCGTTGTTGGTCATGCTGTATTCCCCCTCTCTGGCTTGTAGCCATTCAGCCCCTAGTGTGTTTCCCTGCTCCCCAGGCTGCTGTGAAGCTCAATGGGTTGAGTAAGTAGCTCAAAGGCTGAACTGATATGGGGAGAGAGACTTTCCATGTATTGCCTCCATCTTTACAGGCATACTGATAGGTTTCATCAGATTCTGCAACCACTTATGCCCTCTTTTCCAGTCTTTTCCGGCAAACAAAAAGGAAGTGACCCTTTTTCTTACAATAAATGCGGACGTTGCCTTTAGCTGGAGAATTTCCTTCTTCATGTTTTAAGCCATAATGATCACATTTATTAATACAAAAAGGTTAGGTTTAGAAAAAAAAACATTTTATTTAACAGAATTATATCTTCCCAACAGAGAGATTAAACTGACATTTTCATTTTGACATTTGGGCTCATGTTAATACTTCCTCATTTACGTGCTCAAACTGTAGTGCCAGAAAAAGTAGATGCTCATTTGGATAACAGCTGCAGGTCTTAAGAATGGTCCTCATCCACCAGGAAGAAACACTTAATCCTAGATTTGTTGGCTCTTCAGCCGGGTTCCACTAAAAGCTTAAAGAAAATCTCATACTGTTATCGGAGTATTCTGAGTAAATTTATCACAATGTCTCGGCAGAATGGGTTGCACTTGTCAAATCCAATATTAAATTGCTTTTTTAAGTGATTGGTGGTCTGATTGACATAAGCTGGAGAAACTAGTATTCATTGCTTACAGAAGCCTTAGGTCTTTGGCACAGTGTCAGTAGTCTTCTTTTGGATTCTTGTAAATAAATTCCATCTCAGGTGTTCAATGAGTTCAGTTTACATACAAAGCCGTATTGTGCTTCTGTGCTCACTGCTCTCTATGTTGTATCTTTACTCAGAAGTCTGGAAGTGAGCGCCTGCCTACAAGAGTGGCAGTTGAGAATAGACCATTTTATTGGACAGTAGGTATTCTCCAAATAAAAACTGTTCGAAAAAAAACTTTCAATTATGTAATGAGGTATATTAATCATATGTGTTTTTTGTAAACCAGGCGTGATATTTGACATTATTCAGGGAAATGACCCCTCCGCCCCATCTCTACATTGGGGAGGGACGTGCCCCCCCACTTCCCCCCACTAAATGTACGCCTATGCCTAGGAGTCCCCTGTACAAAATGGGATTGGGTCACCTCTAATTCCTGAGCAGACTCCGGTCCTTTAGAGTCTGCAGGTACCTCCTACAGCAGTTGTAGCAGTCTGTGGTTGCAGGGCAATCTTCTATGCTGTGGTGTGTTGGGGCAACAATGCTACAAGAAGGGACTCAAACAAACTCAGTAAACTGATTAAAAAGGCTGCCTCTGTTCTGGGAATCCACTTGGATTCCCTTGAAACAACTGTCCAAAAGAGAACACTCAAGAAGATTTGCTCCATAATGGACAATGCCTCACTCCCACTGCATCACACTCTGGTCAAACAGAGAAGCACATTCAGCAACAGACTCTCACAGCTGCGCTGCTCAAGTGAGCACTATCTGAGGCTTTTTTTCCCAGCGGCCAGCAGATACTACAATAACTTTCCCCCCTGATTCCTCTCTCCACTCAGTTGCCAACCCTCTAGGTTGTTGTTGTATTTTTAAATGATGCACACTGCACATTGCAGTTTAGTACAGTTTTGTATCTTTTGTATAGTACTGTGTCTTTTTCCATTGTGTATGTAGAGTTTGAAGTCACTTTTGCGTATTTTACTGTAGCTCTTTTGGAATTTCTTTCAGGATCATATAAGTACTACTACAACTGCTGCTACTACAAGGAATATTATCTAAATAATGGCATTAGAAGCCTTGGTAGAATATCTTTCATTGATAAATACAACAGTAATTTGCTGCATAAAGTGATATTGGACTATATTTTACAAATTTATCTCTGCATTTTATATCTGTCCATCCATCCATATCCAACTCTTATCCAGGGTCGAGTTATCCATTCTAAGCAGTGATGCACAGACCTCCCCAGATACCAAGGCATTCCCAAACCAGCCGAGAGATGTGTCCTGGGTCTATTCCAGTTGGACATGCCTGAAGCACTTTGCGAGAAAAGCATACATTTTCTGCAAAAAAAAAGAACAATAATAAATATTATGACAGTCAGTAAGCAGGGTCCAAGTACAATGTGCTAGTTGGGGAATCTCAGCAGATTAAAGACAAATGAAAGATATGTGCTGATACCCATGCGACCCAGATTTGGTCCTGATGGGTCGTAGTAAAACCTTTAAAGCACCGTGTGCTTGGACCCGTAAATAAATATCTCAGCCTCTGAAACTGTCAGTTTTAAACTCTTATTTTTATAACAGGCAGTAAATCTATTGGTTTGTTTGTGCTCCATCTCCTGAATCTGCAGGGAGCTGCTGGATTTGCATTGTTACAACTGTTGTGGATACCCTCCATGGCCAGTAACCTAACCTGGAACTACTGCCAGTTAATGAGGTCTGCTGGTAATATGAACAGCCTGGCGGCAGAGCTTAAGGCTCAGTTTTGTTGTTGTCCTGTGTCAAGTGCTAAGCTTTATTCGCTTCAATTCCCAGTCCGCTGCTTCCTGGCTTTTTCTGTCCGTGTCATTCCCTTGACCTTGCTTCCATTTAGTGCCCTAGTGGCCCTGAACCCTTCCTGTTTCAACTCTGACTCTATCCCAGTTCTAGCCTGGTTATTTCCTGATAGCTGATGCCTGGCAATTCATCCGAGTTCCCCTTTTCTGATTTTCCCATCCTGTATCATCACGCCTGGTTCTTCTGTGCCTGGACTGAAGCTTATATGCTACATCCACACGGAGTCTGAGCAATATTCAGAGATATGATGTACTCTCAGCCATTGAAAGTATTTGATTTACATTATATTCCATGGTGGTTAGGTGCTATCTGTTCGTTGCTGATATAATTATACAGCCAGTTAGCCTGCCCATATAGAGAATAGGGAAACAATTCTGGATAAAGTAATTCACTTTTTTCTGGTTTTGCTTTTATTGTTAAGGTATGGTCATACTTAGCCCTGCAAAATGATTATGTTTAGTAACTATTTGAAAATCAGATATGTGCAAGCCGACATGTAAATCTACATAACTGTCCTTTTCATTCCTTTTTACAGTAAACAAGAAGAATATTCATCCATGCTTCTTCCAGCCATTTATTTTGGTCATGGCTGCACGTGGCATCCAGGAGCGCATGTCAGGTATGACAGGGCACAAGGCTGGGGTGTGCCCTGGATGGAATATGCTAGTCTGCAACATGCCTATTGCTTTGGTTAAGTTTTAATTTCACAATGATTTATTTTATGATGACTATCTCCTATTTTATTATTTTGGTATTGCAGTGTATTGTAGCAGACTGTAGTTTTCTATACTTAATGCTGCAATACTGCCTGCTGCAGAAGGTTAGTACTCTCAAAGGAAAAAAAACGAAATCGGAGTATGTTGAGATTTTATTTATAAGCCTCAAATGAAGAAGGAAACAGCATATAGACCACATTTTATACTTGTGTAAACCACTGTAACACAATTAGTAAGGGCGGAATCCTGGTTCAGTGCTTAGCACTTTAACATCACTCCTGTTCTTATTCCAACGTTGTATGAATTTTGCACGATCGACTGGTGTTGTGCCAGCTTTCTCATGTGGCCCTAAACGTTTTTACTTTCTTGAGCATTCGCTTCCTGCTTCAGCAGTCTAACCACTGGATGAAATGGCGAGCTTACTCAAGCCACAGCAAAGAAGTCTTTTTCTTTTACCATATAAGTAGCTATATAAGTAGCTTATCATTGGCAATAGACATTCCTAATCTCCACAACCCAGTTGTTCTGTTGTTGTTCGGATCCCACAGAGGGGAAGCATTTACGACAATGATGATTGTTTTCTGTGCCGGGAATTAAACCTCTAACATGGGATTTTATATCCCCAATAATAATTAATTTATACGTGCTAATTATCTGTATCACATATACTTGATTAATTAGAGTGAAATAAAAGCACCTTGTTTTCAGTTGCCTCTGTCTGAAGTATTGAGTGTCCCATCATACTGAGTGTGTGCTTTCTGATCTGAATTCTCTCTTACTTTCATTTTCTGGTGTTCTTGCTCTCCAGCTAGTTATTTGCATTTGGGGGTTGGTTCTGAACTGAATACATTCGCTTACGCCTACATTTGGACCAAAATTTGGATTCATATGATACTTAGTTACACTTATATGATTTATATGACAATTGCATCTACCTGATTTTGAATCATTTGACTGTCTTTGGACCACAGTTCCAGAAATAGACTTGTTGCTATGGTGTTAAACACATGGCACAGGCCGATTCGAAGTATACTGTATATTATGTTCAAGGGCACTCAGTTAATAAAGAGGCAGAATCCACCATATCATTAAAATGAATTACCAGTTTTGTACAGGAAATAATACAAAAGCTGTCAAATTGACAGATGAGTTAATTTATTCAAAAAGACATGTGGCATTTTAACTCCCTTCAGTTAACAAAACTCTGAAATTATGTTAATATGAACTAACATGAATTAATATGAATGCATTTAGATGATTTATAGACATAAAAAGACTGCATAGAAATGTATAGCTCCATGCAGAATTTTATCTCCATAAATGATTTCAAAATCTGAAACTGCAGTCAATCAGCATGTCCAATATGATTATTCACTAAGTCAGAGTTGATAGTTATTATTAGTTATTATTAATACCTGTTCATTCCTGAAGTGTAGGTGGTTTTCTAAATTTTAACCTTAAAGTTGAAATACTCTGTGAAATGTGTATAGCTGTGACGAAACGTTTTGAGAATGTATATGTTTATAATGGCAATTTGCATATACTCCAGAATGTTATGAGGAGTGATCAGATGAAATACAATTAATTGCAAAGTCCCTCATTGCCATGAATATGAACTTAATCCCAAAAACCCATTTCCACTGCATTTCAGCCCTGCCACAAAAGGACCTGCTGACATCATTTCAGTGACTCTCCTGTTAACACAGGTGAGAGTGTTGATGAGGACAAAGCTGGAGATCATTCTGTCATGCTGATTGAGTTACAGTAGAATAGCAGACTGGAAGGAGGGTGGTGATTGAAATCATTGTTCTTCCTCTGTTAACCATGGTTACCTGCAAGGAAACACATGCAGTCATCATTGCTTGGCACAAAAATGGCTTAACATGCAAAGATATTTCTGCTAGTAAGATTGCACCTAAATCAACCATTTATCAGATCATCAAGAACTTCAAGGAGAGAGATTCAATTGCTGTGAAGAAGGCTTCAGGGTGCCCAAGAAAGTCCAGCAAGAGCCAGGACTGTCTACTAAAGTTGATTCAGCTGTGGGATCGGGTACCACCAGTGCAGAGCTTGCTCAGGGAGAAGACTTTTGGAGGATGGCCTGGTCTCAAGAAGGGCAGCAAAGAAGCCACTTCTGTCCAAGAAAAATATCAGGGACAGACTGATATTCTGCAAAAGATACAGGGATTGGACTGCTGAGGACTGGGGTAAAGTCATTGTCTCTGATGAATCCCCTTTCCGATTGTTTGGGGCATCCTGAAAAAAGATTGTCCAGAGAAGAAAAGGTGAGCGCTACCATGAGTCCTGTGTCATGCCAACAGTAAACCATCCTGAGACCATTCATGTGTGGGGTTGCTTCTCAGCCAAGGGAGTGGGCTCACTCACAATTTTGCCTAAGAACGCAGCCAATAAATAAAGAAATGTACCAAAACATCTTCCGAGAGCAACTTCTGCCAATCATCCAAGAACAGTTTGGTGATGAACAATGCCTTTTCCAGCATAATGGAGTACCAGTTTTCTATACTTCAGTTATATATTCAGTTATTAGGCAAAAGTGATAACTAAATGGTTCAGGGAACAAAACATCAACATTTTGGGTCCAAAATGTTGGACCCAGCCAGGAAACTCACAAGACCTTAATCCCACTGAGAACTTGTGGTCAGTCCTCAAGAGGCAGATGGACAAACAAAACCCCACAAATTCTGACAAACTCCAAGCATTGATCATGCAAGAATGGGCTGCCATCAGTCAGGATTTGGCCCAGAAGTTGACTGACAGCATGCCAGGGCGAATTGCAGAGGTCTTGAAGAAGGGCCAACACTGCAAATATTGACTCTGCATAAACTTAATGTAATTGTCAATAGAAGCCTTTGACACTTGTGAAATGCTTGTAATTATACTTCAGTATCCCATAGAAGCATCTCACAAAAAGATCTACAAACACTGAAACAGCAAACTTGTGAAACCCAATACTTCTGTCATTCTTAAAACATTCTTAAAAATTCAGTATCTCTCACTGACATCGGTCATTTATTTATTAAAGAATATGCAGTAACAGTTTATTTATGGCCATGTTTTTAGTAATTTATAAACACATTCGTAATACATTATAATTCATTCTTAAAGCATTGTAAACAGGGCTATATATATTTATAGAACAAAAGGCATAACACATTACAGCCATGTATCTTATGGATTTATGAATGCTTTATGTAGCTCTGATCTATAATGTAGATGTTAAGAACATAAGAAATTTACAAACGATAGGAGGCCATTCGGCCCATCAAGCTCGTTTGGGGAGAACTTAACTAATAGCTCAGAGTTGTTAAAATCTTATCTAGC
>JAODLD010000069.1:9897903-9909870 GCA_026781065.1 Mormyrops boulengeri
ACATCAGTGAAAAGATAGATGCAAAAACAAAATGTCCACTACAGAGGACACAAATGAATGGCCTGGGTCTCAGGAGGTTATAAGCCTATAAATAAACAAACCTATGATTTTGGAGTTCACAGAAAAAGGTTCCCCATGAAGAACACCAACAGGATAGACTGAATGAAATGCATATTTTTGTCTCAGCTGTCAAAATTATTTCTTTCCATGTTAAATACTTAACAACACAGAAGAACTGCAGGGAAGTTAGTGTAATATGCTGATGTCAGTCCCACATAGCACAAAGACAAAACTCATAACACTGATGCACGCTGTGGGTGGAAAAACACATAAATGTCCTGGGAGACATAATAATAACAATAACAACAATTTATTATTATTATTGTAAATAATAATAATAATTTACTATTATTATTGTTATTATTATCAATAATAATAATAATAATAAAAGGTTTTTTTTGCAAAGTAAATTCTCATATGTTAATGTTGTTAAATAATTAACCCCCTAGAAATCCAGTCTAAATCCAGATATAGCCTTTGTACTTATATATTTAACAATGAAATATCTGTAGCTACTGCAAAGTGTTTAGTTATTATGTTTCACATTACATATGGCATCCAGCCATATGCTCTGTGATCCCTAATGACCCCGACCAGGACAAGCTGTAGGATGATAGATTGGTATTACATATGATTCAAGGAATTACTCTCAGAAAAGAAATTCCCTGTTCATTTGGAAGATTTTCTCGTAAATCAAATTTCTCTTCACCTGTTTTTATGAGACAGCCCAGGGTAAATATTGATCTATTTGATTTATTATTAATGCATATACAGAACACTTGGCATTGCACTTGCCGCTGTGAGGCTTGCATGCAGCTCGGCCACGGAAGCCCATATCACAACGCTTCCAGTACACAGTTTTTGTGCTGTAGTTAATACCAGAGAAAGTTTGGAACTCAGCACAGAGTCACCCCACTCGGTTCCTTTAAGTCAGGGGTGTCAAACTCCAGTCCTGGAGGGCCGGAGCCCTACGCAGTTTTTAGTTAACCCTCATTAAAAACACCTGATTCAACTCCTTGTGCTAATTACCACACAGCTCTTGAGCTGAATCATTTGTGGTGGAACAGGGAAAAAACTAGGCTACACAGGGCTCCAGCCCCCCAGGACTGGAGTTTGAGACCCCTGCTTTAAGTGGTCTGTCACTTTGTGGCTGAGTTTCTATTGTTCCTAAACTCTTCCACTTTGCAATAATACCATCTACAATTGACTGTAGAATATCTAGCAGGGAAGAAATTTCACAAATGAACTTATTGCGAAGGTGTTGCATAGCAAGGCATGTGCATATCAAGGCATTTAGACAATTTTATGCTTCCAAATTTGTGGGAACAGTTTGGGGAAGGCCCAGCATGACTGTGCCCCACTGGACAAAGCAAAGAACATGAAGACATGGTTGGGTCAGTTTGGTGTGGAAGAACTTGACTGGCCCACACAGAGCCATGACCTCAACCCCATCAAACACCCTTGGGATGAACTAGGATGGAGATCTTCACGTCCACCATCAGTGCCTGACCTCACAAATGCTCTTCTGAATGAATGGGCAAAAATTCCCACAGATACACTTCAAAATCTTGTGAAAAGCCTTCACAGAAGAGTGGCAGCTGTTACAGTATAGCTGCAATGGGGGACCAACTCCATACTGATGCCTATGGATTTAGAATGGGATGTCATAAAAGTTCCTGTAGGTGTAATGGCCAGTTGTCCCAATACTTTTGTCCATATAGTGTATAATTAACATATGAGTAATGAATAATTGTATTTACTCAACATCTGCAACAGCGGGGTCAGCTAAGGTCCAATAAACTCGCTGATGTTGTACCTGATAAAATGCTTTCTCAACCTGGCCCTGAGCCCATAAATCCCTTAACAAGAATCAGGTGTTCAGCGGGCCACTGCTTCACTTAAGTTGGAGTTTGATCATCTATAATACTCTTAAGTGCTGTTGAGTCGGTTGACATTTGGTAACTATATATAAAACAATCCTCTAGAACTATTCATCTTCTATCCAGGTCTCCACATTCATAACTGAATAGCTGAACTAGGGCTGAACGATGCTGAAAAAATGTCAAGAAGCATGATTTTTTTTGTGATAAATATTGCAGTACATATAAAGCAAAAAGGTTGAAAAAGTTCAAAACTTACCCAAAGTGCACTATAGCCAAACAGAACTTATTATCTACTAAAAGAGTCCGTCAAATAAGTCGGTGGTGTTATCGCAAGTTGTACAACAAATCACTTGTTTTGCTCAATATTATCTCTATGGAAGGCAATGGATTTCCATATGATGAAAGGCATATGGCTTTTAGTGACTTGTTCTCATTCACTTTCCTCTTCCCCAGTTATTTTGTTAAATCTCTCTGAAACATGTCTATGAGTGATTTAAACAGCTAAACATGCAAAAGCAGCGGCGGAAAACTCCAAACTGATTTTTTTACATATACTAGATAATCTTGAAAAGGAACAATCATTAAAATTGCAAAGCGTGCTAAGTTTTGTTTCCTATGACAGAGTTAAAATGTTTTAGTGAAACTATCCTCATTCGCAGTATGTTTGGACAGTAGGAAGGTATATCGTCAGTATGATGTACAGTATAATTATTATCACACATTGCTCATCCCTAAGCTGAACCAATAACTACAGTATGCTTTGTCAACAAGGAGAACTATGTGGAATGTTACCATAAGAAGTTGTTTTTAGAATAGTATATAGCAGAGGTGGGCAGTCTTATCCACAAAGGGCTGGTGTGTATGAGGGTTTTCACTGCTTACTAGATTACTAATTAGGGGACTGATTGGCTGAAGAGTCCTCACACCTAGGTTAGAACAGTTGGCCTAAAGGTTACCCCAAAAACCAGCACACACACCGGCCCTTTGCGGGTAAGATTGCCCACCCATGGTATATAGGATAGTATATAGGATGAAAGACTTGTAGGTTCTGGACTGATCCTACTTTTTGCATTCGGGTGGCTTTTCTTGTCTCTGCCTGGGAATGTATGCTAATATGTATGTGCTTGTCCTTGGACCTCATGGTGGGATAAGTGACTACATAATTACATAGGAGTCCTCTAAATCACAGCAGGGTGTTCGATTCCAGGATGAAGCCCCAGCGTGCTATAGGGGTCCACATCACAGAGACAGCACAGCTTGCACTTTCTTCTCTTTTCTCTCGCCCTACTCATGGCCTCATTATTAAGAGCAGGTTGAGAGCCTAAAAGGGGCTAGAGCTGGGTGGCTTTATTAACTGCCCAGTGTGGCCAATTTGGTTTGCCCGGGAAGGTGCCCACACGCCTGCAACCATACCGTTACATCCCACTATCAGTGTCTTCCCCTTTGGTTCTTTCTAGTTTTTTTCGATATCTAATAATTATAGTCGTTTATGATTTCATGTGCCTTGTACAATCTGCATATATATTAAGATAAATCTAAAAACAAATTCCAGGTAACAGAGTGGCACAGTGGTAAGCACTGCTGCCTCACACATCCGGGACCTGGGTTCATGGTTCCATGCATATGGAATTTGTATGTTGCAGTGGGGTTTCCTCTGGTTACTCTGGTCTTTCCCCCCACACTCCATAAATATGCTGAAGTAATTGCAGTTACCAAACTGCCTGTAGGTGTGAGTGAATGGTGAATGTGCCCTGTGATGGGTTGGCTACTTCTATCCTGTGTTGTTCCCTGCCTTGTGCCTGTAGCCTCTGGGATAGGCTCCAGATTCCCCATGACTGTGAATAGGAAAAGCGGCTGCAAAAGATGGATGAAGAGCAAATTTACACTCAGTCCACCCAGGGCCACAGACAGCAGTGCCGGGCAAACCAAATTGGCCACAGTGGGCCCTAAAATGATTGGTTTGGAGTGGGGGCCCAGTATGATATGCTTTCATGGGGCCCTAAAGACCTAGCCGTGCCTCTGAGTCCACAGAATATATTTATGTGGACTTAGTGAGTTTGGAAATAACAAAAGTTCTTTGATGGATTCCATGAGGACTGAGTGAGTTTTGGTTCCCAGTATAATAACATAGGATGAAGAAACCTGACTTTTAGTCACTGGTGGACACAAAAACAGCAAAAATGGACTGACTGAATTTACTAAGCTCCCCCGACAGCAGAGGAAGATATCTTGACGGAGAGACAAGATGTTCCATGCGCTTACCTGGATGGGCTATCGCCATGTGGTGGGCGACACCTCAGCACCACACCAGCCCTGAACCCCAACAGGTCTGACCCTATTAGCTCTCCGACGGTTTCGACTCTTCCGGAGATGAGGTTCCCGGAGGCTTTCCCCCATCTCCTTCATTGTGCGTGCAGCCTTCCTGCGGGCAGCTGCAGCAGAACGACTCTTGTGGAGAGAAGAAGGTTGTCGTGCCTGTTTAGACCGAGCTGTCATTTAGTGTTTTACGGTGGCAGGAGTGCCAATCCCACCACCAACCCCCAACATTTTTCCTTGCAAGTTGGAGAACCACTTGCAAGGCCGGATGCAGTTTAACATCATACCCAGGACATTTGATTTAGAATGCTGATGTTACCAGTTGCGATTATTGTTGCAAAGGCTTTGAATAAATGTCCGCTCATATTAAATGGGAATGTAAATATTGTTCCAGGGTCTATGGTAGGCAAAAATGTGAAAAAAAAAACTGTAATAATAAAAAAAAGGACTCAGTGTTTAACATCACATTCCATTTGTAATGTTGGTTCCATCCATAATTTGATATTATATTGTAATGATTTCATTTTTCTTGGTTATTGCCATCCATTTGCACAGTTCTTTTTTCAGAGTTAAAGCTTAAATTGTTAAATGTGCATTTACCAGCTTAAAGTACAATGCATTCAACATACTTTTCTCTTTATAGTTGTTTTTTTGTGGAATGCCCTACCTTCAGAAACCCAGTGGTACTATAGACAATCTGCAGTGGTTCAGGTAATTTCTGTGCAAAAGACAGCAAACAAACTCAATATTACGTAAGCTTAGTATTAAGCTTCCACTTCCATGCATACCCATCACAGGGATGTTACGTGGGGTGATTCTGTGCCAAACATAATACTTGGGTAAGGTCCAAAAAATGTTTCATCAGTACTTTTTGCCCTTTTTGATGGATTTGTGTTTGAGTGATGCGCATTCTCTCCCATTGCAGCCACTAAACTTGGTAAGTCTTGTTGCTGCTGTTGTCCTTTTCATAACACCTTTACTGCAAAGTTCATTAGCGGTTCGAATAGCATCACCGATACCGATATTTTTATCTTGAACTTAGTCAACATGTATAGTGGTCATTGGCACTGAACAAATCGGTTAGCTCGTTATGGAAATTTTGTGCATCTAACTTAATTAAGGCTTGCCCCAAGGAAAAGGTCTAAATGCTTATAAAAAATTAATATTTACATTTTTGGAGTATTATTATTTTGAATACTATATCAATATTAAAGCTTTTGTTATCCGGTAAAATACGTAATTTTGTCAGGAGTCTGAAGTGGCACTCTAATTTCATTACTTATTATTTAAATGCCCCGCAACTGACAGGCTCCAATTTCCCTGTTTATTTGGAGGAATAATAGGCTCAAATGTTCATTTTTATTCTTCCGTCTTTCATTCTAGTAACACATGATTTTGCTGGATGGTTGTTATTGGTGTTGCCAGGCGCATTCAAATATAGCACATAAAGCACAACTTTTAAAAGGAGACCTGGTATTATTTTATGAAAGCAAACAAGTTTTAGTGAACTTTGATTCATTTTAATACAGTATGCTCCCATAATATATTAAAAAGGGTATATCAGTTGCCTGGTACCATAATAACCAAGGACTTTTACAATTTAAGTTGTAAGTTCGATTCTGATTCTTAAAGTTGCTAGCTTAAGTTAAAGGATTCATGCTGCTGTCATTTGTTGATAGAAGTAAAAAGGTTAAAGTACAGGTTAAATGGTTTACTTTTACATGTAGAGTATAGTGCTGTAACAGTTCAGCATACTGAAAATCAGTGGGTGCCTTACCATTAGTTGTATGCATTCTAACAAATACTAACTGTAACTAAATAACTAAATACTACATTTTTTGCATTATATTTGAAATTCAGTTTATATGTTGTATTTTGACCTGCAGACAACAAAAATACAATGAATACAATAAAATTACAAAACTTACTGCTATCGAGCTAAATAAATAACAATGAACTAAGAAAATACGTCGGTTGTACTATCAAACTAAATGCACATGAATTCTTAATAATTAATAAAAACATTTTTTATTTAATAATTGAAAAACATTAGTAAACGTAGTTTATTGATGCAAATTTGCTGCACCGGTAACGCGTGCCTTGAAACTGCATCATCGTGATTACATCAGCTGAGCGATACATCACAGGCGGAAGGAATTTGGCAGGCAGAAGAAATTTGGTGCGACAGACCCCCAGACAGTCTCTGTTTTTGTTCCTTCTCAGCTTCCAGCCAGACAGTCCATATTTTGGCTCCTTCCCTGTAAGCATGTGACACAGGGAAAGGGCCACTGTGAACAGGAGGAAACAGAAGCAGAGGGAATAGGATTCTCATAGCAGGAAGCCAGAAAGAGAAGCCTAGGGAAAGAGATACCCTGAACAGGAAATCAAAAACAGAAGCACAGGGAAGGGGATACCCTGAACCGGAAGAAACAGAAGCACAGGGAAGGTGATACCATGAACAGGAAAAAACAGAAGTACAGGCAAGGGGATACCTTCAATTCCTGTAAAAAGATTTACTATATACTTACACAGATGGTCTTTCTTTTCAATTCCTTAATTGGTTGGATACGACTTTAAGCCCTGACTTTTCAGAAGATTTTCATGCTTGCATAACAGACATTTCATTCACTTAATTACTGGATTGAGAACTGCAAACAGATCTGACATCCATCCATCCATCCATCCATCCACTTATCCATAACTGGTTTGCAATGAGTTTGGAGCTTTTTCCAGGAAGCACAAAGCTCAAGGCAAGAGAGTAGTAATTCCCAGTTAATTGTAATTATCCAATTAGTATGATTATATAAACACAAGTTTTCCCACTCTCTCACTTTATCTTACTGCTACACCAGTCCTGCAGCTTCCAGTTCACAACTGACTGAGAAAAGCTTTTCAAATAAGAAAATAGGGTAAAAATGAATAACAGAATAAATAGGAGGTGTTGTAGATCGTCTGGGGAGCTGATTACAGATGTGTTTTGCATCCTGTGATTTTGTTTTCAACTCCAGCACAAGTGCAAAGCCTGAAGCCATGTGAATGTTTGAAGGTTTCTCCAGGAGAGGGTGAACCTTCGTCACAGACGATCAGAAACAACAGAAGAGTCATGAAAACTATTTCATTTTAAACCCTTTGAGATAAATGAACAAAATAATTCATGACCTGGGAAGTGCCTAAAATCAAGGTGGCACAATTTTCACAATAATGACAAGAATAAAATCTCTGCATTAAATAATGCTCAGATGCTTTTTTCAATAAATCTTAATATATCTACAAACTGAGCTGTGAACCACGATGAATGTTTCACCTGTAACCTTAATCTTGACTTTTCTCTGTTCCACATCTTCTCTTTTCTCCCAATATTTTTAATCCCAAATTAATTCTCTATTAATCTCTTAATCTTTCTTAAATTTAAATTTCATTCTCTGGATTAATCCCCTATAGAATTTTGTAGTCATGTGCTCAGACCTTCATTTCCTGATTTTTAACACCATGTTGGATATGTGATGGCATCAATTATATATCACGATGGCAGACAGTCTAAAAATTTGAAATGAGTCTGAATAGGGATTACAGGATTCCCCGTCACCAGCCAAGGTGGACAACTCACAACTGCATTCAAAAGGAGAACCAGAGTCAGACAAAGGTGTCTATGTCTTCACATAAAAGGAATGGAATTCAGTAGACAACATTGCCAAGCAGGCCCTGCCCTGGAATCCCAAGACAAGAAGAAAGGAAGCCAATTAAGACAGATCTGGTACCAAGGCCTTATGGCAGATATTGAAAAGATCGGCTATACTGTACCTGGAGTCGACTAGAGAAATAAACTCAAGTCAATGATTTCTGGAGTGTTGTTGGCCAATGCTACAGAAGGGGCAGTAAGCTTCAGTAGTTACTAGCAGTTGTGATACAGTATATAAAAACCAGACGACAAGGCTTCCCATTTTTATACTTGGAATTATATATTTGATATTAGTTTCATAGGCAAAACATGTAATTGAGACAGAAAATGAAACAATATTTGATCTCTATAAGTAGATAAAATAGGATACACAAGTTAATTGGCTTATTTAAGAAGACTTTTATTTTATTTTACGGACTGGGATGCATGTGTTGATTATTACAACACTGACCTGAATCTTATCTAGATTTAAGTAGAATCGTAAACTAGATTCAGTAGGCATTAGAATATTACTCTGTCACAGATCGACTGGTTTCACAGCCAGAAGTCCTGCAGGGGTGAAAGGTGATAGAAGGCACATAACACATCCAGACCCTCCTGCAGAGTTCAAATGAAAAGAGAGATGAAAGGACAAGAGACAACAGAGCAGATCAAGAGGGGACTGATGACCCCATAAGCAGTGTACATACCGGCTTAGTTTTAGACTCTATCGCCCTGTTGACACTAGGTTTTAAAATGAGTCTTGAGAGATCGGATCACATGTGGATGGCACTAAATACAATTGTAAACGACCACCAAGATGCATTGTGATCTGATCACTGAAACCACTTGCTGAGGTGGTCTGGGCTGCATTTGACCACATGTTTTGTAATGTAAAAGGTAATGCGTCCTGATGCATTCCTGAAAAGGATGTCACAATAACTTAAATTACCAACTTAAAATAACCAAATCTGAACACAAGTGGTCAGCTGGACACCTTGGATATGCACGACAGACACAGGTATAAACAGCGATGTGTCTTGGCTGATCGCCCAAGACGCATTTTAAAACCAAGTGTAAACAGGCCCATGAGAAACAAAGTGCAACTTACGAGAACACTGACTAAACAAAAACTGAAAAGAGGTTACTTAGCTAGCTAATTAATTTCGTAAATTTGGTCAATTGATAGAGCCAGATGCTGTTGAGGTTCTAAATCCATCCATCTTCTATATCTGCTAGTTCACCTACTGTAAGTAATGTGTGGCCTTAAACTGGCTGTTTTCTCACCCAAGGGGGACGCAAAGGTCACTATGCATTGCACTCAGGCGCATGAAAAGTAACACTGTATCCTGGAAAACTGGATGAGACGGTTCATAAAAACAGGGCATTTCCCTGGACTAAGAATCTCACCAAACATGACAAAAAAGCTTTGCATAGACTTTCTGTGACAACACTGTGCTGTTGTATACCTGAATTTGAATTTGGGTGGCAGTATTAAATGCATTAGCAGCTTACTGGTCCGTTGCTTTATTGATATATGCATAGCAATGTGTGAAACACCAATTACTTTTATTCCAAAAACAGAACAGAATAGTAATTAAAGTTATTTCTTCCTAATTATACCATAAAATGAATCAAAAATATTCATGCTGATATAAAGTATATTAAAACGACAGATTTCATGTTTAAATATGGGTATAACAGACATTCCATTTAGCATTTTTGGCAATAAAAAATATGAGTAATATTACTAACCAGCCATGAAAAATAAGTAGGAAAAATGCTAAATTAAATGTAGCGTGGATTTCTGAATTATACAGACCCTAAACAAATAATGGACTTAAAGCTTTATTTGAAGAAAAGAGAATATAACTACCTTAGTACAAAACACAGCCCTTCAGAGTGACAATGCAAAGGCAAAAGTTTTAAACAGGTGCTCTGACCCATGGCAACTGTATTGCTCAATACAATTCACAATATCAGAGTGCCACAAACAAAGCTAAATAGCGGGAAAAACACATAGACAAAGGACAAATGAATGCAACTCATTATCATAGTGGCAATGCTATTTTGTGCCCTATAGCAATTGTAACAGCAGACAAAAGACTTCAGTGTGATTCATTTTAAAGGGGTGCCTAATAATTATGCTAATTACTCATTATAATGCAGAATTTTAGGGGAGGCACCTCCAGGGTTGAGGGTTTGAATCCCACCTCAGCTCTCTGTATGTGAAATTCTCACTAGGTTGTGCAGGTCTCATCCAGCAGTCTCAAGATGTGCAGTTGGCTAACTGGAGTCTCTAAATTGCCCACAGTTTGAATGCATACGTTTGATAAATGAGGCCCCAAAAGTGGCTAGAAGATGGATAGATGCAATACTGAATTTAGCTAATTTGGGAAAGAAAGAATAATTCATAACATCCTTTTCCCTATATATAGTACCTTGTGATTGGTTAGGGTAGCATTTATGACCTATTGTCAAATTCTGTAGACACAAAGTTTGATGATAAACAAAAGACCCAAAACTAATCAGCAGGTATTTTATTGTTAGGGGAAATTACGAGAATGCATTGAATTTGGAAATATTAAGAGACTGGATGCCCAGAGTTATAAATCCTATGAAAGCTGCACATTTGGAAAGTGTTAATGTGATGTCCACTATACTCATGAAAATTTTCCTTGCAACTATATAAAAGATTTGTCAGGATTCGTAAAGAATTAATGACACAATACACGGGGTATCACTGACAAAAACGAGAGGGACTTGAAATAAACTTGGTGTGGACTTTATTACGATCTCAACACAACCTCAACAACTAACCAAACAAAGAAGATTTAAAAAAATAAATTAAAAAAGATCAAATCCAGTTTAGTATGCTTTGTTACTTTAGGTTCCAACCTGTACAACATTTAAAGTGCATTATAATTTTTTTCCATTATTTCAAACTTAGAATTGTTACAATGTATTAATTATTCCACAAACAGTAATATCATACTGATTTAAAACAATATATTCTCAGTTCTTGATTCTTATAATATTGCACACATCATACAATGGAGAATGCATGAGAATATAAACCAACTGGTGTGAGTTTCAACTTAATTTCAGGGAACAGGTAACATTATTTTATACACAATGCATTACAGTATTCGGTCTTAAAAGCAATGCTTTTCTAAGCTGAACTGAACATGGTTGTTACACATTTAGTAATAGCTAAAGCTGTATTTTGATGCTCCCAAAATTGCAGAATCTGCAAAATGGGAAAAAATATATGGGATTAATATTATCCCCTGCATCTATCAAATTGTAACTGGCTAACAAACCATTCTGAATGCCAGTCATTTAACTATAATCTGTGTCGTGCATTTGTACTGTCATGTGATGTTGGTACAGATCCCTTTTGTAAGACAAATGCATGAGGTCAATCTACAAGGTTATTTCCCCATTTTCTAGATGAGAACCATTACATACAAAAACTTGAAGAGGAAGAATCATGCATAGCACTCTATAGCCCACCCTGGTGTCTCTCATGGTTCCTGGGAGAGGAAAATGCTGTTATGACCGCAAGCAGGTCTGAGTGGACCTTACATGCTCAAATATCTGACCAACATATAGGGCACTCTCATAAAATCAGAGGCAAACCTAGACTCCAGATGGGTTTCTCTCATCTTTCAGCTAGAGAGGCCTCGTGTGACACAGAAAAGGAGGGGAGGTTTTGGAAGAGAACCATGTCAAAGTCATTCTACAAAGTGGTCTCAGTAAGGGCAGAATACTCAACCCAAGAGACCCACATGCTGTACTTCAGACATTCACTTGTGCTCAAACTGGCAATTGATTTGACTGTGACAGGTGTGATAATACAGGTTGAATCAAAATAAATCCTTAGTAACCAAGTTAATCCAGATAATTTCAAACTTTTTATAAGCCTGAGGTCAGAGATGTTAAGACAACCACAACTGCGTAAATGTTTTTTTTTTTTGGTGTGTGTGTGTGTGGGTGTGTGTGTGTGTGTGTGTGTGTGTGTGTGGGGGGGTGTGTGTGTGTGTGTGT
>JAODLD010000069.1:9909970-9938144 GCA_026781065.1 Mormyrops boulengeri
TGGTTATGGTTAGGGCAGGGTGGGGGTTAAGGTTGTCATAGTTAGCATTAGCATTTTTCCCATAGAAATAAATGAGCAGTCCCCATAAAGATATGTTTACCCTACATGCGCGCGTGTGTGTGTGTGTGTGTGTGTGTGTGTGTGTATTTGTGTTTTCAGTGACCGTTCTCAAGGTGTGCCATTATGTGCTGAAAATTACAGACTGTCAGCTGGCTTGTTGACAATTTTATTCTCCCAGGACTCGTTCCATGCCCTACACTTTCTGTCTTTGTGACAAACCAAAATCTTCAACTTCACTTAATTTTTGCCACTTTCTACTAACTAAATATTTTTAATTCATGGCTATCTGTAATAACTACCTTACACAGAACTTCTGTAACATGTAAAATTATCTATGTTTAGTCACACCTGCATTGAAAAGGACAGTAAGAGAATATGGATCATACTGATTTTTATAACACAGAAACCTTACTGAACTCCAAAATCAAAATAGTCCATAGGTACCTACAGCCATCAATATAGACAGAATATTAAATCCACCTTTCCACAGTATTATGAAATGAGTGTCATATCACATTACCAAAATTTCCCTTGAAGGAACTTAAAAGATAATAAAAAGTGTATCACTAGCAACTGCAAAAAGCTTCAGGTAGTCATCAGCTTAAGAACAGGTTTCCACGCTTGTGAACAGAGATCAGTTAATTCCAGCCCAAATAAAGTAAAATAAAGCAAATCCATATATCTTTAAGTTGTAAGGATCCATTGAGTAATAAAATGTTATTCTTTGAGGACCTATAATGATAAAGACAATTTCTGTCCATCTGTCTGTCTTCCAAAAACACTTATCTTGAGAAGGGTTATGTGGAAAAATATTCTAAATAAAATTTCTTCAAGGATGAATAAACAACATTGTATTACCTTAATGGTCTATAAATTAATCTCAAGAATGAATCCTAATTCCAAAACAATCCTACAATTCCAGAACAATTTCTTCCATAACATGGTGATAATATTCATCAAGACAGAGGTGAGTGGCTCACTGTCACATCTTTGTGACAAATGAGAAATGCTTGAATCTTAAAAAAAATCTATTGGAACTGTTCTAGATGAGTTCCTAAGGCCAATGAATTCTGTTCAAAACAATATTGCCTTCCTGTTACCAGTAAAGACTTCTTTAGGATAACCAACTACAATGACAGGCTAAAGGTCCTCTTTAGTTACTGTCCCTAAAGAAAGAGAGTTTTATAATAAGAATGGGCCTGTCCTACCATCCCTTTGCCCATCATATCTTTGTGCTAACCAACTGAAGGCTTGAGGCTTTGGGACAGCCTTGTTTCTTAAGCACAAAATGGCACACTAGAAAAGTTCATTCATTTCATACAAAGCGCATGAAAAACACAAGTACACATACTAACAAATCTGCATGCGGAATCTTAAAAGGCGGCATTTACATTGCATAAAATATTCAGTCTTTGCATCATAAAAGATGATTATAAGGTGCCATTGTGTAAATAGAAGTTCTACTTAATGCCTAATTTTTAAACAGTATGTTTGCATGTCATCTGTCTAATTTTTTTTTGGGGGGGATTTTCTTGACATGTAACTATGGAGCACTCCTAGAACTACGGTTGAAACATCTTAGATTCTTTTTTGTAACACAGTGCATCTGCTACAACAAACCTGAATCTGGTCTCTCTGCCACTTTCCAACAAGGACAATAAGAAGATGACAATATATTTCAACTTCAACAGGTTTCTCCAGAATTGTAGCTGAGTGCTGAAGCCTGCTCAGCAGGACATCCTGACTACACTTTGCGCGGACTGTGGAACGTACTTGTGGATGACATATGGCTTCATATCACAGAGGAATAAGACTTTCTCCTCACTGCAAACTCTTTGCATATTAACTCTTTCACACACACTATCAACATAGCAGCAACTCTCACGGGGGGACAGCTCCCAGACAATTTTGATTGTGCACAAGTTAAACAGAAAAAAAACAGGAATGTTAGGCACTGAAAATTTCAGGATGGAATTAAATAGTGCGCAAATTACCATGAATGATAGAGGCAGGACAATAACAGTTAAAAATAATAAACACCACACTAAATCTTATGTAGGAAAGCATGTAACCTCAATTACAGGTTCCCTCTTGAGTTCTAAAATAAAAAAAAAACATTTTCAGAGGACACTAACAGCCCCTGAACAGCCACCCCCAGTCTCCAGACTTAGGGCATGATTTTACAACATTGGATAATAATCCCATCTTCCACAACAGCACCGTACTTACAGACAGGACACCCAAGCTAAATTTTATTCTGCAGAAGAAAGCAATGCTAAAGCGTTAAATTGTTGTAGCCAGAGACATCCCCAGGAGAGCATTCTTCTCTCACCTGACAGCAAAACTGCCGTTTCGGTGTGCTTTCAAATCTTTACATTGATGTTATAGCTGTTCTGTTGTGCAACTGAAAATTCTATTGCCGCTACAATTATCTATAGGACTTGTATTGATGCAAGTGACACCATTCAGTCTTTCAAAAAACATCATCTAGACATCCTGCATTTTCAAAGCTGTCGTTTATTAAAACCGCTGGTCTTACTGTAATAACCACTGGCAATAGCAAGCCTTTAGCAGTTCATATTTGATGATATGCACTGAAATGTGCGGTATTGATGTTCAACATGAAGATGTCAGTATGATGTTTTTTTCTGAGAGTACTGAACCTTTCTAAATAAATGCCTCATATTTGTACCTGTATCTAAGTGTATCTAAGCAGCCTACATTTTATTATTTTAAAGGTTATAGATTAAACCAAAAACTGCACGACTGCATTCAGGTTCTACAAATTCGACCACAGGTAGTTATACTGTATCACTCGCAATAAGGTGTGGTGGTTTCTAACTGTGTCAGCCAAGCAGGTCAACGTGTCTTTGGCTTTGGAAGGCGAGAGTGGTAAGTGGGGGTTACCGCTACGGTATGCCGGAAGTTCCCCTCTGCATCCTCTGGACAACGGCCCCTTACATGCCTAAAAGCCTGAGTATGGCCTGGAGGGTTTGGGACGGGGCCTGAAGCCTGAAGAGCGTAGCTGAAGCTGGGCAGTCCCCATGATGGTGGCGGTAGCTGTGCACCCCCGTGGCCTGGTACGGAGCCTTGCCTCTGCCCAGGTCCCATAGCCCGACTCCCCAATCTGCCATCGGGAAAAGCTATCGCCTCTCGCACCAGGTTTGGGATGCAAACCCTACTGTGGAAACGTGGTGACTGCAGGATGCGAGGCCGGCTGCCTGGGAGCGGTCCCCCAAAGGGGTTGGCGGAGATCTCCGTAGGCAGCACTCTGATTGGTGGATGCCGTGGACCCGTGACAAGGGCCATCCCTGTAGCCCTTGGTGTATCAGGAGGGGCCTCGGGGTCGTTGATTTTGAGGTGCATGCTAAGAAGCAAGCTGAGCTCATCTGCATCAGGCGCGGGCAGGACTGCGTCAGCGTTAGCGGAGCTGGGGGGTGACGGGGTCAAGCCTTGGGGCAGTTTGTCACCCTTGGTTTCAGTAGGGCCATCACTGGGGTCCTCTGTGGGGGCTATTCTTGGCAGCTTTTCCTGCTGCAGGTGTTCTTTGTGGCAGGCTGGGTTGGAAGACTGTAGTATTTGAGGCTACGAAACAAAGGGAGGGAGCATCAAAACCATTAGCACAAATTATATTCATATTAGCTAATCCTTAATAAACCGTTAATTAAAACACAGATAGCTGTACTTATCACACCCTGTGAAACTTATGTAGAGGAAGGCAACCTAAGATAGTATAACATAATAATTTACAAATATAAAAAAAGATATAACACATTTGGGCAACATTACAGATACCTTCATAACACATAATAATGCAATCATAATGTATTATAGACATGGCTATATTTATAACAAGGCATAACACATTATAGCCATGTTTATTATGCATTATGAATGCTCTATGAAGGTCTCATCTATAATGCACTATAGATAACTTTATAATGCATTATACTGGTCAGTATAAGCCATTATAATGCATTATATGTAAGAGCTTCATAGAACATTCATAATGCTTAATAAACATGGCTATAATGTATTATGCCTTTTAATAAATATAGCCATGTTTATAATTCTTTATGAATGCATTATAATGCATTATAAAGGTATCTATAATGCATTATACATAGGAGCTTTAGATAAAGTATTACCCATATTTGTAACGAATTTACAGGTACGGTGGACTATATCATATCAAGATTTGCATGTGATCTGGGATAAAAATACTTCCAGTTCACCGTAGAAAAACAGCAGTCAAGAAATTGTTCAACAATGAACACAGTCTGCTAAAAACTATACTGGTTGTGTTTGACCCATTTGGGCTACAAATATTTTGGCTGGGCGGTGATTGCATAGTTTCTCTAAAAGTTATGTCTTCGACTTGTCAAAAACAACAAGAAAAGCAACAGTGAAAGAAGAGCAATGCAGCTTATTTGGTACTAAGAACCGACAGTAAACTAATTAATACGAGCAGCTTAGGCAACCTTAACTGCTTAACATCAACCAGGTAAAACAGGGGCCAGGCCCTGATCTGCGTGCTCCTGCCTGCAAAAACAGAAGAATAATCCTGACTGATGTTGATGTGAGTCGAATGACGATGAATGGGAAGTTCTTTAATTCTCTCTGTGAAGCATGCTGCCAAAGAGTCATGCTTGTTCCCCGAAGTAAGTTTGGTTCGGCACAGAGACCTTCAGTTGTGAGTGGCATGACAGCTTCTCAATAAAAATACTAGGGTTCAAGCAGGGTCAGGAAACAATATATATATATATATATCAACAGAACCAAAAACACTGACATCAAGAAGTGTCACTTTTCTTTTTTGGGATTTCAAAAAAGACTGGAAAGCTATGTTTTCCAGCATAAGGTCTTACCTACATCAGCTCATACATACCTAAGGTCTATAATTAATAACCACAAGCACAATGCTGAGCTGTGAAGGTATTATGAGTAAAACAGGTCATTAAGCATTCATACTGGGACAATCTCATAGTCTCATTAGCACACAGCTCCAATTAAGGCTGTTCGATTATGGCAAAGGTCATAATCATGATTATTTTGGTCGATACTTGAAATCGCGATTATTTAACACGATTCCACATTGAATTTATAAATATCATGTGTTTATTGAATTTACAAAAAAAAATCTAACAGTGGACTACCTTCTAAGGCCTGCACTAGATTTATAACACAAGACAAAAGTCCAGTATCATTACGAAACAAAATGCAAAACTGTAATCATTATTGTTGTAAGCCAAAACTGAAATTAAAATTAAATTAATTTCTCAGCCCTAGCTTCAACTACCTGCATAACAACCAGTGCTACCCCACCCCCCACAAACCCAGAATTTGCTCTAATGCTGTCCCTAATGACAATGTCTCATCAGGCACCTTACATTCTGTTACTGACCAACTTCTGGGATACCCCGACTCCCACTGACGAGGATGAAACCTTGTTTTACTCATTCCTTCCCAATACTCTCATGACTTTACATTTATTCTTCAAAAACTACTATTCCTTTCCTCAAAAAAAAAAAAAAGATGAATCAGGAGGAGCAGCTGAGGGAGAGACCTCCCTGCCTCTCATCTCCTGCTGTTTTCATCTAGGCTGCTTCAGGTATTGTGGCTGGAGAGGTTTGAAGAGTGGGCAGCCTGGTCTCTGACCGGAACCCATAAATAACCAATGACGCTTTGGTGAACTGAGTGAGAACGAGTAGATAAAAGATAATACCACGCGGCAGGAAAGCGACAATGAAATAAATCCCAGCAGGTGGTTCTAGGATTGAAGCAACTTGATTTCACTGGGAACCCCCCCACCCCACCACCACCACCTCCGAATCACTCTTTACCGCACTCCCCCAGTCCTCCAGCAGTCCAGAAACTCTATCCACGTGTTGACAACCCCCAGTTCCCTCACACCCGTTTTCCTCAAAACGCTTTTGCTCAATTTTTGATCTCAATTGAATCTACCTGCGATGAAGTGTGACTATGCAGGCTAAAATTCATTGACTGCAGTCACAGGTTCTAGTTCCCAGCAGAGCAAGACCCTTAACCACCGACTGCTCCAGAGGCGCTGGACACTGGCAGACCCTATTCCCTGACCTGCTCTCACCTCTATGTGCACTGCATCAAAAGCAAGATGGGCAAAAACACAATAAATGACAACTGTTCTAAATTTAAAAACAATTAACCGATCTGTGCAATCATGTAAATGTTAATACCGTAATAATTAAAATAATTGTATATAAGGCAGCCTGGCAACTCTGATAGCAGCTCAGCTGGATAGCACTGCTGCCTTAGCCCTTAAGTTTTAATTGTTCCCCCAGGCCTGTCTTTGCAATAAGAACAAATTCTCCCCACGGACAGGTATCCTTCAGGTACTCCAGGATCCTCACAGCTTAAGGTGAACAGGGATGTCCAAATTACCCAGAGCATGTGACTGTGAGCGGGTGCCCTGACTCTAAACAAGCCAAAAACAGAGGCGACCAGACATATGAATAAAAGCCATTCATTTAAAACAATGGACAGCATTTTTGTATGTAAAGAAGAGTCCTGCAAATAAATCAAAAATATTTTTTTGTGTGTATTTCTGTATTTTCAAGTCTATTAAATAAAACTGCAGCAATGCATAAGACACAGGTGAACACAGAAGGAATAAAAGGCGACGGAGATGAAGAAAGCTATTTGTAAGACAAATTAACTAACGGAAGCATTTATCAGAAGGTCTTACCCTTAATTTAAAATATGAAATTCCCTTTTCACCAGCTCTGTTTCGCCTATAAGACTTTGCTGTCTCGATATATCAATTCAAAAGAAGCCATTACTGCTGCATACTGCTAGGAAAACCACTGGAATCCGCCTAACTCTTTAGGCACATATCAATACTTTCTCACATAAAGGGGTATTTTCTCTAAGGATCAATAAACAATTCCTTTATGTTTTATTAACATCCATAGTGCTGGAGAGAAATGCTCAGATACAGGCATCTGCAACTTAAAAAGTGATCCTAAGGATGGGACAGTCCACTTGTATCTAATATATCTTGAAGGTAAACTTTAAACTATTTCATTCTCCCCTCTGCCCACCACCCTACCCCCCTCCCCAAATGAGAAGAATTCATTGAAGATCTCTAAGCACTCCAGACCTGGTTTTCACCGAGCAGAATAATGGAGACATTTGGGAAATTATCAGCCAACCTTTATTATGATCCATGAAATATCAAGCGCAAGGAACTACTGTCACCTCATGATGTTTCAGTGTAAAAGAATTCCAGTGTTTCCACTTAAAACAGGCTGCTTTTCAGCGCGCCACACAGCATGGATGAATGGGCCTTGGCGCTGCTTAAACGGTATCATCCCTGGTTGTGGATGAGAGGCCCGGTTAGCGGCAGCTGCCTGCTGTGTGTCTCGCCTCAGGAAGTCCTGGAGCAGGGAGCCACAGCAGAGAGGCGGAGCAAAGGTGCCAATACAGCCACTGGCCTGTTTATTTTACTGCTCATGAACAGTGGCAGAAAGCAAAGAGTCAGGGCGGGAGCAGGGGGTGCAGGATGGGAGATAAATTAATAACAGGGACAGCAGAAGATAGTGATGGATAGAAGTGGACAACTGTACCTGGAGGAAAAGGTATTAAAATGGAAAAAAACATTAAATATAGGAAAATAAGATATTAAGGTACGGGGAGTGTGGTCCTTTGAGTGAGGACTCTGTGAATATGATTAAAAGGTCGCTGGTTAAAATCCCGTGATTGGCAGAGTGATTTCACCACTGGGTAAAGATATTAACCCCAATTGTTCCAGGAACTGGCCAACCCTGCATTCTCAACTGTACATCACTTTGGACCACAGTGTAGGCCAAATAAATAAGTGTAAATAAAGTAATATAGTGGCAGATGACAGAGAACCACAAATGCTAAAATTCAGGGATAGAATTTTGAGAGAAAAGCAATGGTGGACAGCAAAGCATGCAGAACACATACTGAGACGGAGGCAGCAAGACATGCATGTTGCATTGTGCAGTGAAGGGGAAGGCGCATGGGTCGTACATGCTTTTGCATGCGAGGGGGTGACGCAGTGCCTCTCCATGCATGGGACGAGGACCGGAGACACCGGCATTAGAGAAATCTAAAAATCAGTACTGTACCACGCATTATCACGGAAGAAATGCACTAGCTGTTCCACTCCTTGACAAGGGGCATTACGGGAGAAGCAGAGGGAGAGAAACATTAGGGCCAGTTTGACCCCACTAAGAGACAGAAAGACAGGCAGTCAGTCAGTTCTGCAAGAAACAGATGTTGAAGAAAGAAACCATTGGAGAGATTAGCTACTACAAAGATTCGATACTGCAGTCTTAGAGAAACATCTGCATCACAGATGAGTTGTTTGTAATATCCTTGTAAAAAAAACACACACACACACACACACACACACGCACGCACGCGCACGCACGCGCACACACACACACGCACACGCACACGCACACACACACACACACACAGTTCATTGTAGAGACTACCCATTCATTTCCATGGGCATAACTATGATAACTCTAACCGTAACCATAAGTAACCAGACGAAATACACGACTTTTGGCTATTGCAGATTTATGATTGTATTCACAGATTTTCACTAAAGTTTATATTGAAAAATGTTCCGACAAGCTAAAAAGTAAAAACTTTTACTACATTAAGGGGACATTTGATCCCCACAATGTGGTAAATACAAACCCACACACACACCAGCACTGAAATACACATAAAGATTGGAGAAAGGCACACATTCACCAATCAACACGCAATTAAATAATTAATAATAATAATAATAATGATACATCTAATTGAAAACAAAGAATCATGACTCTCCCTTATTCAGCTCTTAGTGGTCCTAGTACTAGTTCAATTATAAAACTGTACAACATGCAGACAAACACCCCCTGCAGGTCAGATTACACAGTATTCCACAGGCTGGGCTTTTGTCCCCCAACAACAGGGAATTCCTTTAGAAATACTGCTCTCATGCATGACAGACAGAGAGATTAGGCTCAGAAGTCTTTGTGTTGCCAGGCTTGAAGGACATGGGCTATTGGCTAATACAAAGGAGTTGGGTTTCGGGGTCTTACGCTAGTGATGGTGCTGGGGCAAACCCCGTCCTGCTCCCCATCGCTAGCGACCCTCATTTTGCCATGGGCAGCAATAAACCAAAGCAGTAGTGAAATACTATTCCTTCACCCCTTATCTTGTCCTTTTTCAGTACAATCAATATTCATATATCTGTGCTGCATTCTCACTCATTTAAGAGGGCCAACATGTTCCCGTACATAATTTGGATGAATGGCTTTAGTATATATTCAAAAGTGTTACAATATCATGTTAGAAAAGACGGTGACTTTAAGATACGTAATTTAACTAAAGAACTCCCTATTGTAGAAGCATAAAAGGCACATTTGAAAACTGCTATAAACAGGCGATAGACACATGACAAATGACACAAAAGATTTGTGAATCATGTATTATCCAATAATGCAATTTGCTGCGATTCTCTCTAACTGGCTTCATGTAACCATGTCTTCCATTATACAAAGTTAACTATTATGTAAAAGCTATTATGCAGACTGACTTATTTTTATTCTGAGATCTGAATGAAATCCAGCATTACGAGGTGAATAATTAAAGTAAAAAAAAAAAAGGATAGATGTGTTAAAATACATGACAAGTTTGTCTGTTCGTATGTGAACAGAATGAGTGGGAGGGGGAGACACATAGGAGCCGGGAGGGAATGCTGGTAAGAGAGAGGCAGGTCGCTGAGGGGCAGATAAGTGGACGAGTGGGCAAGCGCTTAAGATGCAGCGGTGCCAAGGGGGCGGGGCAAAGGTCAAGGAACTCACTCTGTCTGCGGTGGGGCACGCTGACCCGGGAGCTCCCCTGGTACTGGCCCTGCGAGGGGGGGGCGAAGGGAGCAGGTGGTGCACCCTGTGCGGAGAGAGAGAAGACACATAGAAGGGCAGAAGGGTGACACACGGAGCGGGGGGGGAGGGTGGAGGTGGGGGATGGGGTGTGAACGCACACGGTGCCGAGCCCAACCCGGACGAATCACGAGCGGGACACTCCGAGTGGAAAGCCTCCCTCAAACCTCCAATCCACTGCAAGGCAAGGACCCCCCCCCCCAAATAAAGAAAAAAATGAACACAGTCTGATGCGGCTGACAGCGAGTCAAAACACAAACACTTCTTACTCAAGGGAAGGTGTGCCCCCGGAACATTTGGGTCTCCACTAACTTTTTCTGTTGTGGGGACTCATCATCGACTCAGCAGCAGAAACGAATCGGCGTATCTCCTACGAGGGACTGAGGGGAGTCTTATCATCTCCTGCAGGGGTCTCATGCTTTCAGAGGCACAACCTCTACCTCCTTTCAAAGCCTCTCCAACTCGGAGCCATTTGTCCTCTGTTCCCCCGTCGGCACCATTATTGGGTTTCATTGCAAAATGGGTCTGTCCGTGACTGAGAATACCCGTCATTAATAATGGTCGGTCTCTGGAAAGAGCCCAAATCGGCCCGGAGATTAGAGAGGCGCTCAGGAGCTGTGAGGACAGCCAGGAGGAGATGAAGATCAGCAGGTAAGCTCCCTTCCAGGTGTTTTGTCAGCAGCTTAAATTGAGCAAATCTGCTCTTTGAAGGTACAGGCTTCTTGTACGGAAGGCTCTGCTTCCCCACAGGGCCCCTGCTTATTTTCCACCCCTGTCCACAAAGCCCCCCAACCCCTGTCTTCTCCATCTGGACACTGTCAGAGCCTCAGAAAGACCCGGAAAGACCCGGAAAGGGAAGATTGCTGTGACATAATCCCAAGCGATATGAGACAACACCCACCTCCCTTCTCCTCTGCCAGCTCTGGCCGCTAACAGGAACTTTGTTACATTTTCTATATTAATCTGTAATGTGATTGTTCACTGGTCATACACCAACAGGGGTATGGGTTCCAATCTCACACACTGACCACTGTGTGCATTTCCTCTGGGTTTTGTTCTCCCCCAGTCCAATCAAGGATGAGTGGTCAGAAGAACTGCACTCTCTAAATTGCCAGTAATTTGTACACTACAATAGGCTGGTATCACATACAGAATATCCCCTGCCTTGTGCTCAACCCTGTACTAGATAGGTGCCTATAGAAAATGGATAATTACAATCTTTATTTTTAAATTCATCTGGAGGTTTAGTTAGATCAGTTTAAGTCTTACTAACCTTGAGCAAAGCACCACTGAGCAATGAACCTGACCTACATTAGCCTTAGAAAGGTCACTTTAAATCTGAGCAAAACAGTTGGTGACTTTCACATCGGAACAAAATGAGACATTATTCTTATGACACACAAGTGGAAGTATTGTAGGATTTCAAAAAAAAAGAGTCCACACATCAGTTTAACCACAGTCATTCATTCATTTTTAAGTTTGTAGTCTCGCTACAGTCAAAAAAAAATATTTTCCAGTATCAGTGTGTATTGTTAAATCTCACTATAGCATATGGTCCAAGACTGAAGAAATATCTAATTAAAGCCTAACGTGTAAATCATGCCTTCTAGGTGCTACTGTATCTCTTTGCAGCATTAAAGTGTTGGATTTTCACTCTATTGTTTTCCAGTTACTGTTTATTCTTATTTGACTCCATTACTAATGAAGGGTATTGCTCAATGTACTGGATTCTTTCATCACAGCCTCTGACATTTTATCCCATCTGAGCTCGTCTCCCTCATTTTCTCTCTAAACAAGCCTACTCACTGAATAATAGCACAGAATATTACTTAGACATGTTCACAAGTGCACAAGGAGTTGGCCCTCATATAAAAATGCTGAAGGTGCCTCCTCTAGAAGGCAGTGGAGGTACAGACTGGAACTTAGAGTCCGAGAGCTAATGGCTAATCAGGCACTGATAGAAAAAATTTATTAAATTCTCTGCATGCCATTTAAAATATCTTCCAAACACAGAAATATAAATCAGTGGAAACCTGGCCACATTGATTTAAAAAATAAGTAGGTAGGCAGTGAAAGCAGCAAGCCCTAAAAAAGTTTGACGACGATCCATAAAAGGCATCTCTAAGGACAACACATCTGCTTCCTTCATCTGAAGCTGTCCATCCACAACCTGTCAAGGTTCACTATTGACCCACTGCACCAAACACAACGTGTCAATGTTGCGAGCTTAAAAGTTATTGAAAGCATTAAGTGTAATTAATGCATTTTAACCACTCTCAGGGATAGAAAACACATAATAGGTTCTTGAAGGCTTCATCAGTTTGAACATCTCTATCATCCGTCTCCAAGTCTACAGATTTCATTCAACTTGGCAACAGGCTGCGCAACACTTCTGAGGAGTTGCCTTTAATGGCATGCATAGCAAAATTCTTTGTAAATAAATGTTTAATTTCTTCAAGTTACAGATTGATATACAGTATTGCAAGCAAAGCCATAGCTTTAGCTTAGATTTTTCGGAATGAGAGTTTGTTTCAGACCCCTAATATCCATCCATCCATCCATCCTCTGTAACCACTTGTCCTATTCAGGGTCACGGTGCTCTCTTTTTGTAGAGGCACCATTGAGGGTGTCATCACTGGCTGTATCGCTGTGAGGTTCGGAAGCTGCTCTGCCTCCCGCCGTAAGGCTCTGCAACGGGTAGTGAATACAGATCATCGGCATCTCCCTGCTCCCCCTCACGGACACTTTCCATACCCTCCTCACCCGCAGAGCCATCAGCGTTGCTGGTGACTCCTCCCACCCCTTACACTCCCACTTCAGCCTCTTGTCTTCAGGGAGAAGGCACCGGACCCTGCGGGCCCACTCCACAAGACTCTTAAACAGCTTTATCCACCAGGCTGTCAGGACGCTGAACTCTGTCCATTACCTCCCCAGTCTGCCCCCTGCCCCGGACAGTAATATACTCACTCACTACGTCTTTTTCCTTTTTTTTTGCACTATAGTCTCAAGGACTATTTACATTTCATACCTTTCCACTGCTAATTTGAATTTGACTTGATATGATTTTTACCATTTGCACTCTATTGTTTACCATTTGCACAACTACCTTATCTATTGTTACCATTTGCACAACTGCCTCATCTATTGTTACCATTTGCACAACTGCCTTATCTATTGCTACCATTTGCACAACAGCCTTATATATTGTTACAACTGCCTTTTTTGTCGACGTGTCTCTTGCCTTGTCAGTTTGTCTTGTGCTTTGTTATCTGTCTTTTTTATATAGAATGTCTATTCAAATTCAATCAAAATGTTATAATCTAGATTAAACTTTTTAGTTCTAATTGGCGGGTACGCACACCAGCGAGCCAGAATCGGCATTTCGGTTCTCATGTATGTTTTGCACATAAAATGTGAATTGACAATAAAATATCTTTGAATCTTCGAATCCTGGAGATGCAGGGCAGGGAGCTACCCAGGATGGAGCACCAACCCATCACAGGGCACACTCATGTACCATTCACTCACACGGGCCACCTAATATCTATTTGCGTAATTCCGGGAAGAGAAGAAAAACATTACTGCGGTGAGCTGCTGAACAGCAACACAGCTTGTGGTTCGCAGTGACATTATCCAGGATGTTGACACAGTAGGGAATGGCTATGGAGTACCTGCAGGGCCATACCCATATTACCTGATCTGGACCCAAAGGACATAAAAAGGGAGGGAATGAGATGCATCAATGAAGGCGACCCCAAGCCAAATGCAGCAGGCAAACTTATTTACTAACAAGCCTTTGAAGACCGCAGGCAACCGGTGAGGCAGAATATATGTGAGAGGCCTCAAACAAGATAGCAGAGTGAAGCAAAATGCACTACCTGGGGTGGCAGAGCGCTCCGGGTATACATGTTTTTCCATTTCATTCCCTCTATTTTTTATTTTTTTTGGAAAGAGGTATAATCCCGAAACTACACCCCTTTACACTCAGTCAGAGCAGATACGAATCCTGGGGGGAAAAATAATAATAATGTTTAAAAAAAAATGTGTGGCATCATACGCCAGATTTCTTCCTTCATAACTTCTGCGGCATAAAGAATAAAAAAAGAAAAAAGATAAACTCTGAATGAGAAACAGGAAACTACTGTAAGGTCACTTTTGGCTTATCTGAGAGTGTGGCAGTGGATGCCCGTTTGCAAAGAAACAGTGAAATCCACCGGAGGGGAGGTTACATAGCGCCAAATGCCCTGGATAGGTTATATGTTATTACAGCTAGAAGATAGCTTATGTTTGCCCCCAATCAATGAGACATGCATGTGGTGTTACGCAAGTCCCCCAATAAGACCTTTTCCAATTCCATCCTATCACCCCATTATTCACAGTTTGGTAAAAGCTGTAGCAGTACAGAAAAGAAAGCAAATATGTGAAACATCTATTAAATCGCTCTCTGAAGCACTATGGAATTCATCATGGGTCACAATATTGCCCTGCAAGAACAAAACACGGTGACAGTGAAACTGAGAAAAAGGGTTTCAAAGCCATCAAAAGTGAGCACATCTGAGCAAAGCCATTGTGTCATGAGAGAAAACTGAGCCTAAGAGACTCGATTTCGGTCATAACCCGATTTTGATTTAAAAAAAAAAATTAAAAATCTTCAGTTATAATGTTTTGCCTATAAATGACAGAAGAGAGACAGTTTTATAACTGTTGCTTAAAATCTAATGCTCATTAAAATCTAATACTGCAATTACAGGCATTCATTTAGATCCAAGTTTTAGACTTACCAGTTTTTGCACACAGGGGTGAAACTATTAAATCTGACTTCTCAGTTTAGACGCAAATAAGGAGGCTGATTTTTGCAAATAAGAATGATGAGTAGCAAGACCGGAAAAGGGGGGGGGGGCAGGTTTACAGTTCACACTATTGGCTCCTGACCGTGGTTACTTTCCATCCACCTTTCTTTCGAATTGTTTTCACCGATCCTCCTGTGTGATCTTGTCATCTCATCTCAATTTATCTAGTGCTTAAAATTTCCCAATTGAAATCAATTTTAATTACGTCTCCGGTTTACAAGATTTCACCTCGTGAGCCAATTTCCAGCAGCACATTAGGCTTGTAAGTAGGGGGATACCTGAACAGTGCTTCAATCCAGCAAAACAAACGCAAAAGCAGTGTGCCAGGATATTCCAGCTGAAATGCTGGCATGTCGTACTTGTATTTAACTGAACCAACAAATGGTTATGCTTGGGGACAGCTTGTAACTAACTACTCAGTACTCTATTACAATGTGCGTTAACCAAAGTATTTGCTTATACATTTCAATCAGCATTTGATTTACACATAGGACACCATTTACATTACCATACAATCCTGTTAATATATTCTCATTTTGCAGTTGAGAGATGAGTTCTCTACCTCTGCCACAGTGACATTTCTCCATTTAAGGCATGCAGAGGACACCGACTGTGGATTTACTACAAGCATTTACTCACACTTTCTGATACTTGCAGCATGCACGTATAACGAGTAAAAGATCGAACTTACAGCCAAACAGTTTGCGTTTCAGGATGAGATGTGTGGCTATATACAGTTATATAAGCAGGTTATTCAGCTGAATAGCAGTTAATTATTTAGCAGCAAAATGATTAAAAATGTATGCTGCATAAATCATTAATTGAAATATTTCCTTAGCAGATTATGTCATGTAATGTATTGTAATGATGTAAAATGACTGTCCTCAAGTGTTTGGATTGCACTTTCTTGTTTTCCTTCTGCTAATGTTAAAATCTGACCCAAGATAGCAAGAACTGGAAATGGGAAGCAGCAACTCACAGCTTGTCCTCTCCAGGGTGTCTGTGTGCCCTTATCGTGATGCGTACGTCTCTCCGTCCTGGGTGCCAGCGCCCTCTGCTGGCAGTGACACCTCGATGGCTCGGCACGAGATGACTGCAAGACGTGAACCAATAACAAAAATTGATGAATAATTAGTACTTTGAAATAGCATGCATTCAGAAGCAGTTTCACTGAAATATGGATATAAATTTGTAATTTGATATTTGCGTCATAATCTTCAGTTATATTATTTATATTTATATATATTGCAGACTGAAAAATAGACTTGTTAAAGGCACAAAGGGCAACAGAAACAGACAAACTATCATCTGGCCAATTAGTGTATCTGAGAGACAGTGACAAAGTAACAAATCCTCTCAATAGGCTGCTGCATATTACCTCAGAGAGACATAAAATGAGGATAAAGACTTTTGAAGGAGCTGTCAAAGCATAACAAGCAGGAATTAATCATCAACAGGCTACTTGGTCATTGCCTCTTGTCTCACAAACCAGGTCCCTAAGCACACCGGGCTAATAGCGAACCAGCTCACAGGCGGATAGTCTACACGAAGACGCCTGTTATTTCCGAAGAAAGCGCAAAGCCACGGGAGTGGTAACCTGCAAACCTTAAGAGCCTTAGCAATTTACAGAATAAGGACTGCAAAGCTGGGCACAAAACCGAAACAATTTTTAACGACAAAGTGCACGTGACGAGTGCAGCACTCCATTTCTACTCCATTTCTCCAGATTCATGCTCCCCGCCGGCTTCTAATGGACCAGTTGAAGACAAACTTTCATTTGTGTAAAATTCTAGGTAATGATCAGTTTCCACTCTATTTTAGTCGCCCATTTCTACCTGCTCCAGGCTTTTCACAGGGTCATTTCGTATTCTGGTTTTTCAAAATGGCTAGTGGATTACTGAATCCCAAACAACACAAAGAATCCATTGGTTCGAATACGCATTAATCCCAAGAGAATTGCGTAAATAACAATTTGTACACTTAAAAAAAAATAATAATTACTGAGGTACCTCAGGTTAACAATATGTCTCAGTGTTGCAAGATCCCTCTAGGCAATTTGAACAGTCACCCCTCAATCCCCAACTGACAATTACACCATTGTACAAATTAGGAGCTCTGACAACACTAATAACAGAGGGGCCTCCAATCATGTTAATGTGGCCCTGCCTGCTACCAACTTTTGATCTGACAACATTCTGCATCACCTGGATCCCAGACCGACACATATGAAGGCTCATAGATCACAGCAGACAGACATTTGAAGCGATTATGCATCCCTTCCAATTCTAGCTAAATGCGATGCACACATTTACATGCGCTGGATGAGAGGGAAAAAAGATGGAAAGAAAAGTTGAAAGCAGAGAAGTGATCACTCTGACAGGGGCCCTATTATGAAGTACAGGATACACAGAAAGCGAAGGCACCCTCACAGCAGCAGAATTGTAGAGTCAAAGAATTCTGGAGCAAAATGTAACATGTAAGGTATAAATAATGAAGAAGTGTGCAGTTATATGAAAATATTCAAAGACAACTTGGTGGAATGCGGAACGACACGAAACGGAAGGCCACTAACCAAGTTAGAGTAGGTTATTTTTGTATAACCACACACATCTAAGTAGTTTATCCCGCTTATGCCACAGTTAATGAACAAAAAATATATAAATAGAATAAACTAGTCATGGTCAATTTTTCATACGAAATTCATTTCAATTAGCATTTAGTAATGTTCCAATGTGCTCTGGAAAATATACTTCCAATGAATATAGAACGTCTGGTCAGGAAACTCACTGAAAGCGGCAAGTTCGTTAAGTTACCATGGAAACCGTCAACAGATAGGCGCTTGCATTTTGAAAACCAAGGAATATGCCGATATATACTTATTTATGAGTAAAACGTCACACAGGTTTATATAGTAGCATGTTTAATAAAACATTATAATGCATTAACATAGAACCGTTATCAGGCTGCTGGAACTATCTGTGTGGTTACGCAAAAACTTTCTGTATTTTCAGTGCCTGTCAATATCATTTATCGGACGGCAAGAGGTGCTTCAGAGACTCACCAGCTGCTGGGTCAGCTGAGCGATAGTCTTCTCTTTTCTCCTCAGCTCCTCCCTGAGCTCCTGCACCTCCCTGCTCAGCTCCTGCACCTGAAATGCAAATGCATTTATATACTACATTTTTTATTTAAATGTATATTACAGTCACTCAGAAGTCATACAAATGACTAACATAAATTAATAGAAATATATTGTCCTGTAACCCTAACCAGGATAATCCATTAGCATAATAATAACTACAATAACATGAACTGAATATGATATCTGAATTTTTATTGTAGCCCCAGATTGTATATGCAACAGATTATGTGGTGGGAATTCACCTGTAACCATTTGGTCATAGGTTCAATTCCCTTGCCATCACGATAATTAGAAACTTTGTACAATACAATACAAAACATGATTTGTTTTCTACACTAAATAAGAACAAGGAGCACATTAGGTTTGTTCAGTAACCTGCAAAAAAAGACACAATCCTACTGTTTTAAAAATGGTTTATAAGATAAGTAAGTAATTACTAGGGCTGTAACAGTACACATATTTGTCGTGTACCATTTCATACATCATTTTCAATCGCCGGTTTGGAAACATTTCTGAAGAAATTACACTAACACTGGAGAACGAGTAGTTGTTGATTCTGTTACACAAAAGTAGGACATGTTGCTGGAAAGACATCCAATGTGGTAATTCAGTCACAGGAAAATCCAGAATAATTCAGCTAGAGGGGTGTTTATCACTACAGATCAGCGACCAAACTCAGCAGTATGGAACACAGGATGTATTTTATTATGATTATTATTTTTATGAATTTATGAATTTTTTATTTTTACACATTTTTACCATGTGCAAAAAAAGCATGTCTTTATTCAGATGCATCAACACATGCATTGCTTTTGGTGTACAACTGTTCCTAATGCTGTTTGTGTTTGCAGGTGTAATAATATATAATGTCAAAATAAACTCTCTTTTCCCTGTTGTACCAAAATTGCACCGAAACGTGAACCCAAAACTGAGATTTGCACCAAGAATGAATTTGTGTACCGTTACAACCCCTAGTTAGTTTAGTAACGTTAGTACTAAACGTTAAAAATAAATGCGAATTTACTATAGAAAGCAGGTATCTGTGAATGTGCTTTAAAAGATGTTATAAAAGAAAGTTATAAAGAAAGGTTATAAAGACTCAAACATGCAAAAACACACGTGCACAATCAGCTTGGCTCCACTGATCCGCGGTGCGGATGTGCTCCCAGAGATTCACCTGTGCGGCAGAGCTGCAGTTCTCACTGGGTTCTGGGTTCGGCGGTTCTGGCGGCACAGCGTTGTGGATGCTGACCCCGTTCTCCATCTGAGCAGAGTCAGGGACACAGTTTTATTTGTCACAGTCGAGAGGTTCTCACTGCTGCCCACGACTCCCCTATGAAGAGCTTATTTCTGTCCTAGAGCAACTTCCCCACCTGCCGTTCTACACAGCGGGATCTCCCAATGTTCCTACCCACACCCTCCGCCCAGGACCCAGCAAAAAAAATCATGAAGCAAACTAATTTCTCTCCACTCATCTTATCTGTAGCAAGTTAGCAGCACATAACAGGGTTTTTATAACTTGTACAGAAATTTATTTAATAACTATTTCTACCTATAGCAACAAAACGTTCTCCCAGTGCACAAAAAGAGAGGTTCCTGCATTCCGGAATGAAAAAAATTCTACACGGCCTACAACACAAGCCGCCAGTTTGAAAAGCTATTGTACTCTCTGTAGGTGGCCAAACAGATTGGATTTGGCCTATGGGTCAATGAACGAGAACACTGCTACAACCTGAATTGCACAGCAAAGTTCAACACAACAGATGATGCATGGTTAAAAGACGTTTATGCATTCAAGCCGATTACAAGACCCAAGTCAGCCACGTTAGATAACCAGAACGTCCCATACTAAAGTGCTGCCGTTTTTAGTATAGCAGTCTGAGACGTAAATGTGTGAAGAAATTGAACGAGGAAAATACCATCAAAAGGGAAATACTATCAAATGAAACCAAGTTATGGCGGAGGACCACACTGCAGGAAACCAAAATGACTCCCTCTGCACTGTGTATTTTACCCGCAGTGGACATACCTGGACCTCCAAACGATTTCCAAAGCTCCTTACACTGAGGAATTACAACTTACGGGCACTGACTGGTACAGACACCTCCTTGTACCAGCAAAGGGGGTAGACTGTTCTTTTGCAATGATGGTTTTTTTCCCACTCGCCAATGTGAATAATAGGCTAAAAAAAGGCCTTACCAGAATGAAGAAGTAGTCATAATAACTGCTCCCACATTAAATGAACCATGGGCTGACTATGTAGACATTCAGGTAAGTGATCATATGCTTTCATTAGGGCCGATAAGCTTACTTTTGGGTAGGAAACAGAACAAAGTGCATTCAAAAGTCAATTCCTGCTGCAAATGCAAAGAGGAAAGCACTAGTACTTCTGAACTTGAAATAAGTCCTGGGTGTTCCTTTTCCCCTCGTTGAGCGTAGTGCATTGTAGAGTTTTCACCCATAATGAAGAGACTCCCTTTAAGCAACATTATTCCAGCCCTGTCACAGGGTCCAAATTAAGTCAAACGTCAATCAATGTTTGACCACAGCACTTCAGTACCCTCAAAAAATGTAAACGTTACTTGCGGAATCTCACAGCTACTACGCCAAAAAGCAAATGATTCGTAATGCTCTGGGACATCTCAGAACCAATAATGCTCAGAGAGGCTTCAAACAAACAGCTTAAGTTTATTAAGCTGGGGGTTTATATGCATTGTATAGGACTGGGTATTTTTGCTGGGGTGTCGCACATTTACAATGTAACACGACACTCCCTTCCCTCACATTGGAAGTCACCTAGAAACCCAAACGTCTGATGTCACCCAGCTCTCAGCAGTCAGTCCTGCCACTAATTAACTGATATGGGACATGAATGGTTTGGGAAGTCTCTCCTTCAATTCTATTGCTTTGGTTAGGGACAAAAAATGCATGTAAGGCACCTCCCTGCATCAGCTACGCAACAGGGCTGCATATGGGGGGAGACGCTCAGGAGGAGATTATTGGGGGTGAGAAAGTCGTGACCAGCAGGAGTCAAGAGTACCAACGTACAGCAAAGCCAGGCATGGACAGAAATACGACGGATCAAGGAAACGCTTAAAGTCAGAAAATCGGGACAGGATTAGAAGGCAGAACATAAGACAAGGTCAGACAGAAATAAAACAGCCAGCAAGGTACCTCCTTTTAATAGCTGCGTCCTTATGTGTAAAAACATTACAAGTATAAAAGGTAGACCCAAATCTGGGTGTTACCCCATAATGAGAAGTGCTCCTTTGACTGGTCGCTAACAAACAAACAAACTCTAAAGTCAATCAAAAGTGCCAACTAGCCTGTGGTTTTAGGAGCTCTGACTCCTGCTACTAACTGCTACTAAAGAGGGTAGATTTGTAGATCAGATCTCTATAAAGCAAGAGGTTACTTCACAAAAGGTCACCTCTGTTGCCATATAGAATGCAGGAAATCCAATCTCCTCTTAATGGCAGTCAAAGTGAGGTGAGGATACAAAGGATGACTCGTAAAACTCGGAAAGCGTAGATATCTTGCACTGATTAGTCACTGCTGTGGCACTTCTACATTCTGCATCGACAGCAAGGAAACATTTAGCGATTAGGGCCTGCAAAAACGCTTCTAGTAAATACAAAATAAATGACATGGAAGTTAAAAATACAAAGAACTGCTTTAAGCCTTTTTTCATTCAAAAAGGTATGATATACACAGCATAATTTTTCACCATCTTTACGAAGAGCTTTTAAGAGTTTGTATATGCCAGACCCATCTCTAATCAGAAATGCTGTTAGGAACTAGCCATATCCTATTCATATTCATTACCTCTAAGAATGGAGAAATCCTGTCCTTAATTGTGCAGTGTGCTGCTGGATTTGAAGGATTACTTTTCAGCTAGGGACTAACGTTCACCTGGCACACCCAGCTAAGATTTCTGAAGTCATTATTTAGACTGTAAGTCATACATTCGAATGTGCCAGGTAAATGAAAACCAGAACAGCCGATGAAACTAAAGGATTGTACCATTTTTTTTCCCAAATGTGGCAAATTCATAGCGCATCTAGGACACGGGGCACTCAGACTCTAAAGAAAAAAATCACAGAAATGGTAAGCAAAACATCAACAGCAACAATACTGAAGAAAATAAAGGAAAACACTTTGAAATAATTTAGAGATAATTGTTAATTGTTAGCCTGTTCATTTCAAGGATTTTCTCTATGGCTGATTTTATAGAGTTAGATTTAGTCTCCCTTTTCGCTTCATTCCCAGGAGCCTGATCCCTGGTGTGTATTATCTGTTTTAAAGGCGTCATTCCCTCTGCTGTAACATCCCTACATGCTCTCCACCTACACACACCCCTGGAGGAGATGATGTGAAATTACATGCGAACCAGCGCCGTGACCGGCGCTGCATCTGAGCTGAAGGAGATGAACCAGGCATGCCAGCAGAGCTGATGTAAGCACGAGGGATTAGTCACAGTCGCCAATCAACCAGAGCTTGCCCCGTAATCGGCCTTGCAGTCTTCCCCTTCAGGTTCCTTTACCCTAGCTCATTTAAGCAGCGTGAGCCCAGAGATAGCTGAAAGGTACCCTGGGGAGGGCATATCAAAAGAAGGTGGGGATATCAAAGGAAGGCGGCAATTACCGCAGTCGCGCAGCTAGGCCGCAGTTAGCCGAGCTGGTTTTGCCTACATTAAAACACACAAAAATGTCAACGGTTTTGAAGAACAGTACTGTGGACTACTGTTTGCTTTTAAGCTCCTCAGCTTACGATGGGGTTACGTTCCCATGATCCTGTCGTAACTGGAAAATGTCGTAAGTTGAATATGAATATAATATAATAAATAAGCAAATAAATACTTTCACTAAATAAATAAGTAAATAATGAATTAATAGTTAACTAAATATAATTAAATGAAAAGGAAGTAAATGAATATAAGTTAACTTGGTTAAACACAAAAAATAAAAAAAAAATAAACACAGCACGATACATTGTTCAACTCTATATGAGATGTTTACACTCGCGATCACTACAGAGACTGGAAGCGTTGAAGGTGAGACTGGAGGCTGTGTGAATGCTGCAATCGTCTTGCATCAGTAGAAAGTATCGTATGACATATCGGTATACTGAACGTACACCGCTATCGCACCATCGGAATGTGAACCATCGTTAACCAAGGAGCGTCTGTATTTTTACATTTTTTCATACTTGTTTTCAATACTCAACACAGCATAAGGTGAATGAGTTCTTTCCCAATGTCAATGTTAAGTTCTTTAAAAAAAGAATTATAACATAACTGGAATAAAAACAAATACTATGATGTCCTTTCCGCCCACACGGTGCGATTAACCTGGATAGCCGAAGGTCCCTCTGTCCGTTTTAAAATAGTTACATCCTGAATGTGCACTACAGAAATCTGAAGGACAGGATGAAATGTGGCAAAAAGAGTAATATGGGAAGTGTATGGAAACACATGCAGAGCTGCCAACATATCTTGTTGCAGTTCAACAATAGTGTCAGTTTGAGACACTTTGGACTCCACAAATTTCAGTCACAAAATGTCAGACAGGTTTTCTACCTTGCTGACAGGGAACACTGCATAAAATTAATCGTCGCACTGGTCTGCATGTGCATGTGTGTAGGTGTGTGTCCTTATAATAGTGTGTATAAATAAGTATGGTTCTGACTGTGTCTATGGTCACATGACTGTGTTTGCATATGATGAAGGTATGCGGGTGAAAAAATAAGTATATGGTTCTATCAAACCATGTGTGTATGGTCTCATGGTTGTGTCTGCATTTGATAAAGAAGGAATGTATGTAGAAATAAGTATGGTTCTCTCTGACTGTGAATGTGGTCACATGGTTGGGTTTGCATTTGATGAAGAAGGCAGGGTGCGTGAGCGCGTGCATGCACAGTGGGAGACTGAGTGCCGCTCACCTGCAGAAGGTTCTTTAGCCTGAGGAGCTGCGACTTGACGGAGGAGCAATCTTGGGCCATGTGCCGCAGCATTGATTCGTCAAACTCCACCATGTGGCCATCATGTCGTGGACTGTGCTTTTGTGGGGGGGGGCAACGCGGCCTATTGCTGCCCCATGGTACCCATCCAAAGGCTGAAACCCACTGCTTCTGCAGGGGGCCAAATGCAAATACTGTTATTCTCCAAGGAATCTGCCACATGTGTCTTAGGAGCTTAAGGCTTGATCTAAGCTCTTATAAAAACTGAAGTCTATGGACCAAAGATCAAGAACCAAAGGAATAACCAAGTTTTCCCACATTTCACAAAGCATCAAAATTATGCTGAGGCAATGTAGAGTTACTCAAATGAAGAAATATGTATGCTATAGAATGCTAAGTGCTAACACTACCTTCACTTACTCCTGAAATTTATGTAGCAAAGCATGAAAAAGCATCTCTCAGTGAACATCAAAGTCATTGCCAATTCATGGAAAATAAAGTGGTAATAATAAAGAATACTGAAATAACAACTACCATGAATATATTATTCTACGTATATCATGCATAGTTTGCTTTGATGTCATTTTATAGCATAGGTGTCAATTTCCCAAGCAAATGAGAGGCAGGCAGTAGTTATATGGCAAACGCCCTCTCCTCGTTCAGTGACCACCTCGGTTATCGTAAATTCACAAATATGACGGTAAAAAAATATATTTCCGCCTAATGCGCATTAATGATCAAGTTTATTATGCCTGACAACAACGCACACCGCAGTGAGAATAATGCCGCCAGAATCGTACGAGAACTTTATCAGAATGAGATGGCAGCAAACCGTGATCGTTGCAGCACGAAGCACAGTCACAGTCGTGCCTAGGCTACCGTGATTTTCATTTAGGAACCATTTTGCTTAACGAGCTGGGTACTGGGACTGAACTCGGTCGCTAAATGAAGAGAAGGTGATATATATGTAGGTCTATATCAGTGAAGCTCACCTGTTGTCATTATGAAAGTGGTCAGGCCCGTTCCAGCGATGCTGACGTCTCCTCCAGTGTCCCTGCCTGCCCCCCCTCTCTGAGCGTTCAGCCTGCGACATCCTGTCAGCATCTGCACCATGGCAATGCCAAGACATCGACAGTAGGTGGCATAGTGATTAATGACTGAACTCACAACCCGAAATTTAGCATGACACAATTGTTTACTACTTTATAATAATTAGAAAACTACTTTATTATACTGAATTGTGAACTACCCAACTGGTAAGTCATTTTGGACAACGGCACCGATGAAAGCAGAGGTTCGACATGTAGATGTGTAATTAAAGGTTAAATATAGTTCAGATCTAGGATAAGATAATTTACCCTGAATATGGTACTTAAACAAGTTCACCAACTCTTTAAATATGATGTCCAGCTGAAAAGTGAAAAACAAACTGCAAAACTATATTTTTTTCTATTAATCCATGTTTATAACTAAAGAGACATGCAAGTGAGGCAGCAGGGTGAGACAGTTCCAGGAGCAACTGGGGTTAAAGGTTGTGCTCAATGGCCCAACGATGACATCACTCTGCCAGCTACGGGATTCAAACCAGCAACCTTCTGATCAAAAGCCCCAGGTCCTAACAAACCACTAAAAAGAATACAGAATGCTGTCATATTTAAGCAGAGAAACCATGAGATCTGCTAAGGACCCAGACATGAAATATCAATTAAATATAACATGTTTGAACAAAACTTTCTAAATGGCATTGACTAAGTGTGACCATAGAAAAACAATTTGTGTGAGAAAGAGTGGGATGACAGGGCAAGTTCAGTACTCAGCTCAAGGCTACATACTAAGACACTAAAGTCCTATAAAATCCCCCATAATCCCCCATAACCTCCCTTTACCTTCACAACACACTGGAACGACACTTCTTGGAACTGTCACTATGAAGTTGTTAAATACTGTAAAAGAAATCAAAGCTAAAACAGAAAACAGCCCTTTATCTTTGCCCAGGTACCTAAAAGAGCCTGGATTCTGTAGTTATTTTAAAAGACTGAAACCTAGCTTCACTCTAGACAAAACTATAAATAGACACAACACAGAAAACTCACACCGAGACACGTAAGTAAGACAAATTAAAAGGAACAGGATGATGCTTAAAGTTTAATATAATCAGTTTACTAAATTTTTCCATTGCCGGCAAAAAAGTAACAATGGAATGAAGAATTTCACAAACTGGAACATTACATCTTAAAAAAATACTTTTAAATCAGATAATGTGTTTTCTTTCTACAAAGTTACAAGACCCAGTAAGTTTAACCCGACTGCCTACATTCCTCGAGTCTGTGTTAAGTCTCTGACACTTGTTTTTCTTCCACTGTCAGATCAGTGACGAATACAACAAACTTTTTAACAATCCATAAAATATTAGCAACTACTTTTCTGGCGAACTTTAGCACTTTTTCCAACTGCTGTAGCCTTTTTGTGGGGACTCACCAGGGGCCGTGGCAAAGCATCAGCCGGGGCAGGGAGCGCTCGCGTTCGGGCCTCTCCCGTCATGGGAGCTTTCTGGGAAAACACAGGCAGGCCTATCGCCTTCCTGCCTCCGTGACTGGCTGGCGGTGTGTCACGGGTGAAAAGGCCCTAAGCTCCCCCCACAACTCAGTGCTGCTCAGTGGGCTTCTGGAGGACCACCCCGTTAACCCCCCCCCATTCTCCTCCCCCCTGCTGACTACCCCGGATACCCATTTCTATAAATACTGACGGCATTCGCTTCCAAACTGGAGAAGGAGGGAACTCTGCCACATACTGCATTCCTTAGCTGTAATCGCGCTGAACGCCCAGTCAGGCTAACATGCGAAAATCCACTAAGGATACAAGCTTTCGGGGCACCTCCATATTTCACATCTAGCTGTGTAATGGAGACATGCCAGTGACAGGATGCATAACGCGAGTCCGTGTGCGGTCGGCACCTTTCCGTTGTGCGAAGAGCCGGCAGTTTATGAGTTTTCCCTCCTGCATGTGAGAGGTGACTTGTATGTGTGTCCGTGAAGCAACCTCAGATGGTCTGTAGTCACATACTGGCAAAAGGATTTCCAGTATACTGCACAAAGCGGAGCATTCTCCGTGCTATGGGGCAACTTGAGTACGCAGATGTGGGGGTCTCTAACCAACAATGGACTGAGGGTGGCGTATTAATAATAGCAAACACTGGGAGTCTGTTCCCCATACACTGTGCAAATGTGAATGTGCCTTCTGGACTCTACTGAGGGTTGAATATGCAAAGAACATTGCATACTGCTTGTCCCATTCCCGGAGCCTGTCACTCACCGCTACACAGAGAGCCATCCTCTGGGAGGTCTGCGTCGAGCATGAGGTCATCGTCATCCAAGTCACATGACTCCAAGTTGTCCAGGTTGTTAAGAATGTCCTAAAAAGTAAAAGGAATGAGTGTTGTGGTTAAGGAACTGCAGATACCAAAACTTCTGCATATTCATGCGTCTGCCATAGAGATGCAGTATCCCCACAGGGATGAAGAACCTAACACTATTCTGTTCAATTCTATTCAATAAAAATATCTTTCTAGAACTTTAAGTCGTTAACAATGAGATAACTTGGAAAAATGTTGAAATTTAAGAAGCATGTGAACATCGATAACAGTACTTATTTTTAAAGACCTTTGCGAACCAACATACAGACACAAGTGATACTGAAACAGAAATACAAAACAGCCGCAATATCAAAGCAATTCACTAATGCAGTTCCGATATCTATTCTGCCGTTTTTAAACACAATACAAGCTCCAGGCTTCAAAAATAAAGCCGTTTTTCGGACAAAAGACAGCGGATTGCGGGAGCATTACATTTAAAGATTTCATGTCATTCAGTGTGAGATTCTAATGGAGGCTGTTACATTAGGCATTAATTTGAAGCGAGAAAAGGACTATTGAATCTTCATTGTGACAAAGTAAATCTGAAACCGCAAAGGCACCATGGGAAGAGGCGCTAGCAGGAACAAGCAATAATTCCCATTCAGAGGCAATGTGAATATGAACACAACAAAGAAAATGACCCTCCAACACCTGTACTGCTCTAACACTCTTTGCTCTGCTGTATCAGTGCATCCATTCACATGAGGCATGCATTAGATGAAATAAGACTTCAGGATATTTCTTTTGAGTTTTCCATCAAAAAGCTTGTGTGTGTGTGGTGGGGGGGGTCACTATTTTTACTGCT
>JAODLD010000069.1:9944070-9961369 GCA_026781065.1 Mormyrops boulengeri
CCCGGTATTTCGCACACTGCTGTCCACCTTTATGCAAGGTGAACTCTGTGCAATTTTGTCTTATACATGATGGTGTATTGCATGAATTATGGCACAATTGATACAATCAGTTAGGGCTGGGCAATATCACATCGATATTACAGTAATACAATAATACAGACTAACTTTTGGGTGTCACAAAACACATCTCATCGATATTTTAGCCACAATACTAATCTGTTTAACAAATTGTGGGTGTAAATGAACGTCTGTATAGTACAAAATAGCTGGCATCCGGCCAAATGTTTTCTCCATTATATGAAGCTCTGGTGATTGTTGCACATGCGTGATATAATATCGATGTGATATCGCCCAGCCCTACAATCAGTGCAGAAACAAAACAAGATGCAACATAGACCTGGAAGAATCAAAACCTGCAATGAGTAGGAGAAGAAATATCTGGGGCAATGGAGGAAAATGGGGGAGAGGGCGTGGTAAAACCTCTCCATGCGGCATATTGCAGGGCTGGCATTTGGCTGGATGGCATCAGCATTTTGGCCAATGTGGCTCCTTGATTGTTCATTTCTAAGCTCAGAAGAGACCTGTATCTTCAGCAAGAGTCAAAAGAAACCAGATCTTCAAGTCACTAACTGCAAGTAAATTTATCTTGTTATATTAGCTAGCTGTTTTTCACATTTCGGTACTTAAACCTATACTCACCCGGGCTAGGAAAACAACTTGGGTCTCAACTGAACCAAGTGGAAACATTTTTCTTTTTGCATATATCCATTGTGCAGAACATTAATTACGTCCTTGGTCTTTGTGAGTGTTAATGATGTAGAGTTAAATTTATGCATGAAGCAGTATCTTGGTGTATTTCCTAAGACAGTCAGGATTATAAATTCAGTGCTATCCTTGCAGAAAGGGGAAACTAAACAATTTTGTCCACAAGGGGTCTCCCTAAACTCATAGATTATCCACGATAAGCCGATGAAAACACATGAGAAATAATGTCCATCCCTCCATCAAACCATCCATCCACTTATCCTGGGCAAGTACATGCAAGTGCCTGGAGTCTATCCCAAGCAGCAGAGCATAATGCTTGGCCACACCCTGGACAGCACGCCAATTCTTCTTAGGGCAAATACCTGGATTGTACGTATATGTTACAATTACACCTAGAACTCACACCACACCTCAGAGAAAAACAACTAAATTACTTTGCAGTTGTTTACCACCACTTTGATCCAAATTTCTACAATATATCAGATACTATATGAAAACTTCACATAAAATTATTTAAATAAATTTCTACAATAGCGCCTAATCAAAAAATGACAAGTTAACAATCCTGTAAATAAGTACAGCACGGAACTATGTCTAATTTATTATTACAGTAATATCCTGAAAATACATGTTACTGTGACTGCAAGTAAGTTTGTGTACAGAGTTTTGTCAAGTAACAATATTTTTGCAGTTTTACTACAGTGTTTCAAAATAAACCATCCTATGTAAAGCTATGCTAACAATAATTTGTTCAAACTGATTTAAGAATACACTACAGACCAGCTACTTCCACTGTCTCTCGCAGAATTTTGCATGGCATTTGAAACCAACTCTGGTGCCAAAAATACAGCATCATTAAATCATCACTAATCATTACAATGCCCGTCTATAGAATAAATCATGTTTAATGGGCTGTAGTTATCTCTTACCGAAATGTTACATGGATATTTCTTGGTTTTCCAGTGATCATCCAACTCAAAGACCAATTATCAGGATGAGCAACATGTAGCTGAAATTCTACAGGAAAGATCTAAAGGAATGAAAAAAAACACGCCCAGAGACTGTTTCTGAAGCAGAGAAGTGACTGTCTCTGTCCTGAACAGCCTGTATCCAAACAGCCAACCAGCCCTAAAACATGAGTAAGAGTCAAAAAGGCGGTATTCATTCAGCCTGAAAAATGGCTAACAGAAAGGCACTCTGTGTATGACACGGGCAACAGTCTCCAACAATCAGAAACACTGTTCATTTTCCTAATGGGTAGGTCAAGAGTTTCCTAAACCTACTAAGAGAAGCAGATCCGGAAGCCAAGGCATGAATCACTTTGAACGTTCAAAGTAAGCAACTGCCAAGGCTGCAGGGAGAATGAAGCACGGAGACAAACCAGCGTGGTGTGGTGTCGGGCGATCACACAGCAACTCCCTCTCTAATGCCCTTGTTTTACATTAATTCTACATCATTTAGAAGAATGTGGTATTTTGGCTAGAAAGCATGACCCCACCAAGGACAGAATAGTAATAACATTCTGCATAATATAGTGTTTGTGTACTGTTTGCACTATGTGTGCTGCCTCTGCTTGTTTGCATCTGTGCACTTCTGTGAATGCAAAAGAATTTCCTCCTTGTGTCAATAAAGTACATCTTACCATATATTAATTAAAGGCAGTCCTCAGTTAAGGAAAAATTAGCAGATGAATATTCACTACAAATTCAACACAATTCAAATGTTTTTGTGTATTATGTATAATTATTATTATTGCAATAATAACAACAACAAAAATAATAATAATAATAATAATTCGTAAGAGCAGTAGTAGTAGATTATGGGCAGTAAACAGGATGTATTTTCTATGACCCCCTTGTTATAAACGCCTAACATCACCTTCACAAAGCAGGAAATGGATGATGAGCTACTGCTTCTGTGCCTCTTTTCGTAATTGATGAATGAAGCCACTCCCCTTTTTTGTTTTTTTGTTTTGTTTTGTTGCTCTGCCCGACAAAGGATATGACCATTATCCTATCCTAAACACGGCTGGCTGCATCCTGTCAAGGGCATAACCTTAACATGGACTACAGCTACACCCCTGAACCAAGGTACTTACCCAGAATTGTTTTGCAATGTACCCAGCTGCATGAAAAGATAAAGTTTAAACTGGAAACTGGACGTCCTTTCAGACAAATTCCTTTCAAGAACAATGCAAAACTGGATTAAAAGAAAGAAATTTCTTAAAAAAATAAAAAAATAGTATTTTCTTTTGAGAATACAATTCCGCTTCTCAAAGTAGCATTACAGAAAAAGCTAAATCCAAAAGTATTAAGATACCATGAACTTGCCCTCATAGATTTTAAAATATCCTGTAAAAAAATTTGTGGTTTATGAAATAGTAACAAATCAAACATGATTATCAAAAAAAATGTAAAGCCAGTCTATAAAGATGCTCATAAAGAAATATATTCATTATATGAAAAGCCAGTTTTAATAAGTCTAATAAGTGCTAATTTTCAAACTGATTAACGGGTTAATCCTCTGCTAATATGTGCGTTGACAGTTTCTGTCTCTTTGAGGCTATATACGCGTTTCATCTCTGAGTTGTACTCGGAGACTACAGGCAGAGTTAGGGTGCATGTGACCTACTCACCATGCTGTTAACGTCAGAGTCATAGCTGCCGCAGAGGTGCGCGGACGGACCCAAAGGCTCGAGGCCTTCCTCATCCCACATGTAAATGCCACCGGAGCTATTGGACGGGGAGAGCTCCAGGGACGAGGCCTGTGGGATATCTGCCACCGGGGAAAGGCTCAGCGGAGCAGAACACGCCGAAAAGCTCTCTTTGCCACCTGCAGGTAAGCGAGGAGAAATTAAAGAATCACAAGGAAAAACCGTCGTAGCCCTTGCTTTTACATAATCCATCTAGCTATTAGCAGGACACCTCACAATACAAGCAGCCAATCTTACGCGAGATTCGTCATTCATCCAAAGGCACTGTGCAGTTTCATTACTTAGGATCTGCTGTGTACAGCATGGAACATTATCTAGCAGTAAGGCAGACAGAAGCAATGTCTGGCACTATATAGCATTTATTTCCCGGTCAAATTTGAAGTTTATTGCGAATACACACACACGATCAATGAAAGATTACGGAAAATACAATTTGCAGAAAGCATCCGGAAATTGAAACCATTTGCTGATGACTGGCTATACTATATCCGTCTGTCTTCTAAACACTTATTTTCAGATCTGGATCCTTTTCCCAAGCAGCATAGGGGACTAGGCTGTGGTTCACTCTGAACAGTACCTACACACAATCACACACTACGGTCAATAGAGGGATCGGTTTGTCTAACTGCATGAAACCCTGGCAGATTAAGGGGGCCCAACACTTTATGGGGGCACCAAATTGTACCGTGCCCCCCACCCCCCAGCAAATTCTTGCACATGGGCAAAGGTGACATTTAGTCAGGGGGCTCAGAATTTCTGTCTACGCCTCCACCTGGAAATGTGCGGAAACTTATACATTATTTAGCAGACACTGTACGCAAAGCTAACTACATCATGGGCAGTGGTGGCTTAATGGTTAGGGATGCACACTTGTAATTGAAAGATTGCAGGTTCGAATCCCCGACCAGCAAGGCACCACTGAGGTACCCTGAGCAAGGTACTGCCCCCATGCACTGCTCCCCGGGTGCTGAATTAGCTGCACCCTGCTATGTCACATATGGGTTAAATGCAGAGGACACATTTCATTGTTGTGCACTGTGGTGTGCCAACAATGGCCACAGATCTCTTATCTATTTTTTTATCTTTTGTGCAAGCAGAGCAGGGTCAGACAGTCACACAGTGTTCCCTTCCACTTTATACATCCACCTTCATAATTTTCTACAAAGAAGTAACTACAAATCATCTATTTCCCAGAGTTACGGCTCATGTGTCTCCTTATCCAGTGCTGTGCTGAGAGACTCACCGGCGTGGCCATCTGACAGGAAGCTGCAGGAGTGTCCCTGAGAGGGGGCTCCCCGCTGCCTGTTGTCGGGGACGTCCTCATTAGAGTAAGCGTGAGGCTGGGGCAGCCTTCCCTCATGGACAGGAAGCAGCAACATGCCACCACCGTCCCCCAGGTTATCAAAGTCGTCAAGGTACTCTTCGCTGGTGTCGTTGTGCTCCAGCGAGGAGGCAGACGAGAGCGACATGTCTTCTAGCCGATCTCCCAGACAGTGCGTGGTGAGTTCCATTTCTCCTGAAGCCGGGTCACCCCTCAACTGACTCTTAGGTGCTAGCACCCCCTCCTGGTCACTCAGGGTATCTGAGGTTGTCAAAGGTGTCTCTATGGAGTTCATGCCTTGGTCTACAGGTGTGGTATCAACGCACTCTTTCCCAGCTAAGAGTGGACGTGGAATATGGATGAGAGAGGGTCGAGGCAGTCTGAAGCCTAGGGCCGTGGGTCTGCTAAGCGCGCATCCTGGTAGGAGCGGCTTCTTCAGGTGACCAGTAGGAGTCGCCCCGCTGGATGGCACAGCTAGCCTGGTCATGGATCCCCTACCACAAGCAAGGCCGGATTTCAAAGGCTTCGGGGATTGTGTCTGCTTGCTTGATGGCGGCTTGGCCAACTCCACGGCCTTGTTGAAGGAGAAGGAGCGCGTCATCGGCGGGGCGATGGGCAACGACGACTGGTTGAAGTGGGAGAAGCTTTGAGAGCGAACCATGGGGTCTGGCGGGAGGGATTTCAGGCTGTCACTTAACTGGGACCCAGCTTGGGCAGAGCTGGAGCTGACCTTTGGGCGGGGCAGGCCCGACCCAGCACGAACCTTGACCCCGCTGCCGCTCACGCTATTCATTCCGAACTTCCCGCTAGGGGTCGGTTTAGCTGCCGGCTGGGTGCCTGCTTTGGCTACCATCTGGGCAGGCTTTGCATTCGTGGTTGACGTAGCCAAAGCCTGCCGTTGCACCTCGGCAGCTGCAGTGGAGGGTTTCTTAAGCTCCCTTGTGCTACTCACCTTTTGTTCTTTACACTCTTCACCCATTTCTGATATGACCTCCTCAGGATTGGGAGGGGTAGTAGCTCCCTCCTTCTTCCATTTGAGTGAAAACGAGGGAATACGCACCACTCCGTTCGGCCTTTTCAGGCCAGTGCCCTTCCCCTCGTTGCTTGGAGCCGACTGGCCAGATCCATGCGGCTGAGAGGCCAAGCCGGCTTCAGGGCGGACACCAAACTTGGGTAGCCTGGAGACCATGGTAGGCTTGCTGATAGCCTTCTCTTCCATCGACCCCCAAAAGGGTCATTGATATTCACAGAGAAGACAGCTAGAGAAGGTGAGAAAGGAAAGACATATGAGCAGCACTACTACTTGGGCAATGAAATAACATTGTTTAATCTAATATAATCTAATTGTGTCAGGTAAATTTCCCAAGAAGAGTTCCGAGAGGGTTTCAATGTTCTACGTTATAAAACTTTGCTAGAATATACATTTTAAGCAAGTAAAAGCTATGGATGGAACATATAAAATTATAGCTGATCAGACATTTCCAAAGACACCATTCAGCCAGTCGTGGGGACGAATCAATTAATAAATGCAACATCCTGCCATGCAATACCATTAATGTCTGACTACACCAGTTCTGGAACTATACAATTGGCAAAGATTTGACACATTGGCATATGACATAGCAATATAAACTAAATGTCTGAAAGAATGCATTGCTTCTTAATTACTCTGTAAACTTGTTAGGAAAAACTAAATTGCGTTAAAAATTAAACCGCAACATTAAGTAAACGGCAGAACACATTTCCGTCAGAGTTTACATAATTCCCTTAGTCTAAGCTTGTCTAAGAACAGCATCCCTACATAAAATTCTTTGATTCTTTCTTCACTAGTGTGAAGAGAGAAACAAAACTTCAGATTAGCCAATTAAATTGTATGCAAATTAAACAAAAACATATATGGAGTAGAGTTAGGCAATATGGCAAAATACTAGAACAGTAGCAGGTAGCGTGCTCCACCCACTCAATCAACTTTGCTGTGCATTTGTTGGCCGTAAGCTGTCAGTTCTTAAAAGATTATCTTGTGTTTGGATGGGACCGGGTTCATTTCTGTGACAATAGGCTGATGTGCATTACCAAGCAACGTTCCTTATCTACAGTTTAACAAAGTTTCTCATTTTCATATCATTAAAATTCTATATGATAAGTCGATATATCATTTATATGGAGAGTCATACTGCTGCCATTTATGATTATTATGAAAATGCCCATTGAAATGTACTGACACTGGCTGCTTGGCAAGTTTCTCTTCCCTTCAGGTGTTCCTAAAGCATTACAGCACCATGCACTGCACTGTGTATGTAGAGCCTGGTGAGATTCAATGCGTGTCACAGAGTCACTGGCCTTGCATTGAGAGAAATCCCTGAAGTAGTGCTCTAATCAAAACAGCTTCAAAATATCCCTCAGTGTTGCATACATCACATTATCAAGTAGAGTCATGCATCTAATTTTTTTAATGCAAGGTAAACAGACTTAGTTACAGAACACCATCCCCTGTGCTATGACTGTTGATTTTCACAATTCAACAAAAAATGTTGTAAAAAAGAGTGACCAGTGTAGCTTGTGATAAGTCAACTTCTCAGCAGCCATGTGTTTGTAATGTGCTATTTGCTTGTACATCACTTTGGACAAATACGTTTGCTAAATAAAATAAATGTACACGACAAATCATGGGGTTTGGGGATAGTATAAATAATTTTGTTAGAAATCGTACTTGATGTCCAAGGAGATTCACAGACCTGCAACTGCAATTTTGCATTTCGTGCTTTTAGGTTAGAGTTAGGGTTTAGGTTAGAACGCATAAAATAAGCCTCACCCTAATAACACTGCTCAAAAAACTTTTATTACACAAATCAAAACCCTTGAAAACCAGTGGAATTGCTGTGATTCTCCATTCAAAAGCATTCTGAAAGAAAAATAAGGTAGCAGGCATATTCCATATGGCATTCCGTAACTGATTATGAAAAAACTGATTGTGAAATAAAATGCATTTTAAATGCATCAAGAACGATATGATGTATTACTGAAGTTTGCCATTTTGAAAGTTTAATAAAATGCATACCAAACTGTTTCCTTAACCCTTTTTAATAATGATCTGTAATGCGTTTGGCCAATATAATAGTTTTATTAAACTCCTTCAGCTACATGCATTCTGTCACATAGCATTTTTCCAGACTAATTATCCTGATTAATTCTGCCATAGAAAAAGGATATCAGCGGTACAGGTCCTGCTCTTAGACTGCCCTTGATATCCTCCTTAAGTTAGAGTTGTGTTCTTTATTGTTACATTATGCTATGATGTCATAAGCGCAATGCCCTTGCAAATCTGCACAGCGTGTGATCTGAGCGCAGGCCATAGCCCTACACTGTGAGAAATCTTGGTTTTAACACTTGTCCCTGGGAAATAACTAAATGCTTAACTCTGGCAGAATGAAAACTTGCACACACCACAGGACCTTTAAAGAAGCGCGTGCGTCAAAAAACACAAAAAAAAAAAACATGCTCTAACAGATATTAACCAAATTACACTCATATGTCTATAAATCTGCCGGACAAAAACAAAGCCTTTCCCAGTTGACTGGGGTGTAAATAAAAATTAAATGGGGAAAAAAAATATTTTACATTGGATTAAGCTACATTACAATCCTAGTGCTTTAATCCACAGAAATAACATAGTGCCTCTGTTAGAGTACACAGCTGAATATTTTACCGGAATGATTAGTTAGCTTGTTAACACAGCAGGAGTGTCAGGTTCTTATAGCCTAATTCCTTCACCACAAAGCTACTTGCAGGTTCTTTTCACACAAGAGGTCAGATTTCTCAGGACTGGCTTTGTTAAAGCTGGAAGAAACACCATCTGAAGCCACTGGCTTTAAACAGCCCTTTCTGGGAGGGATCTCACTATGAGGAGATCACAGGCACGCAAATGTGAACCACACTGCACCCTCCCATCTCAATCCACTCGAGGCACACACAAAGGCCATGGATTTGAGAGCAAATCCAAACAGCAACATTTAAGCTTTGGACCCATACAGGGTTTTCTTTTAAAAAAAAAAAAAACAGCTGGGAAGAACCAGGTCATTTGAGAGGTCAACCCACCCCGTCACATAGCGACCCACATTCAGCCTCGCTCTCTGCCCAGGCTGGGCAGCGACTGAAAGGGCTGGCAAAAGCTGCCGAATCCCAAGCGAGCTTCAATATTCACCCTCAACTGTAATGGGGTCAGCCAGTCCAGGCAGACACGGTCTCTTTCCTGAGGGTTGTGTGCTTAGGCACATTATCACGGCTTCGGATGCATTATTAGTGGTCTTAAAATGTTCAAATTATGGAGTAAATCCAGGAAGTATTACTGTACATTACAATCAGGCATGTAATGGACCTGCTATCAATGACAGCCTACATTTCTGCTCCCTCCCAGCTCCCAATACACCTATGTCAGGTATCTGGTGTTCTTGATTATTCAGTTCATGAATGCTGGGAGCTGGGATGGAGCAAAAATGTGGACTGTCTGGGGGTCTCCCAGGACTGGCCCGAGAAACAAAGTTAAAGTATCAAAGTAGGTACCCTTTGGGCTAAGAAAAAAGTGACAGTTTTTAAGTGTTTAATATCCATTGCACACATTCATAACCATAGGGTTGGCCTTTAAAAACATGTGGCAATTCTCTGGATCCACAACATCAGGTAAGACGACATATATATATATAGATAACCAGGCAGGGATCAAGGGGGCGAACCAAGGGCCTGTATCCACCTTAAGTCTTCTTAAAAGAAGGCATTCTGATGATTCCAAGCAATCGCATGAATTCATCTGCAAGAGTGGTTTAGAAGCCACAATGCTGTTTATACAGTTTTATAACAACCATTTGGAGAGCTGCCCAGGGTTGACAAGCAAAAGAGACCAAATTGGTGAAGATGCTGAATTAAAACATCACACATCCTCCCTGTCAACATTATCATCCTATGATAAACACATCTCTATCCTTCCTGATGAGATGTCATACAATTATAGTACTCTGTCAATTTAAAAGGCTGTAACAGCAATTCCAGCATTAGAGAAACTGCAGAGAAGATTATAAACACAGGACAGCAATGTTAATCGCTAAACCGGAAATGTTTATTGAACATCGCTATACCCTGAAATAGATTAAAGCATTTGGGCGATTAATCTAAATTGGAGAGTATGTGTCACACGTAAACATACCCAATGTAGAGCAGGCCTGTCAAACTCCAATCAGACTCTTGTCAGTCTTCATTCTAACCTATTTTTATGGCTTAACTGGTCCAAGAGCACATTTAGCAGGATGCTAATGAAAAAACATGCAACAATTTCTAAAGACGTACAGCCACCTTCACCACAAGAGATAAAGGCATGTAGGGGCACACATATCCGCATCTAAAGACAGATGAGGACACATTCCTTCAACAAACGCAGACATACATGCTAGTACAGATATTCCCCTTGCTGGATACACCCTAGCTTTGTGGCTATTAAATGGAAAGGAGGAGGGTACAGACTATTTCCAAACCAGGAAAATACCACATTCTGCTCAATACCAAAGTGCCAAAGTGCTATTTAGCTTCGAGCTGTGTAATGCATAATACATACACACTGAATGACTCTCAACCTACATGATGCCACAGCATAATGATTTCTTGTGCATGTAATCACAGAAGGAAGTCCCACATTAATAAACTTGTCCTGCTATAGCTAGGATGACCTTGCCATATTACAGTATACAACACAAAGCACCATTTCAGGAAAGGGAAAAAAAAATCCAATAACATTTTCATTACAGGTGTCTTCTGGTACTGCACCTCTCACTGTTTTGAAATTTCATTTCAGACTGATGCCGATTAATCGGTGACACCTATTCATGCACACTAAGCTAAAGGGGTTTGATCCAGACAACAGGAATAGTAACTGAAGAGAAGGACATAATTAGGTTAAGAGTCACTGTGCACTAATGTCTGTGCTTCAAAAGACAAGCTATGAGGCAGTCAGGTAAATATTACATGGGGCCATCTCTCACAGAGCCCAAACCTGGTTGGGTGGGTTAGGGAGGAATAGATTACTAGCCAGTGTTGAACTCTTCGGCTGCTCCGCCCAATCAAGCGTATAGAGGGTGTGGCCAGTGAAAGTCTGCCCTCCTACTGGAATCATTCTCCACCCAGTCCTACTAAGGATTAGTCACTCACAACAGGAAACAATTGATGATGAATGCAGGTACAAATAATTAGGCATATTCGTACCTTTGTCTAAGACAGTGCTAAAGTACAAAATTAACATTCACAAGCTTACACAAGGTTCAATTTCAAAAATGAAATCCAGTTAATAAATGAAGATTATTGAGTAATGCTATATAAAAGAAGATTACAACAAGTTTACAGTAGGATGATGACTTTTATAATGTACTTTTACAGTGTGATATTTTATGGATAAACCCTGCCGTTCTTGTAGCTAATCCGCAGTACTATTTCAGCTATAAATAAACTAATACCTACAAATGATTCCCTTCTTTGCCAACTACTACTTTTATTTTCAAAATCACAGTAAAGACACAACTATTTGCATAAAGTATTAAACGTTATCCTTAAAGATAAGGTTTAATAAACTTTGAAATAACATATGACCTTATCGACATGCTCTTGATCGTTCAGTCTTCACAAACACATTTATATCTATAAAGATCATATATTTGATTCCTGAAGTTTTTGGGTTTAGTTGAGCTCCCTGCCTGAAGCCAGATGTGTATTTTAGGTGAATCTAGGTCGGAATGTGGCTCTGAGAGTTAGAACACCCTGCCTGTGATCAGAAGGTCAAAACCCCAATTCAAATCCCCTGACTGGCAGACTGATGTCACCGCTGAGCCCTTCAGCAAGGCCCTTAACCTCGATTACTCCAGGGACTGTCTGACCAGCTCTTTCATCCTCACTTGAACATTGCTTTGGACAAAACTGTCTGCCAAACAGATATATGTACATGTGAATTGGTGGGTATGCTTAAAGTTTTCCTCTGTGTTCTCTGTGATAGATATGCAAGCATGGCATGCCCCACCTCGCACCAGATGTTTCTGAGGATAACCTTCAAGCTCGGAACGGCCCTGCACTCCATCAGCCATTCTGGGAAGACGGCTGGGCAATAATGAGTAGTAAACAACAACTGCAGCAAACACTTTAATTACCACGATCATTTTAACACCCCATTTATCCCAGAAATTATTACAGAATATGCACCCTGCCTCTGCATGGGGAGCTTCTACATCATGGATGTATAATCAGCAGGTAATGCAGATTGAAAGCAAGCAGGTTTTAAATGATGCATACTGGCCCCCACCTACAGCTACCAAAAAACTATTACACTGATTAACAGCTTTATTGTTTAGAAGAACTGACTGCTATATTCTTATGACCAATGTATTCAGAGTAGGATAGAAATAGCCAAAGACTTGCTGTTATACAAGGGTAGGAACAGGCTGCCTATTGGACGGCAGTAGGCACAGGCTGCCTATTGGACGAGAGTAGGCACAGGCTCCCTATTGGACGGGAGTAGGAACAGGCTCCCTGTTGGACGGGAGTAGGAACAGGCTGCCTATTGGACGAGAGTAGGCACAGGCTCCCTATTGGACGGGAGTAGGAACAGGCTCCCTGTTGGACGGGAGTAGGAACAGGCTCCCTGTTGGACGGGAGTAGGAACAGGCTGCCTATTGGACGGGAGTAGGCACAAGCTTGTTATAGGACAGGTAAAAATATTTCTTTCTTTTTATCCCTTTCTGACTCCCTGTCCATTGTGAGGATAAAAACGTACTGTTTTGCTCATGAACAGCACATGATGGTACAGTTTACCAAAACCTGGATATGAATGGATGCACTTTTCCATTTTAGAAATCTTTCAAGAACACTGCACCCTAACCCCCAACTTGCGTCCCTAGTAAAATGAGACCTTAAGGTTTCATTGGCAATAACGTTTAATTTCTTTGCCTCCAAATTCGTAAAAAGCGAAAGCTACATATTGGGGGAAAAAAAGAAAGAACACATTTGATCCTTAAGGAACTAAAGGTGAGCTTTGAATTGAAGCGGAGGGGAGCTTACAAAGACATATTAATATATAGATACTGGAGCCAAACAGATATACTAGGTCAAGAACACACAGCCCCATTTTCACTCAAATAATCCTGCCCCAAGACATCAGCACAAAAATGACTGTCCTCATCTGCAATCGAGATTTTACAAGGATGTATACAGGGTAGAGAAGTAGTCACATTTCCCCCCTCTGCATCATTTCACCAGGCTGCATGCATATAAAATTCTCATGCTAGTGTTTTCCAATGGGTTCAAATTTATATACATACAAAAAAATGTGATAGCATTCTGTAGTCACTGTCACACTCCTTGCAAAGGTAGGTTACATTTAGAGGCTTCTAGAAACTGTCAAAGTAAGAATAAAATAAACCCATACAGAATATCTTAAGTATCTGCTATCAATGAAGTTATTTTTTTCCAGTGAAGTAAGTTGACATGAACACAGTTTAAAGTGCATAAATTCACATTAACTTATAGTTTTAGGCAGTATCAAAAAAACCGTCGCAGCACAGCTCAGGTTAAATCAGTAAACAAAATCACATACTCTGACACACCCAGCTGCTTTGCCTGAGCCAGGATTAATGGCAATGACAAAAAGTGCACATCAGCGTAAAACAATTACTAAATTGTGCTCAGCAGGACAGGGTAACAATTAATCACATTATGGGCATTTGCCATCATACACTACGTCTCCTCCTGACGTGCCATGCCCACCCCTATCCAAAACTCATCAGGAAAGCATCCTCCATTTGATGTAGTTAAGTCTGCTGCTGTCTGATTTTTAATTGCACATACAGCATCCATTAATGTGTTGTATGCACAAGACTTTTCCCCAGTGACTAATAAAGCTTCTCGTATCATAAGCAGCAGCCAATTACAAGCACCAAAATGGCTGCCAGAAAAAGACCACTTCCTGTCATTCTATCAAATGCACACCTCCGTGGCTTCACCTCACCCTCCACTATTCATCTCTAATGCAAAGGAAATAGAGAGGAGACGGCAGAATGCAGAAAGTGCAATTCCTCTCTAGAAACATCAAAGCTTCTCAATTTTCTTATTAAAAAAATCATTAAAAACAGACAAGACTGTTCATGTCTTCTTCTGCAGAATTCCCCAGGAATCAGCTTTGACCAATGAGGCATAGATTAGAAATATATTCATGACCACTGTTTTCAGAAAGGGAAAATTCCACTCAGACTAGACACAGCACCCCACAGCACTGCTCAAATCACTACAGATTAAGCAGACAGGCCATGTGACAATGCAGGCCTACAATAGCCCTTTGATCCATTTAAAGGTTTCAGGACTAAGAACTGGAAGCCTCATCAAAGTGCACTTGCCCAAGAACTACAACACATGTAGCTTTATTTAGACCCTGAGGATCATAACCACTCGCCTAGCTTTGTTCTGTACTAAACACCCCTCACCTATGCAAAATGAGAACAGGACACCCTGGAGACAGTTTCTACTTTCTGTTAAGTGGCTGATGTATATTTTTATCCAAAAAAAAACACAATGCTAAGCATGACAGTCGAATCCCTCAAACACATCCTTCACGTACAGATTTATATATTAGTCTATATATTTTTCTGCAACAGATTGCAAAAATCAACTCAATCAATTTAATTATTTAAATCAGAACATTAAAAATATTTATATTTAAAAGTGTAAATACAAATTAATGACAAGTGATTTTAGAATTTCTACAAAATTCTGTTAACAGAAAAACAATCTTTCTGTGCAATTCGTATTGATAATAACTATTGATAAAATGAATCATACCATATGAGTAAAGTTTCAGTAATTATAGAGCCCCAAGCTATTTGTTCTAAGTGCCCAGTACAGCAACAAGTGCATTATACAGAAACAAAACCATTATTCCTAACATAACTATTATAAAATATCGAGTCATACGCTGAGGCGCTGGGAAACACTGTGAATCACGGGAAACGATCCGTAGGTTTTTAAAGTGGCTTAGAACAGAAAGATTAAAAGCCAACCACTGACCAAGAACTTGAATTACAATACTCAATAAATGTGTGCTGCGTCAAAGCCTGTCATCACATCTGCAGAAAAATGCATGAGAACAGTCGCAGGATCACGTGTGACACAGAAACGAATGTTTTCTGGAGATTGTCAAACAAAGAACTTCTGATTGCAGTTTTGGACAGTACTTTATGGGATTGAAAAAGCTGACCCAACATCTACCTATTGATATATAACAATTCTAGATTTTTTATTTTTTTTTTAAAAAGAAAAAGAAAAAACACATTATAATGCAAGACAATTCCGATTACGACCTACTCATGTTATAAAATGAACAAAATACATTTGTCGTCATTATGTAGATCTATAAGAAACTATCAGCTGTTATGAATTATAACTTGCATAACTGCATATTTATTATATCTATGCTTCTACTGGCTAATGTTAAAATGTATGTAATTAAAGGACAATGTTTCCATTGTTATTATCTTGGTACTGATCGTCTACCAGGTTAATAACTTGAAGGCCCAATCTCTGTGCACACGACCTATCTGAACACTTATTAAAGTCTTGCACATCGCAGAAATATATGTCTTACCTGATGTGAATGGATGAGCTAGCAGGTCATGATCGGGATCATTTAAGTCCAGAACGCAAATACTGCAAATAGGGTCGTATTGTACATGTACCGAAAACTATCTGTCGCAATGGTGGAGAAAATGACAGCAAAATTGAAATTAAACTAATTATAAATATTTTAACTGGATCCTGTACGTAAATCTGGCTCAGTCGTTCAACTCATTACCTAAGTGATGGACTGCTCATTAGCTTAGCTAGCTAAGCGAAGTATAGGAGTATATCAAGGGATTTAATGGGAATCGGTGTCCCGTTATGAGAGCTTTAGCTAGCTGGCTACCGTCTCAGCGACACTATGGGTATATAAAGTCGAATATAGTGAAATACCTACCTACCAAAATACACAGAGAGATGCTTAGCTACACACAAGCGACTGACTGTTGCGCCGTGTTATTACTGCAAGTTTCTCAGACGGGAATCTGGCTACATTACTGACATGCAGATACTTGCTAACTAAACTCTGATATGATTTCATTTGACATGTCTTCGTTATGCACGATCTGTTATTGTAAAACTAATAAGCCTTCTACCTAAGATCATTCAAGTATACAGTCAGTTCTCTGTAAAATCCCACGACCAAAGCAAATGATGCTGCTGTGATCGGATCGGACCTGCGATGCTTTTCATTTCCACATCATTTTATTTTCTCCTTCTCTGAGGCGGAGCCTCGCAAGAATCACCTGGACTCCACTGATTGCTCTTCTCTAATATTAAGCACAATTTCATCGTCTTGTTCACTGAGACGATCGCCTCCGAAACGCGAAAGGTATCTTCATTTTTACTGCATGCACTTCGTTTTTTTATCCCATCAGATTAATTTCTCTCTTCTCCCTTGTTACTTAAACCAGACCAGCGTCCCTCCATCATTCATTCTCCGCCACCCTTGACACTGACGTCAGGCACTGAAACACACTTCCGGGCCGCTGTTTATGCGCATACGGGACAATCAGTTCCGTATATCATCATTTCTCATTTTTCTTTCATTTTTTTATTTATTTCTCTCTCATATATTATAATTTAATGATTAAATTAGATCTTAAGTATGTGCATGCATTCCAGTATTTAATTTAGCTGTAATATTCCTCATAAAAAAACGATTCACGATGTCAGTGGGGAACCACCAAACAGATGCGTCCCGTTTAGCATCCTCAATACACAATACATATGTTGCACTTTTAAAAACAAAAAGCCAGATTGACAAAGAGGATGGCTTGAGTTACAGATGAAAATTTAATAAAAAAAAATAAGTAATTGTATTTGTGTGTGTTTTTATTAATTGTGAGAAATAGCCTTCTAATTATATATGTCTAGGCTTTTATGCTTTAAATATCAACACCAAAGATGGATTCAGTCAACATCCCTATTACCTGCATTATTGAATATTTACACAATGATGTCGTAAAAATGTTGGGCACTGTGAAAGATATTTCTAAAATCGACCATCTCCAAAACCTGTTTTATTTCCTATGAATTGCATTCCTCACTTAAATTTCAATTGATCATAAACGTCACAATTCAGAAAGCATGTAAGATTTTATATGACCACAAGATGGCAATAGACGATAGTTTTTGGTGGTTTTCAGTGGCTTTTTAGCAATACACTTAATGCTGTTGGAAAGTATCGTAGGATTGACCGACAGTTAATAACTTCAAGCACCGTAAATCCAGTTTTTCACTAAGTGGTGGATTAAAACTGAAACTCTAGACACAAGTAATCTTAGTAAGCCTGAATGGTCTGTGTGTGTGGGGGGGGGGGGGGGGGGGGCAAATTTTCCCCCCAAAAAAAAAAAAAACGGTTTTTG
>JAODLD010000069.1:9971232-10015552 GCA_026781065.1 Mormyrops boulengeri
TTGCAGGCACGGTTCTTATCGGTCCTTCTGCCTGCATGTTTCCTGTTACAGTCAGATAATGAATCTGGAGAGAGAGCTGGGGCTTCACGTGCAACCTCTCGCTTCATCTGCTAGGATCTCCGGCACACCTGAAGCCAGAAGGTGGAGAGGGCGTAGGGGGTGGGGCTGTGCTCTACCTACATCATCCCAGGGTGGGGATTCACGAGAGGTTCTCTTCGCCGGTCTTCAGCGTCTAATGCTTCATCTTCCTTTCTGTGGACCGAATTCACAATGTCGGGTAAGGAGATGGTCGCCATCGTCGTCAGGTCCTGGAATTCATTGTAAACTTTGTGTTACAGACCGTTTCTACAAGTGTGTTGAGAAGATTTTCAACTGCTGTACATTTATTTCCACACTGTTGTATTGAGTAAGTGATGCTGAGAGTCTCTGCCCCCCCAACCCCACGTTGTGTGAGTTTCCACTTCAAATCTGCTCCTCCGCTTCTCCCTTCTTCATTATCCACTTTCTCCCCCCTGGTCGGTCTCTGTGACTCTTTGGGATGAGGTGCAGCATGATGCTTGGAGTGAGTTTGCGAATCGGGGTCCACAGAGGGAGGGAGGGCAAATCGGAGACAGCACAGCTGACACAGGAAAATACACACTGAAAATGAGAGGGAACGAGCCATGTGAATTTCACAAAGGTGCAGCTGCCTGTATCCTTTTGACACCAGGACTCTTGGAACTTCTCAACAAATTAGGAGCTTTTGGAGCGGTTGAAAACCCTGCAGGCACAGATTTCGTGATGTGCTGTGGTTCTATAATTTTGATCCAGATGGGATATCATCATGGGCCAGGTGGAATCTGATACATTGCACATGCTGTCATTTGAAGAAACTATTGATTCGCCCAATGCGCTCTTTGATAATTACAGATGCTGTGGTGTTAAGTGTAGTTAACTCAGTTACGCTCATAATGTAGCTGCCGTGTTATGAATCTTTCTGGGCGAACAGTATATTTATAGAATGATGCCGAAGTTAAAGCAAGCCTTCATCTGCGTTTTTGGCTTGTGAAAATTCAATAGGCTATAATTGCTGAGAAGACTTCATTTTTAATGCAAGGTGCATTTTGACGACTATGCCACACTGATTCACTGCATCGGCTCTCAATCTGTTAATCACTTAGTGACAGACGTGTGTTGTTTATTGAGCCATTAACAATAGGATAGTGGTAAGTACTAATCAGTGCTTTGTTTGTCTTCCTCTCAGCCTCTTCAAGCTTTGCAGACGCTGATTTTTCCCCTTTATCTTGGTTCAGTGTCCATCAGTAAACTAGGCAGCACAGAAACAATACAACTTTGTATAATTTTAAAGAAATTGTTATATGTAAAAATTAATGTTCACATTTATGTCTGTCTATTCTGTGGTTTTTCAGTTGAGGAGTCAGTTAAGTAATAACCTTGAGGAATAATCTAACAAATTTTCTGATGATTGTCTTTTTATGATCTTTAAATCTGAAAAAAATCTGTTGTCAACATGTAAGTTAGTTGGATGGTGTTACAAGGCTCTTGATTTTTGAATATTCAAAGGTATTCTCCATTTAAAATGAATCATAAGTCATAAAAGTAAGGAAATATGGGGAAAAAACACTTCTGATAAATAATGTGTTCTGTTACCATAAATAGATATGTCCTCAAAGGATTATACTCTTCAATAATAGTTGCATCTTCTTAAGCTTTGATAGTCAACTTGTGAGTGATTTTTTTCTCCAAGTGTCAAGCTGGGCTATGCAGATCCTAGAGTAATGCAGCAGGGCAATTTATTCCCAACATGAATAATTCTCTCTGAGTAACAGAAATGTTTTCTCATATCAGTGAATCATCAGCTCAGAAGAAGTTTGCACGTTCCCTGGATGGTATGTGATTGACACATTGCCTCCAGCTGTAAGGCTTTGGCCCTTGTCTTCCTGTTCTCTGTCCCACTCTACACAGGTGTAGAGCAAGTGTCAGCAATGGCTCTATCCTGGTATCGCTGCCTGACAGCGACAGCGCTAGTTTGGGGGACTGTGTGGTCTCAGGGCTCCCCACCCTTGAACCCTGAGAATGAGGTGCCACTACGGCCCACCATCTGGCTTCCAGAAGGCAAAGTTACCCCCATCTCTCTGCCAAAGGATCAGACTCGGAGGTAAGAGAATAAATAAAGGGACTACAATAATTAAGTAACTGACTCTGTCACAGATACTTATATGATCCAATCCCAGGACTGGAAATCCATACTTCTAAACAAATATATATATTTCACTGAAATGGCAAAAAATATATACTGTAAACTATGCCAGCTTGGACCTGTCACCTAACTTCCCACTGCCCTAGGACATTCCGATCTTCTCACCTGTGCTTCAGAAGAAACGGAGTCCAAATTAATTACATCTTATAGCCACAGGGTTGCAAAGGGATGGAAAATTTCCTGGAAACTTTCATTCCTTGGGTAATTAAGATGGGGAATTTTGGAAATGTTCAAAGTGGGAAACTTTCCATGGGGATTAACGGGAATATATGGGAGTTAACGGGAAAATGTCCTGAATTTTGCAACCCTAGTCCTTGGGTCACTTTCAAAAGAGATGCATGATGCAGAGTTATTATAAAAGATAGGTTGGAGTGATTATTCCAAGCTACGGCATTAAGGCATATTAAAGGGTACAAGGGTTTAAAGAGTGTAATGAAAACAAAAGGATAATCATAATAATAATTACACTGTAAAATAAATAGGTACCACATCACATCAGAAACACTTCAGACAAAATGTATTTGATATAAGATTATACCTCAGGGTTATATGCACTGATTACAGAAAAGTCAAATACACAGTCAGAATGGGATGACAAACTGCAAAAAAGCCAGATCATTTTCATCCCAGGGATGCTTGGTTATAAATGAATTATAGTGAACATTAGGACAGTCAATATTGACCATATGCATAATATATCTGTTGACTTGGTACTCAACAGGAGGTTGATTTTAGTTCTGTGTGTCACAGTGATTGCTGGGAGGAGGGGAAAGAGATCACAATGTATTATAAGTAGTATTTCATTAATGTTCAATGTATTTAACTTTATACCATTGTAATGGTACCATTGTACCATCTATATCATTGTAGTTCGGTAGAGGACGAAATGATCAGAGGACATTTTATTGAACCAATGGTGTAATATTCCAGGGAGTAGCAGTAATGTAAAGCTTTATCATGACCATTTTGAATCAAGCATCCCGTTTAAGTTAATACATTTTCCTGCAGGCTGTACTTCACTCTCAAGAAAAGGGCATCTTTGATGTCCGTCACTGTCATTCCATGTGGTGTGCCGATTGAATGGAGCTTAGCAGCCAGGACAATAAAGGACAGACCCTCTAAAAGCCTACAATGTGAGTAAAAGGGATCATTCTAATTCAGGAAATCAACCAAAGTGAAGGCCAGGGGTCAGCATTTACAGTCCTCAAGAGCCTCGTGGTTACAGAATGCATTATAGTTTGGACATGATTTACACCTGATGGTAAAACGACATAATATTCACGTAATTACTTAAACTTGTGTTTCACTCTGTGTTAACTCTTCAGGGACTGAATTCTATTCTGTTTTATTCAGCTTTTAATCAAGATGTGTTCTTGAAATTCAGAGCTATAATAGGCCAAAATAATGTAATTTCTGTCATTTTAAGTGGAGATTGAAGATATTGCCCGATTACCTTAAACTGAAGGCTCCTAGTTTGTGTTCTGTTTATATGAGGCTATACAACATACCACTCAGTGACAAGATGCAAATGAGAAGCTCCTTCCAGTCTTTTCCTGTGGGGAAGCTGGAGCTTTGGCTCTTGGTGCCTGATTATATCAAGTGAGCTTAAAGTGTTAATGTTCTTCAGTCCAATGTTGGACTGAAGAAAACATGAGCTTTGTAAAGGTGTTGAGAGAAGTACAGGAACAAAACACACAGAGGAGGAACTGGGTGCAATACATAAATACTTTGGTATATGGTGAGGTGGTATGGAATTCACCAACACTGTTGTCTCACACCTCTGGGTTCAGGGTTCAAGTCCCCACCATGGCACCAAGTGTGTGAAGTTTGCATGTTTTCCACATGTTGTCATGGGGTTTTCTCTGGGTACTCCGGTTTCCCCCCACAGTCCAAAAACATGCTGAGGTGAACTAGAGTTATTAAATTGCCCAGAGATGTGAATGGTGTGCGAGTGTGTCCTGCGATGGGTTGGTGCCCCATCCTGGGTTGTTCCCTGCCTTGCACTTGTTGCATCCGGGATAGGCTCCGGACCTCTCGCAACTGTGAATAGGACAAGCGATTACAGAAAATTGATGGATGGATATATAACAATAGATCTCCATTCTGTTTCTTTGGAATAATTATCGTAAAATGTGTTATAGGGATGTGGAAAAAACTTTATTGCCTATGTCTGCATGGGACATGTAGATGTTTTATGCCAAGAATAATTACTCCTTCTTACAGGGACTTCCAAGAAAAGTATGCCAGAGGTGTGGTGGAGAGGCTCTGGAATAGAGCAGAAAATGTACACATTTAAAGGCAACACTGTGGACACCTATACTGGCCACACTGTGTCTCCAGCATCCATCTACATCCTTAAGATAAAATCCAAAGTACAGGACTCTAGAGTTTCTGTATACCTTCAAGAGGGAGACTGGGTGCCAGGAATATTTCCAGAGATACCTCCTGATCCACGTGTACATACTGTGGGAGTAGGGATGACCAGTGTCACTCTGAGCTGGAAGCCTAGTACTTCTATTCTGAAACTCCCCAAAAACAGCCATAACTACCACTACTGTGTGTTGGTTAACCAAAAGCAAAACTATAAGAGTCTGTGTGCTGCCCAAGAGGACATGAAAAGTAATAAGAAGAGAGCTAAGAACCAAAAATTAACAGCCTGGCCAGATGTAAGTGAGTGGTGGTGGCACCAGTGGGATTCTTTCAGGAAATCTGGAGAGTCGACTTTATTGGGCAATTCCAATGAACTACCTTGTGTTTGCAGAGGCACGGAAAGTGTGTGTACGGTGTCAGAGCTCATTCCAGAAACATTATACTATTTTGATGTTTTTGTGACAGACACAGTCAATGGCACTGACTCAGCATATGCGGGGACCTTCGCGCAAACGCATGAGGAAGCCCGACAAATAGCTACCCCTCTAGGAGAGGGTGAGCTCAGGTGGGTGGCTTTTCAGGGAACTAGGCAGCAAGGTAGCCAGGTTTTCAGCTTCCGCCCCCGTGGTTGGCAACAGAGTGCTCTTCTTACCCTCCAGAGCTGCACTGGCCAAAAGGTGAAGGTCACGGTCTCTAACAAGGAGCAAATTCTTGCATCAGAGGTGGTGGGAGAGGCAGTAGCACAGATATGGCTGCAAGGAAAGGCTGTATATCAGATATATTTGGAAGACATGAGTCCCGGTCAGACAGTTAGGGGTGGGTCAAGGCCTATGGTTAAAATGCAGGCCTCATCCGCTTACCATCGTCAGGCCGTCCCCGCACTTCCGACTACACTGCAGATAAAGTCCTTCAACAAACTCAGGACCTGCAACTCTGTTACATTAGCCTGGTTTGGAACGGAGGAGAGAAGCTTGTACTGCATGTATCGGCGCAAGATTAAGGATGGAGAATCCACCAGTAGGCAACAGTGCCTAGGTCCAGAGTCACGCAGCGAAACAGAGAGGGTCCTCTGTAAATACTTCCAGGAGCTGAACCCACGACGGGCTGTTACTACAGCGACCATTGGAGGACTGGAACCTGGAACTGCATACTTATTTGACGTCTATTTGATGAGACGTTGGGGAATTCCAGTTAAATACCACAGCAAGACAGTGCGCACCAGGAAGGAGTGTTGACTGTTTCCATTTTCGTGTCTCCAACTTTCACTGAACTCACAAGTGAAAGCAGTAATCAAGATATGCATAATGCATTCCCAAAAAGAGACAATTAAGGAATACTATACATTCCAATCAATGTTATCTGAAGATTTAATCATCAGCACCAGAACTGGAGAACAACAAGCAGTTCAGAACCACACCTGCAAAGCCGTTGTTGTTTTATTCTTGATGTGCCAGTTATCAAAATGTTCCAGTTGAAGTTAAAATAAAGAGAGGTGGTGTTTACAAGGAATACATCTTTGCTACTGCTACGTTGTGTTTAAGTAAAATCTTTCTAATTCAACTGAAGCAATATAAAGTAATAAGAAACTTGCTAAAGTAATGTGTACAGTATATTCTGTTCTGCTTAAGCATGCTGTTATTGTATGATGTAGCAATCTATTTTAGTATATGTTGTGTATTTTGTGCTTTGCCTTAATAAACTAACACTGATCAAGTGTCTGCATCTGGTGCCAGGTGTCACACAAGGCACCAGCTTTGGTGTACATTAAAAATGTTTTCACAGCTTCCTCTTTAAATACATTATAGTGTGCAACACATTCAAGTCCTGGAACTTGTAAAATTTTCCATCACCAATGATGGGGTAGAGCTGTCAGCTCCTGAACTCTTGAGCGCTGGTGAGGCAGAGGAGACTGGGAGGCAGGCTTATACTCGGCTGCTGGCTGGCCCTGGAATTGCAACCCCCTCGGTTCCGGCCATTTGCCTTGCGCGGCTTGTTGAGGACCTGCTGCTCCCTGGATTGGGTGGCCTCGCGCAGCCTTTCCCAGCAGACCATCTCTGTCTCCAGCTTCTACATGGTGTGCTGCCCCTTTTTCATGTCCGCCTGCAGTCGCTCCTCATCCTGCTTAATCTGCACTCACCACTTGTCCAGCTCTCGATGATCCTGGGCCACCTGGGTCTTTAAGATGTGACATGCCTCCTCAGGGCCGAGTAGTGCCACCTTGCAGCCCAGTAACGCCACCTCCGCTACCTTGACCTGCTGTTTCTGGTCACCCTCATGCTCCCAACTGGCCAACTCCTCCCACAACCACTCACTGTCCTGCTGGCTTTGAGGCCGCTGTTCCAGGAGTTCTCTGCACTCCTGAGCCTCAAGCATGCAGCACACCACCTTTTGGCTGGTGAGCTGAGACCTCCTGCTGAGTGGCGAATAGCCGGAGTCCACGGAAGCTCCAACCTCCATTGTTTGCTGATGTCATCTCCGATGGGGGACTGGCAGGCTGGCAGGAGCAGCTTCAGGATGCACTGCACAACACTGGAGCACTGCACCTCTCTCAGCTCTGTCTGTTGGTGGCTCTGGTATGGGCTTCTCGACAGCAGTGTGTCTGGTCTCCCTTCTCTCGGCAATGTGAGCAGATGAGCTTCCTGTCCCTATCCGTACATTCCCGCATTGGGCTTGCAGTGAAGTGATCACCATCGCTTCTCCCACTCTGCCGCTCCACAGTTGCATGTAGGTCCACCAGGCTGGAGAGGACTGTCAGGGAAATATCCAAGAGGACCCGCTCAAGCACCTCCAGTGGGACACACACACAGTGGGTAATTTACACAATGGAAAAGACATGCAGGGATGAGGCAAGGACGGAGTACAAACACAAGTAAGGGCACAAGCGACAATCAGGTCCTCAGAATAGCAATTTACAACAAGACATACACAGGGGCTATATACAAGGCTCGTGAGCATGCTGGGAAATGCTAATAGGCTCCCGGTAGTCTGAGCCATCTCACTGTTGATGCAATACTAGTTTTTTTGGTCTCATCATTTTCTTCTGATAGCGCTTTATTTTAAGTTTTAAAAAGACAAGTTTAATGACATGTAAGTGATAACAAAGCAATTACAAGCAAGACAGTCTTTGTTCTGTATTATTACCATTTAATTTTTGTGTTATTGCACTTGTATCAATGGAAATATTACTTTAGAGAAATTGTACATCAGATAATTTTTGGTATGGTTTTTTCTGTCTTTTTTGCAATATTTTTTTATTAAGCAAAATATATATGTCTGAAAATACCATTTGTTTTCCGTATTAAATATAACTGCAACAATTCCATAAAAAGTGTATTATTTTCAAATAACAGACTATCGTGCATTTAGAATAAAATTGGCAATTTGTCCAAAAACACTACACCATTGGTATATTGGCTTAATTGCTTGGCGGATTATTGTAATCAAAGCAATTCTAAAATTGGCTGTTTTGCTAGAGAAATTCTATACAGATCTAGGTTAATACAGCATTTTGCCCAGTAAGCAAAGATTTAGATGATCAACAGCAGTAGTTTCAGTTATATTAATTCTTCTATAAATACAGAAAAAGGTTGGGGAACAGATCATATTGCAGTTATAACCAACTGGCATATTAATTACAGGATTCTGACTATATTATTGAAAAATCTAACACTTCAATTTGCTTCACATATCCAGGTCTTAATCTAACTTAAACTGCGTCGATGACATTATTTGAAAAAAAAGAGTGTAATTCAGTGTTCAATCGCATGTACCTACATTTAATGATCAAACACCAAAATTACATATGTAAACAAAGCAACCTAAAAACATTAAGATGGCTTGTTGGCTCAGACCCACTTTAAAATACATTAATAAAAGCAAAATATCAAGCATCCACACCCACATAATCCAGTATTTTCTGCACATTTACAAAATTTATTCATGAGATTTCAGAGACAAAGCATCTATGCAAAGATTACAAAATACCCCAGTGGGTTTGAGATAGTTGCATACTCAGTGTTGTTTGAATTGAATAATGTCCCACAACGTGAGCATAACGTCCATGTAACGTCCATTTATTTCCATGTAACTGGTTACTTTGAAGAATCTTTGGATGTTTCTAATCTTAATAATAAGTTACTCGTCTTTCATAAACTGGCATTCAGTTGAGTCTGCTGATCACTTCAGTCTTCAAAAACATGTCAGTAGCGGTGCAATGAGTGAAGCGATTAAGGTCCCATACGAGTCGCAGTAAAGTAGTAAAATCAGTTAAGTACGTATCCTGTAAACACAGAGTTCTGCTGAATCCAAACATTTGTATGCAGACTGAATTTATTTTGCAGGTATTTTTACTCAACATTCAGTGTTTAAAAATATATATCAGGTAACTGATATATAATTAATAGAATTGCTTTTAATAGCGGCTGTCACCAAGTTCAAGCAGTTTGATTGATCGATGGAAACTGAATGTTGTTTCTGTTCTATTTTTTTAGGAACGTGTATTTAATGCTGAATGACTACACAGTGTTTTAACGGACTGTGGAACAGTCTGAATCTTTAACCCAGATTCTTCATTATGATGACATTTGCCCTGTTGCACATTAGTGTGTCGCTTGCAGTGACCTCACCCTTAAGGTCACATTGGAAGACATCCTGAATTTTATAAATGGGAAGAGGTGCGGTAAAGAGAACTGGAACATCACTCAAGTCAGCTTGTAATACATGGACAACATGAAGATAACAGTGACATTCACACTCTGCAGAACCCAGGAAGACTACAGTAGCTATGAATCCTCCGTGATAGCATATCTCTAGTTCTTGCTGTCTCTGGTATTACTTTTTTCTTAATATTTTATTAATATTTATTTAGAAGAAACGTTGGATCTCCTTTTGTGCTTATCTATTGTAACTATATGTCAGCATTAATTGTGCCATGTTTGGTTTGCTACACTAACAGAGAACTGGAAAATACAGAAAGAAATGTAGCCCTAAATCTCAAAGCTCATGGTATCCTGCGAGATACGCAAGGAACGGAACGAACCCTTTAGTTTGTAATATTGTATTAAATAATCAAAAAACAGTTTTTTAGCTAATTTAGCAACTCCCAGCAAAGGCAGAATCCACCAAGTGTAATTTTAACTAATTTCTGACAACCATGGAGTAAAAGTGGTACATAAATAAGAAAAGCCATCACAAAAATGAAGACAATTACGATTTGCCTGAAAATAGTGGCTTTTGGTGACCTAAAGTTTGTGGATAATGGAAGAAAATTATCCACGTTGACTGAGCACGTTTCTAAATGCATTGTGTTTTCAGTAGTGACATTTTAAGGTGTTATTACACCAATACATTCTATGACTGAGCTGCATGTTTACATTAAGGAAGATTTATTGAACATGTGATGCATATAATACTTTAGAATATATTGCATTCATCTCATTTAATTATTGTAATTACGTAACCATGGCAACCATGGAAATGGCAGAATCATTAGAAATTCAGTTTTTTATTTATTTAAGAAAAACACAGAGTTCAGCAGGAATTCATTACTTCACAATAATAAGCTTCAAGCCTTACTTCACGCATTGACTAGACTTAGATACAGTCCTAGTAATGTGGGAATGCCACGATGGTCTGCATTGTTTTCGGTGTGTCAGGACAGGCTGTTTTGCAGCTTGCCTGTGTTGGACGTGTATACCACAGATCCGTAGATCGGTGGTGTTTGTGTAAATTCACGCACAGTGTTCTCAAGCGATCTCAGACACATCCTGATTTGATAGACTAAGACTTCATTCAAAATGGCTTGCTGGAAAATGCATATATTTCACTATATTGAGCACATTATTTGTAAAAGACTGTTCTTACCATTGTAGAGTTGTTGTCCCTGAATACCTGCATAGGTATGCTTTATAATTTTGCCTGAAAACACGGACGATTAATACCTATGTTTATGGCTGTTTTTGGCAGCCAAGTGAGCTAAACATAGAAAAATAGGGCTCTAGAAAATGATCTGCCATACAGTCCTTTCATAAAAAAGTAAAGTGACAGGTCACTGCTGGTGGCTTGTTCACAGGTGTCCTGCAGTGCTAAGGTATGTCTGGTTTCTTGCGGAGGGAGGGGTGCTACAGTCCTGGTCTGCTGCTCCGTGAAGTCAGGCCCCCCCGATTATGTGATCGAGCTGGGACTGACACAGGGACCAGTAGTGCTGAAGGAGACAGATGGGGATAAGGGGTTGTTTTTATGAGCATGTCTGCAGCTGAAGTCACCAGGAAATATAACTAATGCCTTATTGGCACCCTGAGATTGGAATATATTGCTAGCATATGGATAACGATAAATCACCATCAAGTCCATTTATTCATGAATAAAGATGACATGGATCTCAGTGGCTCCCACTGACCTGGGGGCGGAGCCTCCTCATCCTCGATAGGGGAATGACCAAGAGTATGGTGCGTGAATGAGTCCAGAAAGGAAGAACTGCTAATTCCCAAGCTGATGCCAGTCACTCCAATATCCAAGGAGTCTGAAGAGAATAAACAATCTGTTATTAAATTTCTATCACATTTGTCTCAATTTTACCAATAATGTCTTAAGTCTTGCATTTTATTTATTTCATTGGACACTTTTATCCAAAGCAACGTATGACTGAAGGGGCAGAGGCAGCCAGTCTCTGGAGCAACTGGGGTTAAGGGTTTGCTCAAGGGCCGTATGGTGATATCAGTCTGCCTACCCCAGGGTCTCAACTTGTCACCTTCCGATCACAGGCACGGTGGTCTAATCCACTGAGTTACACACCACCATATACTGTGAGTACTGCAGTTATAGTGGCTTACACTGTGGTAACATTGTGTGGTGGTATTGTGTTGTGGCAAAGCAATGGTTTCTGTCATATGGTTTTGGTTTTTCAGGAACATATCATATATTCACAATTGTAATTCAAGATGGAACGACATGAGCTGAGTAATCATCGTACCAATATGCAACAGAACAATTGTCTTCTCTAAAAATATGAATCCTTTAATTATTAAAATTGCAACTCATAATTCAAACAGAAATTGCAAATGGATTTATGACAACAAACCATATTATTAACTTACATCAATTAATATTTTAGTTTTTTTTAAATGGTTGCAACAGTACTATCAAAGAGATTTGATAAACATCTTAAGACAATGATGGACATCAAGCGATGAGAAATACGTGAAGTAGTGTGACAAATGATTTCATTAAAATATTTAACACGTAAACTGTTCTCTCAAATCAGAGCAAAAATGTCTCCTGATGTACTGAAAGTATTTTAGGGGGAAAAAAAAGGGTCATTTTCCTGTTCTGATAAAAATTCCTAGCAAAGAACAAAATAGACTGACTTTTTTTTCATTGGGATTTCCCTTTAAGTAGGCACAGCTGATTAAACATACTTGTAGCAAGTCAGTGTCATATTGTGACAGGCAAGCTGGTAGACAAATAAGTGCTAGTTTTCTGGGTAAAGGGGATTGTGGTTCTTTCTGTCAGGATATAGGTATTTGTACCCACCAGTGCCCAGAGAAGCTCTGCCAGTACGGCTCAGCCCGATGTTGTCCAGGATTGTGAAAGAGCGGCGATAAGGAGTATCTGACTACAACACAGAGGAGAAGAAAATCTTCACAAACATGTCAAATGTTTAAATGTGAGATCACAATTATCTGAGGAAGAATAAGAAAAGAACTGCCCTGTAACTAAACTGTAGAAATTTACATTTATGTAAAAATATTTCATATCAAATCAATTAAATCTTGGTCAATGACATTCACGAGTGTATAAGGAAATTATGCAAACAAGTCCTAGAATGTTGGTGAAGTTTCTCATTCTTGTTCCATTTACCCCTAATCACTATTTATTAGATTGACGAATGCAGGTGACCTTACTATTCGGGTGTTTGGTACTTAGAGACACGTGCAGTAAATCTGCAGTAAAGTTAATGTATGTAGTTCTAAACACACATAAATTATTTATTTCTTCACCGTGGGCTTTTTGGATGTTAGGTTCTTACCCTGTAGGTATGTGTGGTATTCGGACGAGAGAAGATGTCCAGCAGGTGGAGTCTGTCCCGGGGAATGGAGGCACCCGCCTCGTCTGTGACGGCACTATGAGCCCGGCTGTTGGCGTATCCCCTCTGCCGCTGCCCATTCACACAAGACAACGATGTAGAAGTGAGATATGCGTATGGCATGGGTGGGATTGGGAAACTTATGCAAGTATAATTTAGGGAGATCGGTACCAGGCCTGGTCGAAGGTGCTGGCTGATGGAGGAGGTCTCTACATCTCCGACACCAATGGGGGGAAGAAGGCTGTTCCGGCTAAGTGGCATTGGTGGGGAAACTTGTCTGTCACTGGCAGTTGCCCTGAAAGACGGACAAAAAAAAAATTACGCAAACCTATGAGAACGTAATGGCTGCCTGATGAAGCAGTATCTCACTCTCTCTCTAACATTCGAAGTACCTGAGTAGCGTGTAAATGGATTATCTTGTGTGTCTGAAGTAATATCTTCACAAGTTGAATTTCATTTTATCTGTCAGTATTCCCAGGTCGAAACAACGCCAGTGAGGCGGAACAATTTTCACAGAGGCGACTTTCTGAGAGCTGCGTGCCAAACAGCTGGAGAGACGGAGAGGAGCCCGTGAATGGGATGACTCACAGCCTCGTTCCCCTGATGCCTTCGTCCATGGGTCCTGCTGTGCTGGGCTGCACGGGACCGGGGACTAGGGGCAGGAGTGTCCGCGGGGGCGGGTTTCGGCGCCTCGCCGAATGCGCGGGTCGCAGCAGCGAGGAGGAGCTTTGCTCCAGGGTGCGGCGTGAGCGCGGCTTGCTGGATGCGATGATGCTTGAACTCGGGCGGTGGGACACCCTCTCTCCGGCGTCCCTTTCAGTGCAGCAAAAAACACCAGCACTGATATGGGCTTGCTGTAATGTGAAAAATGACAATAACAAGCCCCCACCTCCATTTTCCATAGGTTTTTAAACACCTCTTTCCTTCTCACTCCAATAAAAATAAAAAAGCATATTAATGCAACTAATAATCATTCATTAAATAATGATGAATCGTTTGTTTTACTGTGTTTTGTCAGCCAAGACACCAAGGTTCCTCTGTTGAAGGGGGATTCCGTGGATGACAATGAGGTCATTGAGGTTCTGATGGGTCACTGCTGTTCCCACTGGGACTCTGTTGGACTGTGGCGATAGAGAGAGAAAGAGGAAGTATCAGCTGTCTGTGTGTAACTGTCTTGTCAATATCTATATTCGGTCCAACCTTCTATAAGATATAAGTGGTCTCACGTTACATTAGCTATAATAGAGGATGTGGTGCCATCCAGTGATAGTTTGACAATAAACCCAACACCAGGTGCAAAGTCTAAAAACTGCAGTTTTGGAGGAGGGAAAAAAATACTGCAGCTCCTGTAATAAACCAAGAGAATGGTTAGGAAAACTATGAGGGGTAAACTGCTATTGGTGAGGTATACTCAGTGTCCGACCACACAGCGCTTGCTGAGCACCCCGCACCAGCTGTTCTCCATCAGGGAGCTACATACAGTGGAGGGTTTTCTTTGCTTTTTGGATTTCCGCCTGGACTTGTGCTTTGAGCCCCTTGACTTTGTGTTCTTTGGAAACAAGACAACGAACAAGGGAATGGAGAAGAAAAAATATAAGGAAGAGCGACATTATGGGTGTGGAAGAGGGCAGGGGACAACAGAAAGGACGAAAGAAGAAAAAGGGGAAAAAGTTACATCAAAAGGCAGAGAATAAAACTGAACAGAAAACAGTGAAAGCAGTAAGAAGAATATTACTTATCATCATGTAGTTACAGTATAGTAGTATAGTCATGCAGGCTATACTGAATACATAAAAAGTCTCATGGTCTTACTAAGTAGATTTGTCCTTTTTTGGATTGATGTCATCTCTTAGCTGCTTTATTGAAGTGATTATTTGAATAATAGGTCACCTTTCCTGGTACTTCAGGTATAAATTTGTACCTCTACATCATTCTAGATCTGCCAAACTGTGTCCTCAAGGACAATGTTTCTTTTATGTTATTTATTTATTTTATTCTGAGCAGCGTAATACTTAGAATTCAATACAGGGACAGAGACACTGACTTGTAGCTGCAGGCTGGCAGTAAGCTGGGGTAGTCGGCTCTGGCCCAGCCTGGGCAGCACTGTGGGCAGGGTGCTGTAAGGGTCTCGGGGGTCTGGCTGCACTGGACTGACGGTGTTCTTTTCCTCATCTGACCCAGGGGAAACACACATAATGAAAAGACAGCCGAGACTCTGGATAAGCAGATTTAAAGAGTATGCGACGCTATGCATTAACAAGTACACAAAAAAATGAAAAAAGGATTGTTTATGTAGCTGAATTGCTCGTGTTTTTATCCTGAGTGCATAAGTTGATTATTGACTATTTATTTGACTACTGATTTGTCCTTGACTGTTTTGCATGATATCCCAAAGTAAAACCCTTCAGTGTAATAGTGCTTGTGAGAAATAAACAATTCTGACTGTAGCTTGGCTACTTTTGAGCTTCAACTCATTGTGCTACTGTTACAGATCTGTGATCTAAAGCCCACAAATCCATGCCTCACTACCCCACCACCAGAGGGCAGGAAAGTGTACCAGAGATACAGCCCTCCCAGTGCCTGCATATCAGCTCTCCCGTCCAGCCCACCAGCTCCCGCCACACATCGTCGAACAGCAGGTCCAGGATCGCCTGCCGCTGACACCGGTATGGCGAGACGGGAGGGAGCCAGCACCTGTGCCGTCCACTCCCCATGCAGTCGCGCTCCCAGTCCTCGTCCCTGTAATCACATGACCATCTCATGCTGCATTGCATAGCTCAGAAAGGGACAGAACACCTAAGATATGAAAAAACAGGGCTCAGTCTCAGTTTGTTTCACTATTCAGTATATAATCAGTTACTTTAATGACAAAAAAGAGAATTTATGACTATTTTAAGATTCTAAATTCTTACTATTACTGACTATTAGCCTAAATGTGGCTGTCAGACTGTAATGTGACCACATCTTGCATCACTTGCACACAGGTTCACAGAATGACATCCCAGTTTTTGTTGCAATATATTTGAATCTGTAAACTTCTGTGTCTAGACAAAGTGATACGTTGACAATCTTCTTTCGGGAAAGAGTCCAGTCCAAACTGGTTCGTTCTGATGCGTTGAGGGCTTTTAAGGGATTTCAGTTTGCTGGGTAGAATGTACCACTCACGCACTTCAATTTTTATGCACAGTGCAGTACAAAAAGAAGACCCTGTAGAGTATAATATTTTTATGAGCGTAGTGTCCCACTGAGAATTCAGACCCCATCAAAAAAAGACTGATAGAAGAAATAATGGACAATATGGAAGTTTGAAGCCAGCGCTGTGACTTTGCCTGGGCCACACAAGGACATTCGCTGCTTAATATACTCTAAAATGGGCATGCAGTAAACCTATTAGTGTAAGGAAAGGGATGGATGTCCGACAAAGTGCTTACAAACATGAGTACTCACAAGTCCCGGGAGTCAAATGCCAAGTATTCCTCCATGAGTCCCTCAGCCTCAATAATCCGGGGTCGGTCATCACTGGCACAGGTATGTTCTGCTTCCATGCCTAACCTGGACAGCGTTGCTTTTCGACCATGGACACTCAGCCTAGTTGAAAAGACACACCCAATGCCATTTACAAACACATTGCATATTTATGGCCGTTGCATGCAGTAACATTAATTTTGCCTTATTATTTGAAGAACGTGTACATCAAGACTAGTGAGTATCACAAGTCATTGGATTCAATACTTACTCAGTAGCTGTCTTGTCATCTACGGTACTCGTTGCATCCCTGGCAGCCCCCATCTCAGTGATGGAAACCCACTGGTAGCCATCATCAGTTGGACAAACTAGCTGAGTTCCCAGTATCCTGTGAGCCGAAGCATCAAGTCATGAGCTATTTTAATACACCATAGGTCAAAGATTGGCGAACACTCAATCACCTAGCAATTGTTGGCAAATCCCAACAACAATGAACTGTATTAGTTTCCTATGAAGGTCTAGAATATGTGCATCTATTGATGTACATATCATGTTTCCGAATGACTATGAATGCATTTTGCAGATATTGTATGCTATGTGATACATTAATTTGACTAATTAATCGACTGATTCATATGACAGAATGGAATAATCATTAATAATGAAGAAATATAAGCTCTAAAAATAATGTGTTCCTCAAGGCCAAGATTGGCAGCCCCTGGGGTTATGAAAAAGGTTTATCACTTTAAGACTAAGCCCTCTTGCAGAATGAGCAGCAGGGGCATGGTGATAAATTACCGAAGGTGAGGGAATCTAGTTGCCCACTGCTGGCATTCCTCCCGCAGCCCCCCAAGCTGCCCATCGCTCCGGCACTCATAGAGCTCCTCGTCAATCTCCTCAAACATCCGCTGCACCCGCCGTGAAGCTGCCTTGTCGAATTCCTGTGGCGTAAAACAAAGCAATGTATGCAATGACGTCGGCCTAGCCCCTCGGCCCCCGTCCCAGAGGAGCACTGCAACAGTGAATCTTTGATTTTCCTACTACTCATCAGCCATTAGCTGAACACTGCTCTTTGAACTGCTTTCATAAATGTGTGTGGGTTGTTAAAGGAAGTTCCTGAGTGATCTGTGCACTTTTAAAAGAAATAAACAGCCAACAATCCAGTTACAGATAATTTTGCTCAACAATTCAGTCTGGAAATGTGTCATTATAGTGTTATTGTCATTATATTGTTGTTCACACTTGTCTCCTGAAACAACACATGAGTATGTATATAGCTAGACACTAGAGATACTCAGAAATAACTTGCTGAAGGGAACGGGAGAAAGGCCTCTCTTGATCTGGAAAGCTGTATCTGGGTTATATACTTTTTTCCCAAAGACCTGTGATAGCTACGAGTGGCGTATGTTATGATATACACGTAATATTAAATATAGAGAAATAAAGAACATCCAGTTTTATTTATTTGGTGAAGGGATGTCACAACAGGACTAAGCATAGACAGTTACACAGAAAGAGACACTTTTAAGTTAAGGAATTATATCACAGATGGCCAAATGAGCAGAAAATTGAACTAAATAATCCATCCATTTACTAAACTCTGACATAATCCTTTTTAATCATTTTACATCCATAAAGTAATTTTGTTGATATTGCTAATGTACCTACAGCTGTTTTCCTATCCATATTCTCAGTTACAGATCATTTTATCAGTGTTGTCAGTGCTAAAAACTATAATAAGTCTTCTGGTAAATCTTTTATCTTTCCAGGAATATCTAGCCAATTCTCAGCTATCTATGGAAGTATGACATCATCCCAATCATAAACCACACATACATGGATTAGTTTCATGATAGAATATTCATTGGCTCTCATTTTTTATCACTACCCCCTCCCCCCAAAAAAAAACAAGAAATATGTGTCCAAGAGGGTGACCTTCGACATTTACAATTCCAGACACTTCTATCTTGTTTTGGCTATTTATGTATTTTTGGATATTTATGTATTTTTATGTATTTATGTATGTTTTGGCTATTTAAGCATTTATGTCCTAAGTGAGCTGTGGTTTCTTGCTACAGTGGTTGCTGCTGCCAAATATCACATTTTTCCCAATGAACGGTGTAGGATTCTTTGTAACTTCCTAAATGCTTTTCCATCTTGCTGTTGGAGAGCCACAAAATCACACTCTTACATTTTCTGGGACACACCTCCCAATCACTGAATTCAGGTGCTTCATTCAGATCCATTGCCACAGGTGTATAAAATCAAGCACATAGTCTTATAGTCAGGTTTACAACATTTGTGAAGGAATAGGTTATTCTGAAGAGCTGACTGAATTCAAGAGTGGTATTGTCATAGGATGCCACCTTTGCAATAAATCAGTTTGTGAAATTTCAATTCCATGGTCAACTGTAAGTGGCTATTGCAAAGTGGAAGGGTTTTAGAAACATCAGAAACTCAGTCACAGAATGGCAGACCATGTAAAGTAACGGAGCGGGGTCGCTGAGTGCTGAGGCGTATAATGTGTAAAAGTTGCCAACACTCTGTTGACTCAATAACTGCCGAGTTCCAAACTTCCTCTGGCATTAACTCCAGCACAAACACTGTGCACCGGGAGCTCCATGGAATGGGCTTCCATGGCAAGTAGCTGCAAGCAAGTCTCACATCACCAAGCACAATGCCAAGTGTCGGATGGAGTGGTGTAAAGTATGCCGCCACTAGACTCTGAAGCAGAGGAAATGTGTGCTGCGGAGTGACAAATCACGCTGCTCTGTCTGGCAGTCTGATGGAGGAGTCTGGGTTTGGCAGATGCCTGGAGAACGTTACCTGCCTGATTGCATTGTGCCAAGTGTAAAGTTTGGTGGAGGAGGGATAATGATATGGGGTTGTTTTCAGGGGTTGGGCTAGGCCCCTTAGTTCTAGTAAAGGGAACTCTTAATGCTGCAGCATACCAAGACATTTTTGACTATTCTATGCTTCCAACTTTGTCAGAACCGTTTGGGGAAGGCCCTTTTCTGTTCCAGCATTACTGTGCCCCTATGCAACAAGCAAGGCCCATAAAGACATGGTTAGGTGAGTTTGGTGTGGAAGAACTTGACTCTACCTCAACCCCAACAAACACCTTTGGGATGATCTAGAAAGGAGACTGTGAGCCAGGCCTTCACTTGCAACACCAACGCCTGTTCTCACAAATGCTATTCTAGATGGGCATAGATCCCCACAGACATACTCCATAAACTTGTGGAAAGACTTCCCAGAAGAGTGGCAGCTGTTATGGACGCAAAGGAGGGACCAACTCCATATTGACGCCCAAGGATTTAAGAATAGGATGTCATAAAAGTTCCTGTAGGTGAAATGGCAAGGTGTTCCAATACTTTTGTCCAAACGGTGCATCATACCCAACTGACGCATATATTGGCGCAAAAATGGGGTATGCAGTATATGCGGTGCATATTGGCACACCGCCAGGGGCGGGGGGGGTATGGGTGCTGCTGAACGTCTATTTAGTAGTAGCCAGAGTGGTAGTAGCCTGTCGCTCATTGACGTGGTGGGGCATCTATTTGCGGCAGGATGGAGAGTTATCAGGTGCTCAAGGCAGTAAGGGGAAAAAAAGAAAAGGAGAAGGCGTGTGACGGGATGCGCTAAAAAATGTTGATGTGGGTGAAAGACAGCAACAGATATGAACTATGATGGAAACAAATGTCACTTATGTGCAAGCTTGTGCCCAGCATCAGGGATTAGGTTATGAACTTCACAGAAAACTAGACTAGATAGTGCCGCTGCTGGCTAGCTTACTTGGGTTAGGCAAGCTGAAATTGCATAGGGATTTCTTGCTGATGCACACAGGCTATAGGCAAGGATTTAGAAGCCGTTTGTCAAATTGATCGAAATGTGGTGCGTGCATCGTGAATGAAACGTATCGTTAACGTCAGTTGGACTAGCACCTGATCATGTAATCACCGTTCATGCATAGCTAGCTAACACATGGCTGACAGAAAGTCGGATGAAAGTAATATGACAAGTCACGACGACACCGTGAACTAATGTACATTGCAACTAGGGCTATATGTAAATATATATATATATATATGTAAAGCAACTATATTTAATGCTATATTAATTTCATTCAGGTGTTTGGATGGAGACAATGAGACGGGATCAGGCAATGAAAGGGAAAGCAACAGGTAGGAAGGTGGAATAATATGAGGTTGAAGTGTAGGGCAGTCACTCTATTCTGTTCTGACCATAATACAAACTCAGCTAACTGATTTATTACGATTACTGGTAAGACTGCATCAGATAGATGTGTAATTCATGTGCAATATGTCTGCAAAGTCATTAATCTGGTTGTTTAACATGGGCTAGTGGACAAGAACAGAGACAGGACATGAGAGTAGTGGAGGAAAAGAGAGAGGAGACAGAGGATGTTTTTATACCTTTTTTTGGGGGGTGGGGGGGGCGCCAAAATTGTTGTTGCATACCCCCCAAAGAGTGAGTAGTTGCGCCCCTGGATGCATAAATACTAGATGCAAAATGCTTCTTGGCTAGAGGCATGTGCACGGAAATGTGTCAGAATGATCCATGGGGAGGTTACTCCAAGCTATTTATCTTCCATACATTTTTAATAACAATTTACCTAATTAGGTTTGTGGTGGCTAGAAGCATGAGCGAGGTCCCTCTCGAGAAAACGTCCTCTGCATGCCACTAATACAAAGGCATTTTTTCTCACACGGTAAACCTTGTGTCTCCAGATTGGTATAGGTCAAAAAACTGGAGATCCAGCTATCAGTGACTGTTAATGTTAAAAGTTTTTCTGGGTTTCAAAAATGCCACCAGCCTTAGTTAATTGATTGGTCAATCAACTAATCATTCAATTGTCATCCAACAGGAAGTAGCATTATCTTTGGCTAGTTAGAAAATCATGACACATAATTTAGCCACTGTTCACAGGTGAAGCATTAATGCCAAGAATCCAGAAAGGAAACTCACATCATAACCCCAGGAAAATACCGAGCTTCTCTCTGTGGAGATGCCAGTACCAGAGTAGCTGTGGATGCCAGACCATGACCTTTCAGTCTCACTGGTTGTGACTGATGACCTCCCAGATTCTCCAGAGGCCTCAGAGCTAAAATAAGGGAGAAAGATGTGCTGGAAAGGTAGTACCTAACACATGGCAAATCAGAACAATCTAAAAATAAGTCCAATTCAGCTACAAAACAGAAAAGTACAGGGTCCTTCTCTTTATAAACATTGCCCCTAGAAGATGTCTAGTGAACCATCAATCTGTCTCAACTCCAACATATATAAATAAGAATAACTATTACCTGTTGCAAGTAGAGAATGCCTCCTGCCGGTCATGTAAGGGATACTTTGGCAAGTAGCCATCAGCTTCCTCGGGGAGTGGGTGGTGATCTAGATTACTCCGGGATAGCCCACGTCTGTGAAAATTACGAAAATGATCTATTTTATGAATTTATTTTGATGCTACAATCATCAACTACATTTAACAAACTTTTTTTTGTGCTGAGACTACGTAATAAGCATAATGTTTATGTCTCAATTCACTTTTACAATATTATGAATATAAGGGAAAGTAATACAAAATGTATTAGCTATAAAGTATCACTAGTGATTGACGTAGCTTTTCTTACGAAATTCGGGCTACGACCATTACTTTTAGCTCGCTAGCTATACATCGACACATTTAGCTCAGAAATCATGACGACCACTTACATGTAATTAATATGTAATACTCACATTTCAAGGCTGTGCGATACCGGCCGTCTCGTGTACCGCGAAATCATTCTACTACCCTCAGCTTTTAACGAACCATCTCTACCATCGTTTCTTCCTCCCCCAGCGTCTCTTCTGATCCCCCAGCCCAGCTGTGTGTCTGTTGACCGGGGTCAGCCATTGTTTTCACCAGTCCCTCACCTCTCTACTCTGCAGACTAGCTATAAGCAATACAAGTAATACAGTATCCTCCTTTGCGCTAGCGAAATATTGATCTACCTTTGTTCGTAAACAGCTTGGCGAAATTGTCAAATATAAGCTGTCCAGTTAGCTGTTGCAAATATAATGATTTTATGTAATAATCTATGCGCTCATCTATATTAAAATCTGAATTTTACATTACATATTGAAACTATCTGTACAGTACAAAATTTTGCATAACTACCTATCTAATCACTTGAATCGTTCGCATGCATTTATTTCAATAAGAGTCACAACAACAACATCCAGGCTGTCATGGATACTCAACTTCCTTCCCGTCCCAGTTTGTGGGAAATGTAGTTCTACACCTAAACTCGGGATATTAGCGTCAAATATTGGTTTCCAAGCAATTTAAATTAAGGTAAATCCGGGCGTTATTTCAGCAGCTCCAAGATTTTTTAAAAATATTTACTTACCGGGATTATTAGAGCGATTTTTAAAAATACAGTTAAATGTGTAGAGTAAATTTTATAATAAAACGTCACTGTAGGGCAGGAACGTATGTTACGGAAGTTAGTTTCCCGGTCGGGACGGTTTGATAGTCGCGGAACACAGCAGGCTGAGCGGCGTGAACGTGATACTTCAGGCTTTTTACAATATTACAAAAATTTGGAAAATTCGCTTTGTAATGCGGAAACTCATAATCAGTGGTTTGAAAAACAGGTAACTGTCTAAATTCCGTCATTTGTATAGATCAGTTTCTGGCCATGAAGTATTAGCATTCAGACTAGGTTCTAATAAACTGTAGGTTTTCGATTTAAATATAAATGTAAATTTAAATTAATGCATGCTGAATTTTATCGCGTCATTTTTATGGTTTAGTAAGGTTTGTTTTTGAAAACTTAAAATTTTATATCAGTGCTGGAAATTTTAGCTATAATTACATCATATTCATTGACTTTCAGGAAAGAAGGCTTATAACTATCACTATGGACGCCCTCAGACGACCTGCCGTGCTTGATGATGTGGTCCAGTATCAGTTATTTTTAGTTACACCTGATTCATCTAAGCCCCATACCCGTGACACAGAGTATCTGCAGCAGTTGGTACAGAAGATCCTCGCACAGTTTGCCCCTCTCCTAGTTCAATACATTTGGCAACACGAACCCTTCAATATCAACTACTATCCAGAAAAAGGTGAGTCAGTTTTCTAATTTTTGCAGATTGATTTTGCAGCTTAATGGACAATAGTTTAAACTATGCTGTGTTCAGGGGCATTGCTAGGAATTATGGGTCCCCTGACAAGACGTCATCTTGGTGTCCCTGGTATATTTTGCCAGGCATGGGGGGCCCCCAACATTACATTTTAGGGCCCTTATAAAATTCTGGGGCCCCTGAATCTGCCAGGTTCTCCATGCCACTCCAATGTCCCTGGTTGTACTTCTTTTTCTTTAAGGATAAACTGGAACACAAGTTAACTTTTATTTCTATACCCTTAGGCCAAAAAGGAAAAATGCATTATTATTAATACAATTCTGTGAATACTGTTAACGTCAATATAATAAATAGCATTTTTCCAATAAATTAAGTACATTTTAACATTGGTTACTGTGTCTTACAGGAGGTGTTCCCGCCTATATTGGAGGTTCCACTAAATTTGGAGATAACGTAGAGGATGAATGGTTCATCGTGTACCTTCTTCAACAGATCACACTTGCATTTCCTGAACTTGCTGCCAGGTATGTTTGTTTAAAATCAATCCCCAGAAAGTAATTCTCATTATTTACAGGAAAGTGTATCCAGCAGTCTTTTTTTGGTAACCCTTATAACGCAGAGTTCAGGACAACGACGGGGAGTTCCTCCTTATTGAAGCCGCAAATTACCTTCCTAAATGGCTGAATCCCGAGAGCAGTGAAAATAGGGTAAGTTGTATATGTCAAGGTAAAATTTCTATTTCAATTACCTTTATGCTAGGCCTCAAATCCTAGGTGCTATGACTTAACAGAATAACTCCAAAGAGAATTATACCAAGTTAATATTAAAATATGTATCAACTAGTTGGATTTCACAAAGTCAAAGGCTTGTGTTCAATAAATCTGTTCTTTTTTCACATTCAAAAGAAATTGATTACAAATGCATGAAAAAAATTATCATTAGGGCCAGTTGGCATCTTTAACTGCTCATAGTGTATGACTGTATTTGTTTGAGCATGTGCATTGACATTCTTTGTAAAGTTCTTGATGTGCCACGGCCTTGTGCAGTGTGCTGGCTAACCCAGATTAGAGGTTGCAAACGGGCGATTGTACACTATTTCATTGTATAGTATTTACAACGGTTTTGCATTACTTGGTTAGTGTAGATATACGTTTCAGCTGGTGCATGAAGCTGAATATAAGCTGGAAAATGTGTGTGTGTGTTTATTAGACGTAGTATTACAAACATTAAATTCAAGGTTGTTTCGTTTGTTATATTTGTTTCCTAGAGTTTCAATTGTGTAAACATTTTCTCATTGGCTGTATACTAATCAAGGAATCAAGCCTGGATCTTTATGTGTGAGATATATGATTGGAGTGGTATTAAGAAACTCCTAAAAGAAACTAGAAATAGCTAGAAGACTCAGAGGCTAATGGAACTATTTTCAGTTTGTGTTTCTAGAACAAGGACCTTTTTTTCAAAGTCCTGTGTGTGTTCTGTTAAAGGTGTTCTTTTACCGAGGGGAACTGCACATCTTGCCTATACCCTCTCATCCTGGGGCCATAGGCTGGCCTAAGGATGTGGTCCCCGGCAAGGAGGAAGCCTTGGCTTTCCTCGTCACACACAAAGAAACCTGCTTGGCAAGCAGCAGAATTCGCTCTGCGGTTAGGAAAAAGATTGAAGGGTAAGAGATCCACTGACATTTTAGCACCATAGGAAAACCCTTTACTTTTCTTCATCACATTAAAAAAGCTTGGGCTTATATTTGGTAGTTTTTGCATTGTATTTATCTTCTGATGTAATTGTATTTAAAATGTATTTTTTGATAATTATGGCAGTTTTTTTTCTATTTTTATGCATAGAATAGCAAATAAATTCAAACAAGCAGATCAATTCATTTAACAGAGTAGCATTTAAAATAGAAGCAACGGTATTTTTTTAACTGGATAATAAATAACTTTTCGTGCCTTTTGTTTCCAGGTACCCTGTGAAGCTGCGCAACAATTTGCATCGTGCCCACTGTTTTGTCCCAGCTGGGGTAGCTGCCATCCTGGCCAGACGGCCGGACCTCATTGCCCCTGCAGTGTCTGCCTTTTACTTGCGAGACCCTCTGGACCTCCACGCCTGCCGCACTTTCCGCACCTTTCCTCCAGAAACCCGAGTCCTCACCTCGGTAGGCATGCATGCACCAATGGGCCACCTGTAGTAGTGGAAGACGTGTGTTTTCACAAGTAGAATGCTTATCAAGCACATTTAACCAAAGAAACATATACAGCTCAAAAATTTGACTTTTATGAATATTTTACTAAAGATTGTAAAATATTTTTTCATTTACCTAAAGATAAAATACTGTGCAAGTCTGAGGCAAAGAAAAATATGTTTAAATGATCTTGATATTGTTGTAAAGCTATGATGTGCCTGTCAAAGTGTTAGTTTAACCATTTCAAAACTATTTCAAAAAGCATTTGCAGTAACCATCAATATCACATCAAGTTATTTAACTTTTTTATTTAATTTAAAAAAGTGAGTTGTTGGTGAAATGTATTGACTACATGGAATGGCTGGGGTTCATTACTGTTCATTTGCAAATATTCTAATGTTAAGTTGTATTTTTCTGAACAAATGCATACTTACTGGCCAGCTAAATAGCTCCAAACATTTATTTGTGTGAGATTTGTGTGCAGTACTGTATAGTTGCAGTTAAACCATGCTTTGTCTGTCCTGGTCTATACTATAGCTCCCTCGGTGTGACACGCAGGCTTTTCTCCATGTGTTCATACAGCTGGTCTTCACACGGTGTCTGTACGCTCAGCTTCAACAGCAGCGCTTCACTCCAGACCGACACAGCGGATTCATTCTCCCCCCTCCCTCGCACCCGCATTACCGCGCCCATGACCTAGGCATGAAGCTGGTGACTATACGTCTTCAGTCACAGACCCATAAAACACGATTTTTTTAATGATCTGTCATATTTGTGGTTGTGTGCATTGAATAGTTCACCCCATTGTACCACCACTTAAGACGTAAATGGTGATTTAATTTAAATGATCCCAATTGCATGGCTTCATTGCTAACTGTTGTGCTATGGGGCAACAGGCCCATGGTTTCGAGATCTTGTGCTCAAAGTGCAGGGAGCCATCCTCGGAGCAAGACGTCCCTATCAGTGGTAATCCCCTCTGGAAGGGATTTATTGAAAGTCTGGAGAAGAATGGCTACTTCAGAGTAAGTCTCCCCGGGATGATATTTGTACCGTGAAGCTGGCGTTTTTGTAATCTCATCTTTGCAGCGTTTGGTTCTGCTTTGTTTTACTCCCGTTTTATTCTGCTTCCTTACCAGGGAGAGCTGGAGGGTTCTGCCCACTATAAAGAACTAATGTTGCAAGCGGAGACTTTCTTCAAACAATCCGTCACCACTCCACACGGGTCAGCATCTTTAATTCCATTCGTGATTTCAAAACCCAAAGATTCTCTATATTCTAGCTTCCCATTGCATGGATTTTGTGCAGATGAAATGCAGAATTTAGCATTTATATTGCTTTCTGATGGTTCGTGTCCTGCAAGGTCCCCTGGGGAAGAAGTTCTACAGGTGTTACAAAGCTCCCCATACAGTATAGAGGCGATGAAGGAACAGGAAGCCAATTTACCTCCTGAGGACAGTAAGTCCCAAACTGCTTTCTGTGGCCCCAATAACCTGTACATTTTATTTTAGGTATTTTCTCAGCTGCACTGGAAACTAGGACTATCACTTATGCTATTTCTTGCTTTTGTACGATGTTAGCTTAATTTCCCACAATTACCGAATAGAAATTGCTCGTCCCTGTATGTTCACGCTTTTAGGTGATAGCTGGCTCGACATCTCGCCCCAGGAACTGGATCGTCTACTAGAAGAGACAACAGCTTTTGGCACCAGACAATCAAACTTGGGTCAAGACAACAAGCAAGAGGGAGCAATGTATGAAGAGGCGAGCTACAGCCTGGTAGCAGTGACACAGGGCGTGAAGAACTTCATCAAGGCTGTGTCATCACACGAGGGAGCTGAATTTCCCTGGTGGGCTTGGAATATTACCCAGCATGCTAAGCAGCTTTTATTCTAGAACTCAATTACTTTTACTAGCATATCTTAGTTAATAGTACAATAACTGTTAATGACTTTCTGCTTAGAATAAAAACTTTCTGTGTTGCAGGTCCCATTCACATGAGCCCTTCAGTTTTGATCCCAGCTCCATGGCCAATACTTTGGAAAAACTCCTTGGTAACTCTGATTTCTGTGGTTCTTGAGGGTCTTGCTATTTCCCCTTCTGCTGCTAATTTGTTGCGTATTAAATTATGCAGGAGGAAATGCTGAAGAGTTGGATTCAGATGATCTAGAAGATGACAACGATGATGATGATGATGATGATGATGGTAACGAAGATGTCAACGAGGTAAATGATGGTGCTGCGGCTCCTGAGGGCAGAAGTGCAAAACTTGGAGGGGAAACAGGAGCTGAAGATTTGGGCAGCCTTAGGAGATATATGGAAGAGATGGACCACGAACTCAAGGATACAAACATTGGACAAAGCTTCTGCAAGTCTGTGAGTCTGATGTTTCTTTCCTCTGCATTTCAGATTACTGAACAATGATTGAATTCTGACTGTAACTTTGAACTTGGGCTGGGCAATATGCTCTAAAAGTTAATTTCTGAAAATATTGTGATATTTCACAATATGAACATTTATCATGATATTCTAAAATTCCTATGCAGAAAACTGTTTAGTGTTTTTGAGCTTTTCTCATTATGATGACCAGATTATTTTACTAAGTTACAGAGCATGTGACAGGTATAATGATAAACAGACTCATACCTTGATGGAAATAGTATAAAAATTGTGCATTGTAACTGTTAATTATGCAAGAAAACAAGTGTTGAGGGTATATTACGATGCCATATTCGAATTGATGACAATATGAATGTTCATAATCCCAATATATTTTATCTATATATTGTCCAGCCCTGCTTTGAAAGAACTGTATAAAATTGTGACAGCCTTACCAATTTGTCATTTATCGCTTCAGCAGGCCAAGGACAAATCAGGTGTTGCCGAAGCGTTCCCACCAGAAGAAGATGAGATCCAGCCTCTGAATGTAGACCTGAACCTGGTGGCTAATCTCCTGGAGTCCCTCAGTTCCCAGGAGGGATTGGCTGGGCCTGCCTCCAGTCTCTTGCAGAGCATGGGTGTCCACCTGCCACCAAACGCTGACCAACCCTGAGCCCAAGATGTCAGACCCCCCCCTCGCTAAATGGCTGTGGTAGCAGCAGCGTGAAAAACTGCTGTCAGATTCAAATTAAGTAACTCTAATCTGACATTTTTATTCGTAATCCCTTTTCCACATACGAATGATTCCTTTTTTTAGTCCTATTGTCTTAAATGATATGGATGGATGGATGAAGATATCATTCTGTGAATAATCTAAATTTTGAAATAAACTTATTTTGTAAAGGGTATATTTTAGTCAATCAATGTATTATTTTTTAATAGGATTTTCCAGTCAGTTCTCATACAGTCCTGGATGGGATGATACAAAGCCTTCCTCAGGAAGCACAGTACATATCACAGAGTGTACAGTGAGTCCATAACAGGGTACTAGCACACACACAAAGCAATCTGGCTGCCCCAGTTCACCTGATTAGCGACCTCCTGTAAATGATGGGAAAATATCGCACATTATATATGTATATATACATTATATATGGACACAGGGCAGAAGTGCAGATTGTAAGACACTGCCAAGCTCTTGTGATGCCTGCAAATGTCTTGATTGTCATATTTTGTGTTATACTGTGTTAAAACTGAAATGTTCAATTTTACACATCATTCTGAAAAAATGAAATAGTGACTCTGTCCATACCCAATAATAACCAGGTCATGATATATTAAACAGTACGTGTGTGGTTTTTTATATATATATATATATATATATATATATATAATGTGTATGTGTGTGTGTGTGTGTGTGTGTATATATATCTGTGTATGTATGTGTATGTTTCTCAGTTGAATGAGAAAAGATATTTCATTAAAATTGTATGACTTGTGAAATAAGCTTAATCTGAGCTGTAACCCAACTCAAACCTTAAAATTGAATTATACTGTATGACTTCTTAAAACATCTATTTTTAGATGTATCACATAGAATTTAAATTAAACTCTTGAGTAGGAAACATCACATGCGCCTATTCCATAACAGTAAAAGTGTCTCTAAAAATACAGAGTATATCATTTTAATGTGTAAACTTTGCTTTATTCATAAATAGTTCAAATGATTGTTTCTTTTTTTTTTACTTGGCCGTATCATATTTTTGTCTTGTGAGATGTTTACTCACTGGATTTAACAATGGAGGCTTGGTGGGAAATCTATTAATAGGATATTCTACTGCAGACATCTGCTTCTGACATCGGTATGGCCCCTCTGTTCCTCTCTGCTTCCCTCTCCATCAATTAATCTCTGTGATTCTTACGCTAAGATTAACACAACTTGCTCAGTATCTCCAGGAGAATTATGGGTATGAGTCAGTTACAAAGGGTTGTGCTGTAGAATCATTGATAAGGGCTGGTTATCTGGGACCTGAATCTGCTGGCATGTGCTGCATGTTGTAGGGTCATGACTGTCTCATCATTCAGTCTCTCCTATGTGGAAGGGTTCTATTCTGCTCCATCCATAACTCTTGTAGCAGAATTCAAAAGATAGCATCGAGCAAAAATGATGTTTGTCATGTAAATGGTATCCTGGCAATTGAAATGTTCTTTCCCATATTACCTAGGTATGTATTTTAATATGAGAACTCCTTGTTGGCAAGTTCATCTAAATTCACCACGACGTTTTTATAGCTTGGCTAATGATGCCTAGATTCGATTAAACCGAGCACCAAGCCATCTGGATCAAGGACTCTAAGCAGATAAATCCATTGGTAGCGTGAGGAGATTATCAAGATCTCTCGACAGTAAAAAAACACAAAAAAAAGAGAGAGAAGAAAAAGTTGTACAACGATAAAGTAGCTACGCAGATTTTTAGTACAATGAACTGTTTCAAGGAAATGGGGTATCTTGCACGATAGTTTCACAAGGCATGCCTGGAGTATGCACACACTGAAGAAAAATATAGCAAAAGAGGAGGGGGTGTCCTGATCACATCTACACCCACCTGTCACGCCCAGCACTGAGAACACAGCACAGAACTCATTCACTTGCCATACTATGTTACCCTGGTTCTCTGTCAATGTATATAATCTGGGTTCATGCAATTTGTGTATCTCTTCTTCAGAGTGGGGAACTGTCCAAGAGCACCTTCCAGAGTACCCTAGAATGGCTGGCATGCCAAATCCATCGCCCCCTACAGGGAGGCCAATGGTACTGTAGACCGCTCACACAATCCTGCTTTGCGACCTTCAGAGTGTCTTGCGCAGGGTCGGCTCCACCAGTAACATGGTTTCTGGGTCTTGCCGTTAATATTAATGCAGTACTGAAAAATCAGGAAAGGAATAATTGTATGTGAAAACAAGTCTGTTTCATAAAAAACCTAATAATGAAGAATATTATTTATTTTACATTTAAATTTGTCTAGGCAGCATCCACGTCTGTTCTGTTATATGTTGTTCTATGTAACATAATTCTGGACTTATGTATTTTGCATTTGTTATGGATGGATTGTAACGGATTGCTTTTATGGATTGTAATAGGACAATTATTGTGTCATTGAAAGGTATAATGAAGTAATACCCAGTCTGGTATGAAACATTAAAGCTGTACAAAGGACTCTATAAAGCTTAAAAATGCTTAATCACTATAATTTATAGCAGGGGTGAGCCATCTTATGTTGAAAAGGCTGGTGTGTCTGCAGGTTTTCACTGCGACTCCCTAATTCAATTACTAATTAGAGGACTAATTGGCTGAAGAGTCCTCACACCTGGGTTTGTACAGCTGACCTAAAGGTTACCCCAAAAACCTGCATACACACCGGCCCTTTGCAGATAAGATTGGCCACCCCTGATATATAGTATAGTGGATCAGGGGCATCAGAAGCATTTTGAATGTGGGGGGGACACACTGGCAGTGAACTAATGTTTTATGTTAAATGTGGGGGGGTCCAAACGAATAATTATGAAATGTGAGAGGGACACGTCCCTCTGAGATTTAATGGCGACGATGCCCATGATGTGGATTATGTGAACAAAATATTGCAGGTTCAAAGGCAGCAAGAGATGAAGATATTGTACTAGCAATTTTCTTTGAATAAAAGTGTTGTTTTGTCATTCAATTTCAGGGGTGTCGAATCTCAGTCCTTGTGGATCATGCGTATACAGTTTTATTTTCCCCAGCTGATTTGCTTATTTTGAATTATCAGATTAGTATTTACGCATTACCAGTGATGTGGAAATGTAGTCATCTATTTAATGAATGTTTTTGTTATGAGCTAAGGCTGGAGGAGGTTCTGGCCCCAGTCACCCCCGAGCGAGCCAGTGTGGAGCATGGTTATGCGACACCTCAGCAGGTCTACAACCTCCTTAATACGGAGGCTGGGGAGTCAGCCTTGCATGATCCGAGCTGCATCCTCATGCTGGACTGCTGCAGTGCAGAGAGGTGGCGGTCCACTTACAAAGCCACCAATACTTCTGCTCTACTGTGGTTAGATTACCTTATTCCTAAAACCAAACCTCCCAAGGGGCAAAGAAATTCACAGTTCATTCATTTTTCTGTTGCGATAATCCTAGATAAAGAAAAAAGAGATTGCAAAAACAAATACAAATTTTTGCTTTTTTCCCTCTGAATAATCAGCTTGTGACCAAAAATATCATGTAAGGCTCTGATGGATCTACATAATAGCTAAAGTCTTGCTTCATCTCCATATATAGTATAAACCATAAATTGTAACTTTTATAGTTTATCTTGACAGTAAGATTTCAACTCTCTTGTTCTAAACTCAGCTGCCCTACTAATGTATTCAAGTCTACAATTTACGTTATTCCCTAGATGATTCACTGATCTAATCATTTCACCTTTTTATGCTTTTTCCCTCTAATATAAAGAAATCATTTAAACAATGATGACATTGAAGATTTTAAAAAGAAATATCTAGCTGTTAGATGGGATGGGGGGGTCATCATTGTGCTTACAGCTATGTGACACTGTTCCTGCCCCCATTTGTAATTAAGTGGGCCTCCTCCATCTCCCAAATAAAGCTCCTGTTAATTTTTTTTTACAAATCAGATATGACGTGACGCGGTTTGATGTCCTGTCCCCAGAAAATCATACCCTGCATAAAAATATAAAGAACATTTCCTTTAGTCGTGTTGTCAAACTCCAGCTTTCAAGGGTACATTTCTAAACCTCTTTTAGGTCTTTATTATGTTTTCTATATTAATCAGCTTATCTGGTGCTTCAGGTGCAAATCTAGCAGTTCTGAAATCATACCCAGAATTCCATCCTCTGAGAAGTAGAATTTGAAAGCAGTGTTTAATCTCTAAATGTAGATATATAGAGGTCACCTCTCATTTTGCAGATGGTTCTTCCTCACTGACCTCCCTGTGTCATTGCCCTGTTACGACAGGTACAAGTAGAGTTACCTGGTGACAGCCAGAGCCAGCGTGACTGTTATACACCACGAGCTGGGCTGCCTGATCAACTGTGTTCAGTTGCAGGAGTTTTCAGTCATCCTGCTGTATGCAGAAGCAGGACACAGCCCAGGTAATAAACATACTCCATTACACATTCATTTGTCACATACACAATCATACACTATTCTACTGTGTAGTGAAATAAATTTCCACCTGCTCCTTGAACATCCATATATTCATGCATATTTGCATAATACAACTGTGAAGGATTATTAATTAAATCGGTGGAATGTTCAGAAGCACTCAAGTAACGACGGCGATAATAAACGAATTTGATAAATGAACATAGTACAATTATAGCTGGATTAATTATAAGTGGCAGGAGTGATTAAATGTGGTTATGGGCCAGATGTCTATAAAAGGGCATTTTTGTGCATTTGAGAGGGACTAGGCTGTATTAGTAGAGTTACTGTTTATCTGTGATTTTTCATGCCACTTTGTGATTACATTATGTATGTTTAGTGTTCAGTGATTCTGCACATTGTGTGCTGCTACCTAATGTTCTGCGTATGGCTGTATCAGAGGGGAGTAAGAAAGCCAAGGCCGACTCCCCAGCCCTACGGTGCTGCTTCTTCCAGCTCAGGGCCCTGGACATGGACCCCGTCATCCTACTGGGTTGTATCTCTGCCTTCCAGCAGTTGTACACCTTCCTGTGTACACCTCGCATGGTGCTACTGGCACAGGAGCACAGGAGCGCCCTCACCATCTATCCCTCGGAGATCCTGGAGGGGGTGCTGTACCAAGGCTCGGCCGTCCAGGCACAGGACTACCGTATAATCAAGAACCTGCACATCACTCCTGTGGTCAACGCTACGGCTGACTGCCCGGACGCCTTCCCCAGCTATGCTGCGCTACCTACGCCTGTGGCTGAGCGACGACGTGCAGCAGGACTTGGGGGAGGCGCTGCCACGGGCGGCGCAGTTCATCGTGGCGGCCTTACGCAGCGGTGCCGGGCGGGTGCTGGTTCACTGCAGCCTCAGCTGCAGTCGCAGATCTATGCTTACCATTGCCTTCCTCATGAAGTATCACCAGTGGCCGCCATGGCCCGCCTTCCAGTGGCTGAAGGAGCGTTGAGCTTGCATCGCGCCCAACGCCGGCTTCCTGCGCCAGCTCTCCACCTACGAGGAGCAGCTCTTTGGCTGAGAAGCTCACCTCACTCCACAGAGGCTCCACCTCAATTCTCTATGAGTGACACTGATGTGGCCCCACCTCTCTTACAGATACCAGGTCACATGATCAGGAGGTTACCCAGCACTTTGTGTGCAGAACTTTTTTTTTATCCAGCAGGTGAACATACCCGAGTTCACAACTACCAAGTGATTTATCCTGAGTTATCTGCTAGGCCTTGGTTTCACCTGCTAATTATTCAGACACCCAAACTCTCTTTTTATTGCAAACGTCGCTAGAAATGTGCAGCAGTTATTGGCTGCAGATGTGGCAGATATGTCCGAACCTGAAGAATCTGTCATGATACCATCATCTGTATTCTTCTCGGGTGTCCAAAGTCCCTAATAAATAACATATTCTGCTCCTGCCTAATGCTTCACAATAATTACTTTTGCATTTTTGGTGTACTGGTGGCGAATCAAAGCCCAATCATGCAGCGATACATTACCGAATGCAAAATATTTCCACCTGAATTCATACATACGTCCCCGATCAATATGAAGCACTTCTTTGGAAATAGCGACCTCTGGTGGACATCGATGATTTTCTGAAATAAAGAAAAAAGCGGTTTGTTCTCAATGTGTTTCAATGACCTGGTTCAGCCTTGCTGCCATGGTACATCACTTGCTGGACTCGTTCTTCTGATAGTCTTCTGATAGTGTGTGTCTGGCCATCACTTTCAATCTAGGTTCATACCATTGATCGTTGGTAGGAGGGGCGTGTGTGGCTCAGTGGGTTATACAACTCTGATCGGAAGGTAGCTGGTTCGAACTCTGCTCTCGGTAGAATAATCACGTGTCGGTGGGTCTGGACCCTGAGCAAGACGGTTAACCCCCGGCCAGGTCCTGGGGTGCTGCGTGCGGTGGCTAATCCTGCCCTGCCCCCCAGTAATGCTTCTAAAGGGTTGTTTTTTTTGCCCCCAAGCACATTCTTGTCTGCGCTAACTTTAGTTCCAAGTGAGCAAACTATATCAAATGGTCGTCTTGTGTTCACTTAAAAAGCTACCTTTCGGTTAAATGATTGAATGTTTTTTTTAATAATTACACCAAATCGGCATCAGTATGAAAATGACAACTGTGTTATATATCTATTTTATAAAACACTATAAGGTAATTCCTGTTATTAGATTGTGTGATGTTAGTTTAAAGGACATAGCAGCTAATTTACTCATAAATGTTCATGAACAAAAAACAAAGGGTTATATTTTGTAAATACGGAAATAGAGTAGGTTAAGCAAAGGGCAGAACACGAGAGCTACAATTATATATATAATATTTAAAATACAGTACATTTGACGATAGATAAACTTATCGTAAGAAACTAACAGTAAAACAATCAAAATAAGACAAATAAAACATCTAACCAGCTATTCTAATCACGGGACTTATCAGAATTCGAACAATGGAATGCATAAAGAAAACGCATAGACAAATACGGAGAAGTGTTTTTCGATATGTGCATCCCCATTATTACAGTAGAAGTTGTGTGTGAGATTCTGCACGTAGCATCCTTAGGCTCCGCCGCCAGATGGCAACAAGAAGGACGTGGAAATACGTATAAAAACTCCAGGAAAGAGTAGAAGCCACTTCGCGAGCGGATCCACGTTACATAATCTGATCCAGAGACTGACTCCAGGGAAGCAATACGCTGCCATCGCTTTTCTTTTATTGCTGTGATTTCTTAAAATCAGACCTCCTTTTGCTTATGGTAAGCCATTTTTTTTCTTGTAAATTTTCTTTCAGGACACTTTTTTAAACCTTTTCTAATTAGCGAAAAACTTAAAAGGCGTTCAGTTTGCGAAGTACTTCGGTTATTTATGGTGATTTAACAGTGCCTTGCGATATTTTTATACGTTCTAGTTACGTTGACTCCTAAGTCGCAAGAGACAGCATGTAGACTGAGTTCTGGTTTACGTGTCAATGAATGAAACTCTGACAGTTACTAGTTCAGTTACATTGTCTCACGGTGTAAATGCCACACTTTGATATTTAGTTGTGATACAATATTGTTACTGTAAGCCGATGTGTATTGTATTGCTGATTATATATTATTATACCTTCGGATATTGTTTTCAATAACACTTTCTGCCCATAGGCAAACGCTTTGAATATTTAAATTCGTATTTGTCTACTTTACTATAAATATACAGTATGTAGTATTTAAACGTTCTAAAGTTATCATTGTATTGCTTATGAAATGTTTCTGGGACAGAATACATTTCACATTTCGATTCAAGAAAAATGTTCGGACGATGACAGTGTTGAACTGGAGTTTATGCATGGGATTTTGTTCACTGCAGGACGTAAAGGAAATTTATTATAACATGGATTTATACGTCTCGATTTTGTCAGTCTAGTACAGCTCGCATTAGTAGTTACAGATTCGTGTGTGGAGGTCTGTAATCGGCGTTAAACTGGCGAATAGTTAGGAACGAGCTTTCACCGCGCCGTGGTAGGATGGGGGAAGGGTGGAGACGTGGCAGTATCCCCCCCCCCCCCGCCATCCTCTCTATGGATGCTTATACGTGCAGCACCTTTCCACATTTTTAACTCCATATCTCCCGTAATGCTATTGTTAGACAAGCACTCATTAACACATAAATGTTTGATTTTTACTTTTAATGATTTTTGCGTTATTGCAGATTATAATTTCGCGAACATAATCCACGAAATCACTTGTATAGTTCAGAAGTCAGGAAATAGAGCCATAGGTGCAGCTGCATGCAGTTTTTATGATTAAACAACTTTTTGCAGTTTTTAAGTGTTCAGTTAATAGCAACTTATCTGATTGTAGCAAGTATCTCCTTTAATGTAGGCCTATTATAAGTATTTTAGACCTATGGAGACCATTTTAAAAGGTTCAAACATTTTTTTGTGGTACTTTCTACATACAGAATTGTCTGATAAACTGGTCATGTGTATTACTGAGCAGTTTAGAACTGCACCAGTGATTGTAGGGGGTAGGTTCAAATCCCATGGCTGGCAGAGTGATTTCAAGCTCCTTAACCGCAATTGCACCAGGGAGGTTGCCTGGTCCTGCTCTCTGATCCTCACTTGTATGTCGCTTTGGACAAAAGCATCTGCTAAATAAATTAGAAGTAAACGTGCATATCTTGGTTCCAAAAGGCCTGCTTCTACAGCTTGAGTTTGTGGCCAGGCATGCCTTTGTCTTTCTTCATTAAATTCTCACTGTGATTCTCTGAGTGCATTCACAGTCACGTCATTGTAACTTTCTGATGCAAGTGAAATTCAGAGGCATGTGTCTGCTGATAAAGTAGCCACAGCACACTTAGAAAGGCAGGATTGGAGGTAATTAGGCACGTTCTTCTAGAAGTCCTGGAGATGAGAAGAATGAAGTAAATTTAACAACTTCATCAGTGCACCCTCATTGACTAAAAGCTTGGGGGAACAAGTAGTATGGATATTATTAGTGAAAATTTGAGATGGTCATCGAAGAAAGAAAGTTGCCTTGAAAACTACAACCTTTGAAGTTGGTTGTGAAAAAAAGGTGTTCATCAGGTTATCACCGTGATGAATTCCGATGGACATTTTAATCAAAATGCAGCTTTTACCACGGACATAGTGTTTTAAAAAAGTAGCGTACTTAGTTTTTTTTTTTCCCCTTTTCTAAATCAAAACTCTTTGCCACGGACCTAAATGAGTCTAGCCACGTTTGTCAATGTACCAACAGGTTGAAGATCCTTGGTGTACATTCAGTAGTTTTAAATGAAGATTTGTAAAATTGTCAGTGTCACAATTTGACATTTTAGTACCAATATTTATTCAACGACCCAGATGGTGACTCCTTGAAAGTCTGGGAATTATACATATTAACTTCTTTTCTAAGTGAATTGTCTTTTTTTCTGTGTCTCATTTCTGTCTCCTGAAAAGCAGGGAACTGCGAGAATTCATGTGAGGTGTCTGTATTATAGTTGTAGCTTAATTCTCTTTTCAATACAAGTGTCAGCTGTTCTCTGACACATAAACAGTCTACACAAGTGATTAATTCCTCACAATGCTTTTCTCTATAGTGGCACACGGAATTGACCATTTAAAATGCTTCAGTGAATCTACTGTGCACACATTGCATGTGCATTGCCTTTTCAACAACAGGTAAAATGAGAGGAAATGGATCATTGACTTTCTGAATTTCATGCAATGAGAGTGATGTTAATTTTAGGAGGTCACAAGGTGCCTGCCTCGGGGCATAACTCAAGTCACATGTGAATTCTAACTCATGTAAGTGGAGTAGACGGGTTAATCGATAAGTACTGGTAGCTTATTGTAGATAAACTTAGCCAATAAGCCAAACTCAGTGTCACATAGATGATTTAGTTCCTCTATGGTTTTTCCTTGTAAACTAATTGAAAACTTTTTAAACTAACACTAAAGGCATTTGAGGGAGCATGTGGTTCATTGGCTAAGCCCCAGGGCCTGTGACCAGAAGGTTGCCAGTTCAAGGCCAGCCTCAGCGAAATAGTACCCCTGAGCAAGGCCCTTAACCCCCAGCTCTATGGGCTTAGCTGCCCTTCACTGTCAAGCTTGGTCTCACATGCATGTGCGTCATGGAGAGTGAAAAGGGGGTAGGACTCAGTAAGGCAATATTATATAGTACCAACTGTCATACAGCATTTGAAAGATGAAGATGACCTCTTCCTATGATGTACAAATGATTATGCAGGCTTAACAAATCCAAAGTAAGACATAGTTCACACTTCTGAGACAGTACTTTAGCACGTGTGTTTCTTGTGGTCTCTAAAAGCTGCTGTTTGAACCATATCTTGATGCAATCGGGTAGTTGAACTTGCCCATGCAGGTAGCTAAATGCTGGTGTTTGTATTGGGGAAAGTTTTATATAGTTCAGAAGACAGGAAGTAGGTTCCTGTCCTTTGGCTTATCCTGAATCAACCTCCCTTCAGAGTTTGGGAATAGAAGCATGTTGGTTTCCCTCATATACTCTAGTGGCAGAATATTCTGTTCTCTCCATCACTCTTAAAATAAGTGTTTCCAGATATTGACACAGATTCCAAAATGTCCCAAGATTGTGTAATAATCTCCATATATTCCACTAAAAATGTCTATGATGGGACAGTACAGGGATCCTTAAAATATTGTTAAAATCTCGTCTCGTTCTTGTGAACCCAATATCGTGTCTCGTCTTGTCTCGTGGGCTGAGTATATCACTACACCCCTATTTACAATAGAATCTTCAGTTTAGCAGACAATTTGAGAGGCCAGAAGGCAGCACAGTGTTCAGCTACTAGAAGGCTGTGGAGCTGAAAACCATGTCCACAGCATTTATTGTGTCCATCCAAAGACAGAACCCTAGAAATGGGTAATTCTGTTCAGTCTCCTTTCTGGCTGACTGTAGTGTCTACCAGTACTGTGCTAGTTGTCCCGCCCTGATTCTGACTGTCTCTTTCTCAGCATGATGGAGATGGAGCCATGGCCTGTTTGGTTTGTACTGATGTTTAGCAGTCTTATCCAAGAATCAGCTGCTCATAAAGACTTCTTCACATCCACTGGTGAGCGCCAACCCACTAGTTTTATTCATTAATCCATGTTTAAATATACTGGAAGTTGTCTGAAGACAGTCTACACTTTCTAGAAGAAAGATCAGAATTACATATTTCTTCATCTTCACACTTCTTCACTGTGATTTCAATGTCCGTTAACGTGTAATATTCAAAGTAACTGATGAGGGGTTGCTTCTCCTTTTAAATCAGCAAATAACAGCTAAAATTTGACATTCCATGCCTTTTATATATTCTGTGTGTTTGTAACATATATTTAAAGCAACCACAATCCGTATCTTTATTCTAGGTCCATAATATAACATAAAAGGATACAATTTAATAAATGGGGGAAGCCTGCACTGCATTTCTGTTGCACTGCATTTCTGTTTCATTGTTTTGGTCATTAGGCCAAATGACGGATCTGTTATACACGGAGAAGGACCTTGTGACGTCGCTAAAAGATTACGTTCAAGCTGAGGAGCACAAATTGGAGAAGATCAAACGGTGAGATTCCTTAGATACAAAACACATCTGATACACTCTTTGCTAAATGCTATTGTGTAATTCGTTGATGGTTCAAGTCAGTGGCCCTACAGTGGCACAATTGGTAAAGCCGCATGTCTTTTAGGAAAATGATGTTTATAGAATTATAGTGTAAAAGCAATAATTAATTGGAATTAAACCTGAGAACATAACCCCTTGAAGGCTGTCTCTGCATTCAAATTTCCCATTTACCGCTAGCTAGGCACTGAAGGGAAGTAAGTGATGCTTCATTGGCTTGATGCTTAGAAGAAGAAACCGAGAGAGACGAAGTCTGGAATTATGTTTTAACATTATAACTCTAGAACATGTAATTATTTGGGGTCCAAGTCACATTTAGATTCCTCTTCGGCCTCAGGGGTTAAACTTGGATGTCTCTGCACGGGCTCTTTTAGGTGGGCGAACAAACTTGACTCTCTGTCCTCCACGGCCACACAAGATCCTGAAGGCTTTCTGGGACACCCTGTTAATGCCTTTAAGCTGATGAAGAGGCTCAATACGGAGTGGGCAGAGCTGGAGAGCCTAGTGCTTAAGGATGTTACTCATGGTTAGAAGCCCCACGCCTGTCTATCTTTCTTAGAAATTAGCTAAATATGTCATATAGCAGAAGTGCATGATAAATAGTGAAGGAACAAAAATCTTTCCTAATACTTTCCATAAATGCCATGTCTATATGAATCTATGAACACATTCATAACACATTATAATGCATTCCTAAAGCATTATAAACATGACTACAAATATTTATGAAAAGGCATAACACATTATAGCCATGTTTTAGTGCTTGACAAAATTACGCTTCTTGAACCATTTGCTGTATTTTTTGACCCCACTAGATGGTGCTCTTTGTTTGCTTTGGGGCATGCCTTGTGCCCTTTTTGCACAGAGCACCATCTAGTGTAGTCAAAAAATACAGCAAATGGTTAATGAAACATCTTTTCATCCATCATTACCGTGCATTTATTATGCATTATGAATGCTTCATTAAGCTGTCATCTATAATGCAGTATAGATACAGTACATAATGCAGTACAAAGCATCCTTAATTTTTATACCAACTATAGTAATGCATTATGAAAGTATCTACAGTGCATTAAAGATAAGAGCTTCACTGGAGTCTATGAAGTATTATAATCAACACTATAATGTCTATTGACTGTCAATTGAAGATGTTGTGATGCTTTATTAATTTGTTTACCGATCATTGTGATACATTATGAAGATATCTATAATATAATATATTATAAATGAGAACTTCAAGAAAAGTGTTACCAGATCTTTCAGTATTTTTTGATGGACTATAGAAACATAAAACCAAAGCTGCAAGTAAAGTCAGTCATTAAATACTATGCCGACTTTATGCCCAAGGATACAATAAGAATGTATTGCATAGCACACTTTGCTTTCTCTGTTTCCCAGGTTTTATCTCTAACCTGACCATCCAACGGCAGTACTTCCCCAATGATGAGGACCAGACTGGTGCAGCCAAGGCCCTCCTAAGGCTGCAGGACACCTACCAGCTGGACACCAACACCATCTCAACAGGGGATTTGCCTGGTGAGCTTCAGGCTGTCAGTGCACGTGCAAGGGTGTCAACGCTCACGCATCTGGTGTGACACTCAGGCTTTCAGACTCTCACGCTCATGCAAGAAATCATACAGCAAATCTGTATTATTCCATCATAAACCTAAATGCGTGTGCAGCCTTGTCTTGAATTGAAAACCTCACTGGAGCCAGCTGACCAAAGTTGGCGACCCTCCATGTGTCTGTGACCATTTCATAGACTAGTCAGTACTTTATTGTTCCAGGATTGTGGGTTCAAATCTGGATCCATAGCTCTTTTTTTGTATGACTCCTCATATTTCCATGGAGCACCTACAGTTGTGACCCATGTTTCAAAGAAATTCTGGTCGGAATTATTGGGTGCAATTACCCATAGTTGGCGACAGTTTTTCACAATGAATACATACATACTTGGCGATCCATGTAACTTGTAAATATCTTTAGTGATAACTTTGCTGATCACAAATATATTTGAATATGTAATTTTCTTACTTTGTGTTGACGCTGATTTCATTACAGGAGTGACCCACAAGAGCAGTATGACAGTAGAGGACTGTTTTGAACTCGGCAAAATTGCCTACTCAGAGGTGGACTACTATCACACAGAACTTTGGATGGCCCAGGCGCTCAGGCAACTGGAGCAGGGTGAAGAGTCTACTACCGACAAGGTCTCTGTGCTGGATTATCTCAGCTATGCCATCTACCAGCAGGGGGAGCTGCAGAGGGCCCTTGAGCTCACCATGAGGCTGCTCAAAATAGGCGAGTGTCTGCAACAGCTGAGAAGCAGCACCACTGAAGCAAATTATGTCTAAAACTTTCACACTGGATTTATGTACGATTTACCTGAAGGTCATGAAAACAAATACATGTGTTTATTTGTGGGTGTCGTCAAACTTGACTCTCGTTTCTGGCTTGGTTATTAAATAATGCCAATTTCCCATGACTTCTGCACCCAGATCCTGAGCACCAGCGTGCTAACAGTAACCTGAAGTACTTTGAATACCAGCTGGAGAAACAGAAACAGGCAGAGGCCAAGAAAGAGAGCAATGGGCGGGAGAAGAGAGATTCGGCTAAAAAGAGCAGGACCAAAGACCCTCTCCCAGAGAGGAAGAAGTACGAGCAGCTGTGTCGTGGAGAGGGTGTCAAATTGGTGAGGATTATGGCCCACAGACGAGCAGAGGCTGCTTACAATGTTTGCACCACATCAATAAGACTTTTTTCAATCAAAACATCAATCAGTCATACATTTGGGTGACCAGATAATCCATGTTAGGTCGAACATTTTGATCTAGGACAGGATTTGTAAACCACCATTTCAATTTTAAAGCAGTTTGTAAGACCTGAAATAGCTCAAAGTGTCTTCCTGACATGGATTATCTGGTCACCCTATTTATTATCATTGTGCAGATGTGGTTTTTAAGTCGATAGACAAAGTGCTATCAGCAAGGTACCGATATTACACTTAACAGGTGGCTCAGGGTAGGTACTGCACATGACATTGGAGTGCACTGTGGAAGTAGTTGGGGGTACATGAGGTGATTCCTACATCAGTGGTTGGAAGCAAATGAAGTATATGTCAGAAGATGGGCCTGCATGGTTACGTGGGGACTGTTTCTTACACTGTTTGTGGGGACTGTTCTTTCTTAGACACCTCGCAGGCAAAGCCGCCTCTTCTGTCGTTACTTTGACAACAACCGGAACCCGCTCTACCTGATGGGGCCGGTGAAGCAGGAGGACGAGTGGGATCGCCCGCGCATCATTCGCTACCATGACATCATCTCTGACAGCGAAATCAAGAAGGTCATGGAGCTGGCAAAGCCAAGGGTGAGTTCTCTTGATTAGTGGATTAAGGTTAGCTTGTGGGTGGTAACATGGATACGTTTTCAGATACACGATTTAACCATGGAACATGCTCGAAATCTTTTAGAGCTGTATATTTTAAATGAGATTTGCTCCAGGAAAACCATGATTAAGCAGGACATTCGAAAAGATGAGTTATTTACATTTTTGAAAAGCCCTTTTAATTAGCTTCAAAACAATATGTAATATCATGGGATGTCTTAAAGATTACAGCATTTTCAATACTGCAAACTGAGGAATGCTACTTTCACAACAAAATGAGTTTATACATAGTGCAAGACATCATCTAAATAAAACAAATACACATGGGTGTATTCAAAAGCCCACTGGCAAACTTGCTATCCTTCCACACGGTAGGCAGTCCTCTCATTTTCACTTATTCTGTCTAGCTTTCTTCAAAGAGGCAAACCAGTTAGAGTATGCACCATTTCAAAACCACACACAAGACAAAAAAAAAACACATACCGATATTTACTGCCGCTGACATGTGAATCGTGAGTGTCAATATGTGACTCATTGAGAATGTGTAGAGTTATCTGTAGAATGTGAGAATGATGAGTGATGGGAGAGGAAATTAAGAGATGCGATCTGACGGAGGAATCTCGGTCATTGGCCAGATTACCCTGGGAATGATGAGGGACGGGGGAGGGGATTAAAATATGCGATCTGACGCCAGAATCTCCGTCACTGGCCAGATTACCCTGGGAATGATGAGGGA
>JAODLD010000069.1:10026481-10045588 GCA_026781065.1 Mormyrops boulengeri
TGGCACACGGGAGGATTCCACACGGGGTTAACACGGAGGTGTGGTCCACATGAGGGCGATCGGGGCTGGGCGTGACAATATGTCTCTGTGCATGTATTTTTGTTTTGGATTGTGACACAAGTAAAAGTATTCATGATATATTTATGTACAGATTGGGTTTGGTTTTACTGAAAATTTAAATGTTTATTGGTGGATGGTTCTGTTTAGATATTTTCAGTCATTTCTCAAACAACTAAGATACTGTAAAAATGTATATTGCATTTTACAACAATATTGATATTTATAACAAAAAATCCTACCATAACCATTTCTTGAATTATTCATTGTTGAATATATATGGAAAGTTCATGGCCCATATGAACTTGTTTTATGTTTTTATAAGCGGGGCCTTAAAATTGCTAATTTTTGTTTTAACTTTAAAGTTAACCAGACCTTGTTTCAATTCATTTTGTATTAAAATGTTAAATGATTGCCCTCAGATGCATCTTTCTTATTCTGCCACAGACTTTTACAGCGTGGTGCAACTCGCATCTGAGAAAAGCAGGAACGCAGATTGAGAACATTGAAGAAGACTTCCGGAATGGCCTCAAACTCATGCTTCTTTTGGAAGTTATTTCAGGTTCTGTACTTAACTGGAATACTAGCAGATAAGAAGCCAATTAAAGTTTCAGATAAAAATATCCCCACTATAGAAGCATTAAGACAGCTGCTTAAAGATTTTTCCAATCGTACTGGGAGCTCTGAATATCTTGTCTGCCTCATTTATTTATAAGAATTGCCAGTTTTGCTTAAATGAAAGCACAACCATAACATATCCTACCCTAGTACCTAGTGAAAATGGCACCATCCTGAGCAACACTTTGTAGAAGCGTACACCCAGTTGGCATGCTTCCTGCCACATGACTCTGAGGTACTGATAAAACAATCACACAAGATACCATTGCCTGCTTATACACTCTGTTGTCATTCCAAACGGATCCCTGCTAATTATGAGCTGCTGTCGACTGTTGACACAATGGCATATTCCGTAAACCATAGACAACCATGCAGAGTCCAGCAAATTCCTTTACTGGTTGAAATGCTTAGAATCACCGTACCCCATCTATTAGGATTCCATCCCTTTTTAAAGAGAAAATGTAGCTTAGAGTCTTAATGTCTTACAAAATTTTTATTTTTTTTTGTCTTTTCGGCTCATTGGCATTTTGCCACCTCAGTCCATTGTCAACATCTCATAATCACATTAATACCAGCATGTTTATTTATTTGGTCAATGAATAATGAATGAATAACCTGCACAGCCAGCAATGTCCTGTGGTAGCTGTCCAGAATGTATTTTGTCCTGCAATCAGTTCAATAATATATATATAGACACACACACACACACACACACACACAAGCATGTCTAGAGGGATTCCATTCAGTATAATTTTTACTACAACCTTTCCATTTGATTTCTATTACAGGTGAAAGGCTACCAAAACCAGACAGAGGAAAGATGCGTTTTCACAAAATCGCTAATGTCAATAAAGCACTGGATTTTATTATTAGCAAAGGGGTCAAACTTGTTTCCATTGGAGCCGAAGGTACAATTTTTGCTATTAACAACAATACTGCACTATTACAAACTGAGTCCTAGAGACCATAACTGGAATAACAAAAATATAAATCTATTACAATTTATTTTTCTACCAAATGGGTTAAATTGAAATCCTCAATCAAATATCACTGACTTACAAATAGATCAAAATCATATTATTATCCAAATACAAAACAAAGACACGGCATAGCACAATAGCAGAATATTGATTCTTTACTATTTATTTTTCAGAAATTGTGGATGGTAATATCAAGATGACTTTGGGCATGATATGGACCATCATCCTGCGTTTTGCTATTCACGACATTTCAATTGAAGGTAAGAGGGATATTAGGTCTATATCGGATATTTTGGTACATATTTTATTGGACACTTTTTTTAGTAGACTGCTGCTTTTAAGTTGCTGTACTTAAGTAAAAAAGGATTTATTTTTCTCACACACTGTTGCCATTAACTTTTCCCATGATAATAAAATATTTTCAAGAGGGACAAATAAGCATTATCAGGTCAACATTTCTCCAAACAGCTTTACGTTGACTATAGTATAAAGCACTATTTCTTCTGGTTTCTGTTGATGAAATAGAAATGAATATATCTGACAATCCATAACAGTAGTATGAGTTTAAAGTTCTCACTAGCCTAATATAGGCTGCATTTGTCTATTGCCATGTGAATGGAATAGAATATGCCATTTAATTTGCAAATACAGTGGTACCTTGGAACATGAACGTTCGAGAAGGCTGGTCGAGTTGCAATTTCACATTCTGAAGTGAGAGCAGACACATGCACCACCTTCAAGTCTCGCTCACTTTCATGGGGGCCATGATTACTGTATCACTAAATGTACTGTAGATAAAGCACAAAAAATTCACCCCGAACACAGAAACACTGCTTTTGCACGTCGAAATCGGTCGATAGGTACCGCGAGACAGAGCGATTCAAAGGCATCAGCATCCCAGTAGGTCCGTCTGCCTTCGTTTCAACCCATCAGAGATGCGACTCGATCTGTACAAGTTTTAGCAGGTGTTTTGTTTTCTCGTGTTCCGAGTTTTCGATCGAGTTGCAGTTATGATCTCTCGACCACTCCATTTAAGGTCCAAATTGTCAGAGTTGAACCCGCCTCGACCCATACAAGTTTTAGCAGGAATAGTTGAGTTCCAAGATTTCGGTTGAGGTACAAGTTGAAAAAAATTTGACAGACCCGTTCCACGTCCGAGTTGGACGAGTTAAGAGGCGTTTGAGTTCCAAGGTTCTGTTGTACAGTTATAATGTCTGGGTGACACAGAGGTTTGGTGGGCACTGCAATCCTGCAGCTCATTCAAAGAAAATGGATTCATAGATCAAAATATTACAAACTTTTCAGAAACTTCTGCAAAGGAAGGTCTTCTCTTGTGGTGTCAGAGAAAAACTGCCCCCTACAGGAATGTCAATGTCCAGAATTTCCATGTCAGGTAAGTCTTGTGGTGGTAACAATACAGTAGCAACAAATTGAAAATATGTTACTTTTATTGAATTATAATAATACTTTACAGTTTTTTTCATTAGATAGGGTTAGAGGAGTGTGACTCCTTAACTTTAATGAATTAAAAAATATAACCAGTGATACCAGTGGCCAAGTATGTAATTATATGCATTTTAAATAAGAAATAATAATAATACATTAATAAATTATATCATAAACATCTCCAATGGGTCTTATGAGTCTCACCAGAATTGGCTAGTAACCGCTTCTGAACGCGTCGAACTCGGATTAAGTCTTTTTTTTGCACAGAGAGCACCATCTAGTGGGGTCAGAAAACACAGCAAATGGTTCATGAAATGGCATTTGACCATCCTTATGCAGGAATAGTGAGCCACAGCCACAATGCACACAGCACAAATACAACAGATTACGGTATGCAGTGAAGGACTGAAGGCAATGCTGAAAAGAACGAGTTCAAAGGAGTGATTTGTTTTGGAATCGTGCATCACTATCATTCCCTGGGATAGCTGTTTTTCTGCATGCAAGAAGTGTTTCTTGCTAAGACCATATCACATTGTAGTTCACATAGTGCGTTTCGCTCTAGCTGAAAATCACACAAATACAAATGCAATTCTGCATTGTGTTAGACTTGGGTATTAATATATCAATTGCAGTGTGCTATAACGTGTCTGTATATGAGTTTTTTTGAATTCCTTTTCTAAAGTTTTTCCTTATTAATAATCTTAAAAATGTTCTTCCCTTGCTCTGTAAAGCTGGAAGGACGGTCTGTCGTTCTGTGCACTGATACACAGGCATCGGCCTGACCTCATTGACTACGCCAAACTCAACAAGGTCATCTGGATGGTTCTCAACAGCATGCTAGTCCTAACATGCACTGCATGAGAGTGGAACCCTACAGCTACTTCCCTACACTTATTATTGCTTGTTTATAAAACTCCTGACCCCAGCATTGACCAATAGGGAAAATCTGTGTGGGGGTTGTATATTTACTTTACATGTTGGCTCTGCTGCTGTCATGAAAGCGTGTACAAAGAAAAAGTCACTAGTTTCTAGTCTCTAGTTTCTAGCTAGTTGGTCGGTCCGTTCATGTTCACATCCCACAGGTACAAGTAATATGACAGATACCTACGTATGTTTTCTCTTAGAACATCACACATGACCTAATAGCTCGCTTTACACAGATTAACAAGAATATGAACATTCTCATTAGGTTATGTTAATTTTGTTTTGTATTTGAATACCAACATAACAATCTCAGGCACAGAGAAATGGATTCCTTTGATATTATAGCATGAGTGTTTGTGGTACTAATTGAATCATTTGGTTTAAATGAATTTGGTATGCAGCAGAACACATAACAGCTTTCAGAAATAAAAAGTTTAATTTCCTTTTTATTTCAATTATTTTATGATTTATTTACATTGCATTGCAAATATATTAATTGGAGCTGATTTTGCATTCATTAAATTCTTCTTCTCTTTATTGACCACAGGATGATCCTCTTGGTAATCTGAACCTAGCCTTTGAAATTGCAGAAAAGCACCTGGACATTCCTAAAATGTTGGATGCTGAAGGTAATTCACTCTTTGAAAGACTTTGAAGTTATGTAACTCTTTGAAGTTGTGTAATTAGGAAAACCCTCAGCACGAAATGGTTCATACTTTAAGAAATGTTCAATACTGTTTTGGTTCTACTTTCTTTTGCACAACCAAATTTGACAATTTGAGCCAATAGTGGAGACATGTACAACTGGTAAATTTTGTTTAAAAAGTTTTAATTTAATTTAATCTAGCTAGTGGTAACCTTTAAATGGATCTGGCACTTAATTTGATGGTGGGTGTTTGAATATTTAGTTACTAAGCTGACACATCACATATAATCTATTTGTAAAGCTTGGTATTTTACTTGAATGATTTACCTTAATATCTTGCTCAAGGTTAATAAATCAGGGCTTTTAAGGCTTTGTATTCAAAACATACTGTTCATTTAAGCAAATTCGTTTTGTGTAAAGAATCATGTCGTTGAAGCGATAAGGGGCTTTAAAGTCATTAGGATTTAGAATAAGTATTGTTAAGAATCAGCCCAGTCATTTATTTCCCGTCATACTGCCTCTTTCTTCCTGTCATTTATGGCTTTCTGCATTATCTGCATTCATCTTTATTTTCATTTATTTTACCTGTTGTCTTCTCTCTCGGTTTCCACTTCTAACACACCATTAGATATTGTAAACACCCCAAAACCAGATGAGAGAGCCATCATGACCTATGTGTCCTGCTTCTACCATGCTTTTGCTGGAGCAGAACAGGTATACGTGTCATATTTTTGCACATGACTTTATGCATATGTTCATTTTTAATTGCATTTACTTTATTTCTCACTACTGGTCGCTGGACTGTGCCATTTCTTTAAAAATGTAAGACATAAGAATCACCTTTCCTGTTTTGCATTAATGAAACTTGCTTTCGCAGGCAGAGACTGCAGCTAACAGGATCTGCAAAGTTCTGGGTGTGAACCAGGAGAACGAGAAGCTGATGGAGGAATATGAGAAGCTAGCCAGTGAGGTACAGATCCACCCATGAATATGTGATGAGGCATTTGGGAGAAGTAGTCATTTTGCTCAAATGGAAATTATAACTTGGAGTAAAATAGAATTACATATAGCACGGCCCAAAAAAAATTAATAAGGACATAAAGTTACATGAAACATCAAAAAAACATGTTGTTTTGGGATTATTGGGTTTATTTTTAGTTTGGAAAACACTTATATCTACGACGACATTAAATTTTATCCATTTACTCAGCTAAATATTTAATAAAGCTATTTGTGGTAACTGCATTCAGGGATGTAACAGTAGGGATGCCTATCATAAAACGCCATAAACAGCTATGCTTCTTGTGCTATTTTTAAGCTTCTCGAATGGATACGTCGTACCACTCCATGGCTGGAGAACCGTACCTCAGAGAAGACAATGGCAGCCATGCAGGCCAAGCTGGAGGACTTCCGAGATTACCGACGCCTACACAAGCCACCCAAGGTTCAGGAGAAATGCCAGCTGGAGATTAACTTCAATACGCTGCAGATCAAGCTCCGCATCAGCAACCGGCCTTCCTTCATGCCTTCGGAAGGAAAGATGGTGTCGGTAAGTCCAAGATTCAGCATTCAAGAGATCGTCATTGTGAGCCCATCAATATACTGTACGTGTAATTGTCAAGGATGAAATATCGTCTCCATGATATTTTTGAAGTGTCCATGTGTAGCGGTGGGATGATGTAGCGGTATGAGGATATACTGTGCTAGCATAACCTCACGTGATCATGTTACTCACTGAGGGACAGATTCCCACAAGTGTGGTCTTAAGATGTGAGAACTTCTCTGCCTGGGATGGGGAAAGTCAAGTCAAATTAGGACTGTATTTTTCAGCGGTGGTGAAGCATTGTTAGCAATGAGAAGAAACGAATGAAAATATTAGACAATAATATTAGAAAACAAAGATAAGCCTAAGAAATTGACATGAGGGAACAGACTTGTAGATGGATGATATAAATTTCAGGATTGGCCTAAAAATTGTAATTGGATTGTCAGGGTCTAAGCAAAGTATAAAAATTTATACATTTTTGCAAGACTCAAGGCAATATGAAACTTATTAATGCAAATAACTCCAGTCACATGACTTCACCCAGTTTGAGAAGGCCCAGGCAAAGATCTACACACGTGGTAAATGGGCTGCAGCTCTACACTAAAGAAACACTATAGAGGAAAATTTGCAGACAGAATTTTTAGCAGTCAATTTGAGCATATAGTATTTGAAAGAATATTTCCCCTGCTTTAAATATCGTTCCATACAGTACATGGCAGTGGGGGACTTTGTTATGGGGTTTAGCACAGTAGTTTTGAATTGTTTTAACTTTAAGACCTGTTTTGCTGCTGTGTTTGTTAGGACATCACAGGTGCCTGGCAGGGACTGGAGCAGGCTGAGAAGGGCTACGAGGAGTGGCTCCTGAATGAGATTCGCAGGCTGGAACGCCTGGAGCACCTGGCTGAGAAATTCCGCCAGAAAGCCTCCACCCATGAGAGCTGGGCTCATGGTAAGTTTGCTTTTGGGTTGGTGCGTAGTGTGTGGCTCAGTAGGCTAGGATGATGTTCCTTATTGGAAGGTTGCAGATTCAAATCCCAGTGTCGGCAGAGTGGTTTCACCATGGAACTCTCAGTGAGGCCCTTAACTGACAATTACTCCAGGGACTTTCTGACCCTGCTCTTTCAAAAATGTATGGTGTTTTCGATAAAAGCATCTGTTAAGTAAGTTAATAGGACTTGTAGAGAGTTTTAGCATATACTGTAGTAAGGAGAGTTTCTGATGTGTGCTAGTATCAGGTTGAGTATAAACAGTGTTGTGTGTTTGGTTCTTGAGATTTATGCAAAAACATAACTTCATGTTTTGAATGATACAGGTAAGGAGCATATTTTGTCCCAGAAGGACTACGAGTCAGCATCCCTAATGGAAGTCCATGCCTTACTAAAGAAACACGAGGCCTTTGAGAGTGACCTGGCAGCCCATCAAGATCGAGTGGAGCAGATTGCAGCCATTGCACAGGAGCTAAAGTAAATCACTCATGTTCCTTGTCCATCAGAACATGGAAAGTTGCTTGTACTCATATATGGAGTTTTTTATATTGCCACATTTTCTTACTGCTCTTGTATAGGAGACATGTGAGGAAGGAGACAGGTGCATCTTCTAACAGAAACAAACTGTATACACTTTAAAGATTATGAAAGATTATGATTATTTCACCTTAAAATATCATGTGAAACCTTTCATGCCTGACCTTTTCAGTCTATATGCACTCGGTGATTATCTGTCCTAAAGTCAGACCATAGTTAAGTGAGAGAAGATGGGTTCACCTGTAGGCAAACCTGGTTATTTGGGTTTCCTCCCTGCCCGTCTAGTCAGATTTCTATTTGTGGAAGCATCTGTCTTGAGAGGGACCAGTTACGGCCAACAGACTCTGCCTCCCCTAGTCCAGCTTTTTGCTTATTCTGCTTAAAAGCCATTATTTATCCATGGCTTTATTTGTATTAAACACATTGTTTCCAGAATGAAATGGAATATTTCTTTATCTGGCAGAGCTGGCTTTGTGGAATAGTCTTGCAGTATCAAGTTATCCTCCAGCAAATTCTTTAAAGAACACACATTTTAAAATAATTTCTGGCCTTTTCCGCTCTCTTTCGGATATATATCTGCTTATCTTTCTTAGCTGTGAAAGTGCACGTTTCATAATGAGTAAAAATGGTCCTTTATTTTGCCAAACACTTTAAGAAGTACTGATAACCAATGTTAGCCAGATTTTAAGCATCATTTACTATGTGTCACTACCATTAAGACGTCAAATAATCAGTACTCTGACAAAGAACCTGTAGACAGAGTATCAGTATATGGAATGGTAGTAATAACAGTACTAATATTATAAAATATAGCTATAACTTTAGTCCCAAATAATAAGCTGAATATGAATTTTTATATGACATTTGGTACTTTTTGTTATATTGAAGAACTCTAAAATGTTGTGATAAAATTCTTTGTGCTAAGTATCACCATGGATGCAATTTGAAATTAAATATAAATGGACTATGAAGTACTAAACTTAGAAGCAGCTGTGAATATATCTGTAATGTCTGGTTTCTTCAGCGAGCTGGACTACCACGCTGTAGCTGCAGTGAATGAGAGATGCCAGAAGATATGCGATCTGTGGGATCAGCTGGGGACCCTGACCCAGAAACGCAGGGCAGCACTTGAGGTAAGGGAGGGGTTGAAATGGAATTTCCTGTCAACTGGAAAAGTGGGTGGTACATCGCCAGGCAAGGATTCTAGAATCTTCTGGCCTGTACCGGGCTATTCAGTATGTAACTCCAGGAGATATGTATTGTCTTTAAAAAGAAACTGTTGTGTTGACATTGATCACAGGATGCCGATCACACTGCTGCCAAATAAACATGAGTAATAGTTTGTTTTTTGGTTATTCATAGGTATAAACAATTTCCATATATTATACAGAAAAGTGGGAAGATGAAGAATCCACTAACGTCATCTCAGCGTTATTTGTTAACTCTCGATGAGAAAAATGGTCTGGCATCTCTGTGCTATCTTTCCAGAAGAAATATGCCTGTTAAATTTCCAACAATGTGTATGACTTAGTAGCTGTAGTGTGATATATTGATTTTGAGAGTTGTTTGCATCCTCTTCTTCGGTAAATACATGTCGTATTAGTAAGTCCGATATGACTGAGCAAAATTTCTTGGGCTGTTTTGGATTACAGAGGACTGAGAAACTGCTGGAAACTATTGATCAGCTTTTCCTGGAATATGCTAAGAGGTCAGCACTGTTCAACAACTGGATGGAGAGTGCGATGGAGGATCTACAGGACATGTTCATTGTGCACAGCATTGAGGAGGTTCAGGTGTGCTCAGCATTAGCTGTAATGTTATTATTGCGTTAAGATAACAGTCTATTCAGTATCGGAGAACAAATTTGTACCTTTGGGGAAAAAGGATGAGATCCACTTTTTTCAATTGGAATCTGAGTTTTGAACTGACAACATTATTGTATAACTATTGTATGCATTATTGTAAATGTATTTGTTCAATGGTCATGGTAGAGCTTAAACTTATTAGTTCTGTATAGCCCACTGACATGGAATTGTGGTTGTATGCCTTTGTGTACAAGACTGCAGATTTTCTTGTATTTAATCCCAATATTACTGGCCCTACAGTATGTTGTGATTAATATTTCTTGCCCTAGAATCTGATTTCGGCTCATGAGCAGTTCAAGGCCACCCTGCCAATGGCGGACAGTGAGAGGCAGGCCATCCTTGGGATCCACAACGAGGTGCAGAAGATTTCCCAGAGCTATGGCCTCAGAGGCGGCCTGACCAACCCTTACAGCACCATCAGCCCGGAGGAGATCCACGCCGATTGGGACAAGGTAACATCAGGAATTCTTGCAATTTAGTGCTTTAGGATGTCAAGTTTTTGTATTACAAGGAGTCATTTATTCAGCAAAAAACCAAGTAATACATTATTTGTTTGCTATAAAATATATTAATGAGAGTTTATTAATTTGACAAAGATGATGAAAAGTGCTTAACTTTTTTACAGTAATGCCTGTAATAACTGTTAATTAAAACAATAATACTTACACTTCACACTTCTTAGATAGTTTTACACTTTGCCCATTAATATTTTCAAAATACATAATATTAAAGATACTTTTCTTAAGGCTACAGCAGCCTATATGTGGGCAGTGGTGGCTTGATGGTTAGGGGAGTGCACTTGGAATTGAAAAATTGCTGGTTCAAATCCCCGACCAGCAAGGCACCACTGAGGTGCCCATGAGCAAGGTACTGCCTCCAAGCACTGCTCCCCGGGTGCTGAATTGGCTGCCCCCTGCTATGTCACATTGTCGCATATGGGTTAAATGCAGAGGACACATTTCGTTGTTGTGGTGTGAACATTGATCACCTAATTCTATTTTGGCACTCTAACTACCAGGATTTAGGTCCACTACTGTGTAAGCCACCCTTTGTATGTGTGTGTGTGAGCAGGTGAAGCAGTTGGTCCCTCGGCGAGACAGTTCCCTCCAAGAAGAACTAAGTCGGCAGCACTCAAACGAACGCCTCAGACGCCAGTTTGCCTCCCAAGCCAACCTCATCGGGCCCTGGATACAGACAAGAATGGAGGTCTGAGATTGGCCAGGGTTTCCTTTAATTAAAAACTACGTAGAATCCATGTTAAGTCAGTGTCTTAACTCTGTCGGGTTTAAGGCTAAGCCGTGTCTCTGGTTTCTATTTAAGTATCATGAGGAGGAAATTTTAAAACATTGTTCTGGGACACTAATAGATTTCACTACTGATGGTGAATGTGAATAGAAATTGCTTGATTCCTTTGGCAGGAAATTGGGCATTGTTCCGTTTCGATGAACAGGACCCTTGAGGATCAGATGATTCAGCTGAAGCAGTATGAGGACGTCATTGTCAACTATAAACACAATATCGACCATCTGGAGGGCGACCACCAGCTCATACAAGAATCGCTTATCTTTGATAACAAGCACACCAACTACACTATGGAGGTGCTGCATAGATCTATTAGACATTTCTGAAAACATAAGGACACTTTGAAAGAGAGATTATTTACATCCGTTCAGAACACTAATTGATCATGAAAGTGTACATAATATGTTTGCAAATGATTTTTAAAAATGTTATACTTTCATCTTTTATGTACTGCATATATTTTAGCCCTTAAATATGGAACTGCTCTACGGTATAGTTATAGATTTTGAAAGCTAAACATGTTCAAAGCTTGCAGCTTCATTTGGCAAATTTCCCTGTATGGATGACAGCACATTCGTGTTGGTTGGGAGCTTCTACTTACCACTATTGCCCGGACGATCAATGAAGTCGAAACTCAGATTCTGACCCGGGACGCCAAGGGCATCAGCCAGAAGCAGATGAATGAGTTCCGCTCGTCCTTTAACCACTTTGACAGGGTAATGTACCACTGCTTCTCAGCTATCGCTGGTCCATTTAACCCTCTTGCTACAGTGTTAGCTTTTTCTTTTTAAATTAATGATGATATAAAAAGTATGTTATGTAATATGTGTCACTTGGCCAATGTGAATACAAACTTGCCTGTGTATTTAAAACCAAAATTCCAGAATTTCTATTTATGCCAACATTCATGTAAACATAGTTGAGGAATACTTCTTCCTCTAACCTTGGCACGCGATTCTCTTTTAACGTCCCTTGAAACCTGCTCTTGATCTTCCTGAAACCTCTCTTCCTGATTCCACTTGGCCTGCCAACCCCACAGAAGAAGAAAGGAGCCATGGAAACAGATGACTTCAGAGCATGCTTGATTTCCATGGGCTATGACTTGGTAGGCACACTGTCCTACCAATGCACACCTTTGTAATCTCTTGAAAAGGCTGTAAATAAAAACATGGATTTACAATATTAAGGAAACTTGGAATGCATGGTGAGCAGCCAGTAGGGCTTGGTATATTCAGTTGTAATAGTAGAAATCAAAAGTATGCATTCAAGTAGGATGAATGACAACTTAGAGGGGATGGATGTTTTCTAAGGGCAAATGGCTTTCGTTATAGAAAAAAGATACAACCCCTAAATATATCAGTGTATGCAGCTTGTGAGATGAAGGTCATGAACAAAATCAGCATGATGATGCAGCATGATGTTATGTGTTTCACATAACGTGACAAGTGTATGCAATATGATTTCATTCTAGCAGATTTTTTGTTTCCAAGAACCATTTTCATGAGCAATCATGTAGAAGAGCACAATTTGATTGTCTTTACACTGAGCCTGTTCTATCTATGCAATGCCGAATGCAGGGTGAGGCAGAATTTTCCCGCACCATGACGGTGGTGGACCCCAACGGCATGGGGGTGGTGTCTTTCCAGTCCTTCATTGACTTCATGACCAGAGAGACTGCTGAGACAGATACAGCAGAGCAGGTCATTGCTTCATTCAGGATCCTGGCAAGTGATAAGGTGGGCTACACTCCACTCCACTAGGGGGCAGCACAGGCTAAAAGGGTGACCACCAAACAGAGCTACAATCTAAATCCCACTACTTGGTAATCACCCCACCTTCTACATGCTTTTATGATTTTGAGCAAGAGGACGGTTTGTTAAAACGAATGCAACCTAATACTTTTAAAGATTTTCTAACCAAAGCTTAAAATACATTTGAGGTGAAATTATAAGACTTAAATTTGCTCCTTTACTTTTCGTAGATTATGTTGCAGTGATGGTATAAAAGAGTGGCAATGCTATTAAGTTAACACAAGAGCTACTATCTGTAGAACATGTTTCAAATAAGTCAAATATGAATAATTCCTGAATCCAGTTTAAAAATGAGTCTGTGTGCCCTGCACTGGACCTGCAGTGCATCTTTTTTTAAGTGTTTTCCACTTGAGCCCTGCACTGCCTACGATACTGTATGTCCCAGCACCCTGTCCTTATTCTGGATAAGTAGTTGGAAGATTGGATGGATGGACAGATGGATGGATGGTTACCAAAGACTTATGTAAAACTCTTGTTTGCACAGCCATACATCCTGGAAGAGGAGCTGAGGAGAGAGTTGCCCCCAGACCAGGCAGAATACTGCATGATGAGGATGCCCCCCTATCGCGGGCCGGGGGCAATACAAGGGGCCCTGGACTTCTCCTCCTTCTCCACTGCCCTGTATGGGGAGAGTGATCTTTAAGGTTGCATGCAGGTCCTTAGATCAGATTTCTTATCCACATACATAAATCATACAAGTTATGTTTCCTAAATAAAACAGCTTAGTCATTTATAGTACGGTACAAAAGACATGTAGAACCTATTTGCGGAGTGTGGCATAATTGTTAGTCTTTATGAAAGTAACATGAATTATCTGTTTTGGCTACTTCAAGCAGAATCAATTAAATGACTTTGATCTTCAATGCACTTTTCTCTAATATATATACTAACAGACAAATCTTAATACAATTAACTAAGAAAATGTTGCACCACGTAGAGTACTGAGGTTTTACAACATGTTTAATGAATTTTAATTACTACATGCTTAATACAAAAAATACTGGTGACCACAGACATTTAAAAACAACACAATGAATAAATTCTTTTGGGTTATTTACAGTAGAACAATGGGATTGAAAGAGCCAATAATTTGTTATTCTTAAAAGGCAGAATAAAAATTGTACCTACCGATAATCTGGAAAATCAGAAAATTCAAAAATGCTATGAAACCAATTTCTTTGTTGGACTCATTTCACCTGGTTACAACTTAATAAAAAATATAATGATGACGGATGTTCCTGACTTCTCTCTCGCTGAAAGTCTTTCACAGTTCAGTAAGTGCAAATGTTTATATCCACAGTCATTGGGGGAAAATGGTCTACTGCATCTGTTAACTAAAGATCAGTGTCAACTTGGTATTCTGTGTTCGGCATCAAAATCGGAAACATGCTAAAATAATGGAAATTTAATTTGTATTTTTGTTTTAGTAAGCTAGTAGATTTGAAAACTTTCAGGACTGGTTGTAAAAGTGAATATACAGATTAACTGCAGTGGGAGGTAATTATGAAGTTAATGGGAGAGTACACTTGTAATAGTAAAAGTTTGTGGTGCAAAAGTTGAAAATATCTTGGACATTTTTTTTGCCATCATCTCATGTACTGAAAAAACCATATACTGGTCACATTAGCTGTTTTGGGCCATCTTCCAAACACTCTTTCTGCCTAGTCCCTTTGAATTTGTTTAACTTGTGCTTTTTGAATAAAAATCTAACTTTGCACTAATCCGTTTTGAGATTCTGCCTTTCTGTGAAGTTATTTTTTAAACAGAAATTTCAAATAGACATTAAACCTGCCATGATTTGGCCACCAGGTGCCGCCACTGAACAGATAACGATCTGGCTATAGGTTTACTCGTGGATTACATAATGAATGACAAAATTTTAAACAGTAGAGTGACTGGACAAAGTCCACCATAGTATGCTATAGCTGATCTACCTAATGCTTGGTGCTGACAGGGACATAAAAATCTAGCACTTGCCATGAAGGAATGGCAGTTAGGTGATTTCTTCTTCTGACATTTCCATTCGTCCTTTTCAAATGCAAAACCCCTCATCCAGTACAGGATGAGCCTCTCCCAGGAAACAGAGGGCACATGGCAGCGGAATGCCCTGTAAAGTATGCTGATCCATCACAGTGCACGCATTCACCACATGCAATTTAAAAACAGCCATTCTCCTCACCATGTTTTGTCAGAAATAGAAACCCACATGAATGAGATTTAGGGAACATGCAAGCACACACAAAGCCAGGTCAGGAATTCAGTCTACGAAGCTGAAGGCATGTGCAACCCACTGAACCAACTTACCAACAACTTTTAAAATTCCCTATATGGACAAAAGTATTGCGACACCTGGCCATTACACCTACAGGAACTTTTACAACATCCCATTCTAAATCCATAGGCATCAGTAAGGTTAGTCATAGGCTTTCCACAAGATTTTGGAGTACGTCTGTAGGATATTTTTCATTTTCATTTGATTGATATGATTATTTGTATGAACGAGAATGTTTTCACTTTTATTTCAGCCTCTGACCCATCATCTAGGTTCTTTCTAAGCAGCAGTATCATTTCATCGACTAGCTTGACGACTAAAAACGCCACAATGTCAAGTGAAATGTGTCCTGGCCAAGGCTGTACTGTAATACTAAAGGTTCTATATAATGGAGCTGTAATAAAAGGATTACGTTAAAGGGAAACAGGACACAGTTACAGCTAACATGCAGTCAGTCTATGAGTCCGAGATAATTAACAGTCAGAATGCAATTACACTGAATGGGGAAACAGGCTAGGGGATAGTTTTAATTGCATTATTAAAAATTTAACAGAGTCAATTCAATCAGGTCAAAGCCAATTAAAAATAGTAACTGCACCATGCTACAGTTAACTCTGTAGAAGTAGTGGTTTAAAGGTAGGATTTGTTTATTTTTAAAGTTGAACTGTGTTAAAGTTTAATTTAGTGGTCTGGTTATTTGTAGTTATGTGAAAATATTTACACAGTTCATATCACCTTTTAGATTACCACCAATTGATTGCTTAGGTATGCAGACAATTAAAATGCTCTGAGTGTTAGCTAACACACAACCTGTTTAACTTCCATTAGACTTGAAGGTGATTTATTGTAAAATTGTCAGTAGAGGCGGTAATACCCAATTATTCCTATAGCTGTATGAGATGGGGAGTGGCTTCAAGTGCTTCAAATCCAATTGGGAGATAATTATGTGCTTACAATCTATGCCTTCATTAACTCACAGACAACACAAAGGAAAGTGGGAGATAGTATGGGTACAAACCTGAGGCACGGGAACCTCACACGCTAACCAACACCAAGATTTTATATTTTATTTCTCAGCCCTTTTTTATACACCATTTGTTTTCTAGGTTGGAGCTCAAGATGAGATTTGGCTCCTTACCTTGTAATTTAGCTGAACCTATGCAGGTTGCCAGGAAATGACTAGGGGGACCCCAACCGTTCCGCCAGACACGCTACCAGATGGCTGTTATCAGAGCCATACGCACCACATCACTAGGGGCTGCTAGGGAATGTGACCTCCTGTCCTTGGTCACATCATATTTTTCTCACATCTTATCGTTCTCACATTCAGGCTGCATATGTTCTTTTTATACAGTTAACTCTTATAACTGGGTTAATAAACACCCATAATTATAACTTAATTTCAATATTCTGTTTATAGGTTATGCAAACACAAGATTAATTAATTTATTTACATGATTACTACTGATTAAGTACATAATTTGTACTTTTCACTTTGAAAATCACTTCCACACTAGGCGAGCTGAAAGTGTTTAATGATCCTACTGTGACTCTTGAAGCCTAATTTTCTCCCTCACTACTTATTTTGTCACAGTGTTTTATGATAAAACTGAGGACACAGTTAGATATGTGAGATTAGATTGTACAGTAAAGGAGATAATTAATTTACCGTTCCTTGCCTGTCCATCACAGGGCACATACATGTATACAGGCTGTAGGCACCTTAACTGCATGTCTTTGCACTACAGGAGGAAACCTACATCAGTAAAGGGTTGGCCACACAAAGGCAGGATTCAAATCCCTAACCCTAGAGGTGTGAGGTCACCACTTCTCATTAATACTCATAAAAATAAACTAGTTTCACGCTCATTGCCTAAATTCTCAGGTAGGATGATCATTTACATGCGTGAAGTAATGCCTGAATACCAACAATCTACAAAATGCAATCAGCTGACAACCCAAATTATTACTGCACTAACTGAAGAGTTACACTGACGTACTGGGATTTATTCACTGTAAAATAGTTTTCTCCTCCAGTGGAGACAATCACTTTTAAATGACGAAAGTCAACTACCGACTTCATAGAATATGTAATAGACATTTTTCATATAGGCCTGTGATACAATGTAAGTAGTGCCATTTTAATTGAGCAGTAATCATGTTATCCCACTCTTAAGCTAATGTTACTATACTATAAAACATGTACATTAAGTTTGAAATGAAAACCTGGGAACTGAAGAGATAATAGTGCTACACTTCACGCGTGAGACAACAGCATACGACAGACCTCATTGGCTGCTATGTGGTCATGCTCAATCTCATAAGTAGCATTTAAAAGAAACTGGAGAATACAGTGATTTTGTAGTCAATATGCCTGGAAAAAACTTCTGAGAGAATGCCTTTGGATTCAATCATCAGGCTCATTTCCATGTTATTCGATATGATATAACATCATATTTAATACATCAAAACATTTAAACAAATTTTAATCTGTCATGCTTATTGGGATAGCAACATACAACAACTACTCTGTAACAACAATAGTGAGAAACTGAGAGTTAATTTCTGCATTTTTAGAGATGATAATCCAATATGCTTATATTGAACAGTCTCTGTTGACTATTTAAACAGTCTGGATACATAGCTTGGTGTTCGATCTTGTTGTTTGTAGAGATTTTGGCATATATTTTAATTAAAGTCTCATTTACTTCTGAAAAACAGGGTAAAGTGACATAATCTCTCAGTAAATACTATAATAGGCAGGGAAGGAGAGAAAGCAGCAGTCCATGTGACACTGGGTCTCCTCAGGTCCTGTGTTTGGATAGTTTGGGATAAAACAGATGCCACAGGGCTTCAGTCTACAATGATTCCTTTTAACATCATATTTTTTTCAGTTTATTATTTTTTTTTTTTTTTACTTCATTATAATATTGTAGTTTGTAGTAAAAGAAAAAAAAATGTCCCATACTAAGCTAATATTAGAATTCAGGTCAGGTCAGGCAGAGGAGCAGGCACTGGTACAGCATGTTCCTAAACCACCACACGACACACCTCATTTGTTATATGTAAATATTTCATATATAATACATATGGTGCTGTACAGTAAGTCTTCATATCTGCCTTATTATTTGATAAATCCGTCTATTTGGTTTTACCCCTTCATCTTCTCTAATCAATGATGCTCCAAAGCACAGGGTATATGGTCTCAGTAGGTCCATTGCAAGGCAACTGCAAACTATTTTAGGAAATTTAATTTACCTGAGCAGAAGGTATACTGATTGCAGAAGGAAAACCTGATATATACCCACATAAAGAGAGGAAGAACAAAAAAAGTATTAAATCTCAGTTAGAGTCTGGATCGGCAGTATATATTAGGTTAGGGTTCGCCAGTGCTGTAGTGTAACACAGTTAAGGAGATTGCTAAAAACCTGGTAATGTATATGGATACCTTTTCTCCATCTATCCATCCATCCATCCATCCATCCATCCATTTTCTGAAACCACCTATCCTGTTCAGGGTCGCCTGGGGTCCAGAGCCTGTCCAGGAGGCTACAGGCGCAAGGCAGGGAACAACTCAGGATGGGGCGCCAACTCATCGCATAATGAGGCCATCTTCCTCTGCTGGATAATATAAATATATTTATATCACCGGTGTATATTTATTACAGGATGTTATAAAATTCTTAGGGACAGTGAAAGAAAAAGGTATTTTCAGGGGGTCTGAAAAGTTCTCCTGATATTTGCTAGATTATAACTAGGGATTAGTTTGATTGATGCCAGAGATGGTCCAGTTAGGTGAAACCATACATTGTCTGTTTTTTCTACAATATATAAATAAATATATAAAAATAAAGTCCATACCCATGTTTCTAGCAGCACTTATATAAAGTAATATATCTTGTACGGCCGAGATGATAAGTTTAAATTGTTTCCTTCCAATTGAATTTATAGTCAAGTCAGATACACTGTAAGTCAGCTGTTTGCTGTAGTTAGATATACTGTATATGCCTTCATCCAACGCCACATTCACATCAGATTTAAGACTAGACCACAGGGAGATTGGAAACAGCATTTCTTAAATCCAACATATTTTTATCCTCACAATATATACAGTACG
>JAODLD010000069.1:10045688-10060165 GCA_026781065.1 Mormyrops boulengeri
CTGACGGCGCTTTGTGTTCTGTGGTTGTCGGGGGGGGGGGGTGGGGTGGGGGTGGGGGGGGCGGGGGCGGGGGGGGCGGCGGGCCGGGCGGCGGGGCCCGGCCCCCCCCCCCCCCCGTACATACATAAATAAAAGGAGGCCATAAGCCAAGGAACTACAAGTAGCTTCTGCAGCATCTTCCCAGTGCAACACACTGGCTTTTACTATGTTTCCATTTACTATGTTCAAGGATGATGCCAGTTACAGCCTAATCTTGTTTTTATACACTTTGCTTATAATTCAGACACAGGACGCTAGTGAAGGCTTGCTCTTTATACTGAACCTAAGCTACTTCAAGGGAATGAAACCACATTATGTTCTGAAGAATATCATGGTTACTCATCTGGTAACAAGGTTACTAAATGAAACAAAGTAGTACATCAGCTACAATCTAAATAGAACATGTATCTATAACAAAACCTACTCTCTGCCCCTTGAGCATATACAAGCATGCCAAAGTGTGACTGCATTTGTAAGCAAAGCAGGATAGTGTAGCTGTGCTGGTATCCCCAAAGCAGATCTGCATACTTTGTTATAAGCAACAACTCATTTTGTTCCTGTTGTTTTAACTTGAAATTTTGTAACCTGATCATTTCACACAGCCTAATCCATGACTATAGATCACTGGTTATTTCACACCAATGAAATAAATATTTTGGCTTAATTTTCATACTATTATAAATATATAGGATACACATATTGTACCAGATAGACTTATAAACTTTACCCACCCCATAATGAGTGCATTATCTTAAAAACTACATAGTCTATACTATATTGGATTATGTGCCATTTTGAATTTCTCAAAAAATATGAAGAAGCAAACACTTCTTATAGGCTCATTGTCTACATGAATTGGCATTTATGGGGTTAAAGATATTTGGTAGGCACGGCACGGCAAAGGAAAGGGACCACAAGGGGTCAAAACCAAGGTAGGGAAGATTAGACTTGAACAGAGGGCTTAACTGAGACGCACGCAGCAACAATGACTGGGGAGCTCAAGGCAGGGAAGCACTATATACATCACTGACGAGGGAGCAGACAAGAGGCACCTGGGGGCTGCAATGAGAGGAGAGATTAAACAAGTCACAGGTGTGGCTCGTTACAGTGGAGAAAACGAGGGGAAAGGAATGCAGGGCATGACACAGTTTTAAATTGAATATTATATTATTGAGAATGTATTGTTTTACATGTACACCATTTAAACATTCTTCAGCATTTGTTTAAATATATGCACATATCACTGATAAAACATCATTATCTAGTGCAAACATCTTTGGACAACAGCTAAATAAACTGATCGGTTTCTAATGAAAAAGAATGGCGGCAAGCGTAAGGTTTTGTTCTCCTTTAAAAGACATTCTTCCTCTGCATTACAATGCTTGCAACTGCATATTAAAAAAGAATCACACATAATTAGAAGCTTGTGTATTATATCAGAATTGACGTGTAACCCCCCTGCAGTCAAATATTAATCAATATTACGTTAATTAGACTATTATACCGAATGTGTTCTTCTGGCAGTGACTGAGGAGTTGATTTTTTTATGTCAGTAAAACTCACTTTTTTGTCAGTTTTTTTGGGAAAAGGCTATAATGTTACAATAATCTTATTAAAAACTACATTTGATTATCAGTGTTATGTTACGTTTTGGGCATGTGAGCCAACTTTCATTGCGATACCTCATATTTAACAAACATTTTTGCAATACGTCTAATAGTAAGTATGTAGTCCTAACCAGTGTTGTCGTATTCAGTTTTGGTTTTGGTCTCAAGACCACTTTGTCTCTTACTTTGTTTTGTCACAGAACTGAAAGCATTTCTACTAGGTCTTGAATTGGTCTCAGATTATGGTTTGGACTTGTAATTTTAGAGTGAAACACAAGATAAATTTTGGTTTTTTTTTTCACCACAGTGTAGAGCTAGGCGATATAAACAATATATTGACTTACAGTCATATAAAATTTATGTAAAATAAATAACATATATGCAATAAGGAAATGAGAAACTTCAATAAACTGTCAAAGGAACATTGCTGTATTGCACACATTGCACATATCACACAGAAATGAATGCAAGTCCAACCAGTCACAGTGGAGTGTTTTAAGAATGGACAACCTGCAGCAAGATTGAGCTGGCATGTTTTTGTAACATGCACGAATTCTGAGCCAATTCAGGGGCTGCATCCTTCTAAGACTGCATTCAAAGGCTGAATTGGTCAGCTGGTAAATGAGTGCAAGAGGCTGCAAGGGCTCAAAATGGCATAAATAGTAATGGGACACCCCATTGCGACGTTACCTTGACAACACCAAAGCATGTTCTTTACTATTGTGGGTCTGGGACTTTTTATTTTGAAATATGCACTTTCTTCATGGCCAGGGCACTTGAGGGACTGAATTCAATGATTAAGAGGTGTGTCACAATATTTTTGTCCATATAGCTACACGGAGCACCCATATGTGACTCTGTCCTAATAGAATCTGATCTGGTGAAGTCTCATTGTGTTGTCATCCACAAAGGTTTTATCAGTAATGAACTTGTGCCCTCCAAAATAGTGAGGGGGGATGGATCAGACTAGGTTACCAGGGTGATCATAGGAGAGACCACCACCATACCACCTACTTCCAAATGTGTGGTGTGAAGCAAGGTGGAAGACCCAAAGCCAGGTGTTCCAGCTGTACTACAGTCTTTGAGCATCACAGAATCTGTAGTCTCTGGAAGCTTTGCTACTACCATGGAGAAGCAGGTGTCGGTCAGGCCATACTATTTTTGATCTACCTGATCTATTTCCAAGACTTGGTTGGTGCTACTAGTGAAACACTCAATGAGGAGCAACAACCATGTTTTCTCCAGGTGCTATTAACTTATCAATACCTCATTGCCATGCTGATTGCGACTTGGGTTACCTGTCTGCTGTCATGCACAAGACTGACATGGGATCAGGCAAGCCTGCATGCCAGCCAGTGAGGACATCTCATGAATTCCAAGGTGAACAGGATATGTCTTGTCAAGCCATGCTTAAAGTAGTTGTCATTATACCGTCATCATTGGAGTGGGCCTAGCTGGTCATTTTAATACACAAAATAGGATGGAGGAGTACAATGGTGCATAGATTACCACTGCCTAAACTGTCTTATGGTCAGGGATGCACATCCTTTGCCCAAGACTGAGGAATATTTTGATGTTCTTGGGGGAGCTACTATGTTCTCAACACTTGAACTTCAGTCTGGATATTGGCAGATAGCAGTAAATAACAAAGACCATGAGAAGATAGCATTCATCACCAAATGGGACCTCTATGAGTACACCTACATGCCATTCGGACTATGCAATGCTCCATGTATGTTTCAGAGAGTGGTGGAGCTTCAATGGGAAACATTATTGATCTACTTGGATGGTGTCATTGTCCTGGGTAGAGGAGTGAACGAAATTCTGGTCTTCAAGCATTCCCAGAGCTATGGGTTGAAGCTGAAGCCATTTAAATGTCGCTTGCTTCAACAGAAAGTTCGCTTCCTGGGGCCAATTTGAGGGTACTGACAGGATTAGCCCAAATCCAGTTCTGGTGCGGGATGTACAGCTCTGGGAGCCCCCATCAGCCTGCAAGACTTGCAAGTGTGTAATTACTATCGCAAGAATGTTCCAGCTTATGCAAAACTGGCAAATAAGTTCTGACTCTGTTAGCCACAGGTCTTGCGGTGGTGCAGAATTTTCTACTATTCCCAGGAGGGGGTAGGGGCTCAACACCCAACCTTACTGTTACAAGTTCTAGCTTCCGCACAATGAAAGGTCCTGCAGGCTTGCCGCAAATCTTGCACTCTGGTCATCTTGGAGAAAGAAAAACCCTTGAGCATCTATGCCAGAGCTACCATTGGTATGGGATAGGTGAGGGTGTCCACCTGTTTGTAAAGAGATGTCCGCCTGCAGTGCATGCAAAGATAGATGGCCAGTGAAATGTGCCAAGCTGCAAAGCTACTAAGCTGCATCACCTCCGGACTATCTCCATTTAGACATCCTCAGGCCATTTCTAGTATCTAGCTGTGGGAGGAAGTACATCCTGCTCATCATTGATCAGTTTATCCAATGAGTGGATGCCTTTCCTGTTCCTCATCAAGAGGGACAAACAACTGCCTGGAAGCTGTACAACTTTCTTGCTCAGTTTGACCCCTCCTCAAGTTTCACATAGACTATGATGGCAATTTTGAGAATTCTCTGTTTCAGAGTGCATGCAAGCTTCTGCAGATCACAAAGACAAGGGCCACCCTCTACACACCACCTCTAACAGACATGTAGAACATTTCAACAGAAACTTATTCCAGATGATCTGTTGCCATGTAAACCAAAACCAGAACAACTGTGAGAAGCACCTGCCACAACTCACCTCACCTAACAGACTCATGCTTGGCCGAGAGGTGTACCAACCACAGAATATCCAGTCTGGAGCTGCGGAACTCAAATCTGAGGGCAGCAGATTTCCTGAACCTGAAAGAAAGACTTAAGGCGGCAGGCAGAAAATACAGCTAGAAAACCTGTCCGCACTGTATAAGAACATCAGAAAAAGATGTCTGCTGTTCAAGCACAAGATTTCTCACAGTGCTAGCCAGGATTTTTAAAATACCAAGGTCAAAGGTGATAGCCCTTCCAATCACATAATGGATCATAGTTATTGGAGTTGTAGAGTAAATACTGAGGACTTGACCTTAGTGTCCGCAGTGGTACAGGAAAAGGCATGAGTGCTAGGTAGTATCGTGACCACAAGTTTCTCTGCATGCATGGAATTACTGAAGGGAAGAGATGAGAATTGGAAAAAGACATGTATCTTGGTGGCATAAGCTTTAAGGAACGCAAGGCTGCAGCACACAAACAATAAACTCGTTTGACGTTATTATGGATGAAACTGCCAATCTGATTTATTTATGTATTTTACTCCTGCTGCTTCATTTGTATAATGACAGTCCACGTCAAACAGCAAAACCTGATGTTATGAACAGCAATCGCAAAACCCAAAAATATTGAAATGTGATTTTTTTCCCAATATTGTTCAACCCCAAATAGATATACTGAGGATGTGGTGAAGGGGGCTGGGGGGATGCGCCCGCCCCCGCCCAGTCCCATTTATTTCTGGTTCCCATCACTTGTCCCAACTGTTATTTTCACTTTTAATGTATATCACTATTTCCAATATGCTAAAATCATCAATCAGCCAGTACACTTATTATAAGGAACTGATCCTCGGTGACATAGGTCTTCTCCACTAGAGGTTCCATCACTCTTCTCCACCCATCTCCTCTTCTTCAGAGAAGATGCTGCCTTTTGATGTCATCTACTGCTGCCTCTGTTTCTCCAATAGGAATTTCAGCAGAACACACATCCATACTCATAACCCATGAAAAGAATATACTGTAATTAAATGTATGTTTAAGCTGAAATCAATAGTGGCCCTGTTTAATGTATTTTCTCCTATGGAAATGCTGCTTAGCCCTCGGAGCAATCGATAGCCCTCAATATGATCAGCACGATGTAATGAGGTCCTGGACATTGCGAGTGGCACATCCCAGGTGGTGAGAATAGATAGTGACATTTCCACCTCCATAATCCTCAATCCAGGAGCCACCGAGGGACCAGCCCCCTCCTATACTCCCTGTACACCAATGATTGTGTTGCATGCTCTGCATGCTCAGCACCATCATCGGGCTTGGCAATGGCACCATCATGGTGGGATTCATCACTAACAACAATTAAACTGTCTATAGGGCGGACTGAGAGCCCTGGAATTATGGTGCCAGGACAACAAGCTCATCATCAGTTTTATTTCAAAAGGAGATTAACATGGGCTACAGGAAGAAACGGGGGAGAACAAGCAGCAATCCACATTACTGGAGTCGAACATTGCGGACAGATTGGACTGGCACATCAATACCTTTTCTTTCTGTCTTGTTAAACATTACTACTCCTTTCTGTATACTTTTTTATTAAGTAGTTTTTTATTTAGTTTTACATTTACAGTGTAAATGACTGGATGTTTTTTTTTTCGTTGCATTTGAAGGGGCAGCTGCTTTGAAATTTCGTTATACATGATATTATGGTAATATAAAGCTTCTAATTGTAATTCTCTAAGAGGCTTATGAAAATTTGGTGTAGCTTCCTAGCTCCTTACTGCCTTCTATAGATGGATAGATGCATTGCGCAAAGTACGCTGACCGAGTCCAACGGCTGTACCGCTAGCTAGTAATCGACATATCTTATTTCCCATGGAATCAGTACAGATATGCTTAAGTTTCTTCACTTGATTAATGCATTTTGACTTACTTTTGTTGAATAAAGAGTGACAATGAAATTCTTGTCTTCTGAGGCTAAGATGTCAGGGCCAGATGATTGTTATTTATGCTTTGATATGTAATTGTTATTTATTTATATTATCCACACCCTTATAGCCTATATGTAAACCAAAGAAATGAAAGAGGGTGTACTCTTTCACATCTCTGTATATAAATTCCAAACCATAACTTAGTGTGTAATGTTCTATCTGAAACATATATCCCTAACATGAATTATTGTGTTTAGTTTCCAGGTTTGTATTGTTAGATATATGTGTTTGCTATGACTAGCCAGGCTAGACTCTTGTGAGAGATGCTGGTACCTTATCCAATCACGGTGAAGCAGTCAGGGATCCGTCTGCCCGGCGCTTTTGAAAATTCAATTATTTTATGCTATAGAGAGCAGATGTTGACCAGCAGTGCAGGGTGACAACAGCCACCCAGCGCACAATCTGAGAAAATGAATCAGCTGTGCCTTAGCTTGGACAAAGCTGCGGTACAAAGTGGATCTGACTTTTCACAGAGCAAGTGGATACTCCTTATTTCTGTATACTGTTTGATTTTTGCAAGCGTAAGTAAGGCTTATTACAAATCTATGTATAATGTATGTGAATATGTGCAAGAGTATTCCTTGGTTGACCAACTAGTATAATGCTGTATTAGAGCACTGATTTTAATTTGTTAATTTGATTTCATTTGATCTGGTTATGTTTACAAATAGCTAATCATTTTCTATGATGATTTGTAATTGGGTGTTTTCATGAAGGCAGTGGTTTAAGTATTAAATCAATTGATATTAATGGTATTTACTGTCCTCATTTTAACTTTCTGTAACACTTTAGGAGAATAAATCATTTTGTCTTTCAAAGTTATATTAACTTTTTGACACTAATAATAAACGTGAAAGTACTGGGGTTATAAACCTGTTACTTGTAGCATGATTGTGGTACACACAGGATAACAAAATCTCTGTATGACAGTGTAAACTGTCTTTTGAAAATACAATTTTAAGGACAGTAATTTAAATAAATTGAGTGTATACAGATTTATAGACGGTATATTTTTTACTGATTTATTAGTACTGTATTCAGACAAAGTCTCTTTTTTCATCTTGTATTAATGGTCTCAGGATCAGTGGTGGAGATACTTGGATGAGGAGACAAACTATAAATAAGAGATCAGTCATGTTAGTAGCGAAGCTCTCCTCTTAGATGTAGTAGATAGAGTGTTACTAGAGTTATATAATGGACCTTTATATTGTGTTACAATTCCCACATACTGTACACTGATACAATTATCCATTTAGAAATACCAACAACAAAAAGCTTTGGCTTTTGTACTATCCAGCTCTGTTATACATATATTTTGCTTGTGAGATACTGATATGCTTTATATCCATTGTGTAAATTGATTATGACTTTTACTAGCATTAAACCAGCATTAACCATAACTATAAAAGGCAGGAGGTAATAATCAGCAGGGATTCGTTGGTACTATTGAAAACACGCCCATAACCTATATTAAGTCATTAGAGGAAGAGCCCTAGCTTGGCACGTTCTGGCTGTTTTTAACTTACAGTGTCACAAAGCTTTTTATAAACAAGGATAGCCTATTAACAGGTCTTGTTCCAAGTTCTTGAACACTGACATTGTATACGGAAATTAATTGATCATGCTACTTTCCCCCCACATTTATATAACAAATATAACGTAGGATTATTTTTCCCAGAGGTCTTTTGTAAAGATGAAGAGAACCATTTTTATGATGCTCCCCAGGGTGTTCATCATATAATTTATAAGACATCCAAGATTATCTTCTCTAGAGGCACAAAGCATCACCTAAACCGTGAGTCTTACCATCTGCACTGAACACTGGTAATTACAAGTTGCTATTAAACCTCATAGCTCTTGGAAAGATACCGAGGAAGCTCACTCTCTGAACTTGTATTCCCATGTTGATTGTTAACTTATTAAATGTCACGGCATTACAAAATGTAATTTATTATGAAATAATCTGTTTAGCAAGCAAGATGTCTCAGTCATTTCCTTCTAGTAATGACTTTGTCATCTTCATTGTTCTGTTTGTCTAGAGAACAGAGCAGCAAACTAATAATAATACTTATAAGAACTCTGATATTATAGAGTAAATTGTAACCAATTTAAAATGAAACTCAGTGAAAAAATAAAAACGAATAAAAAGAAAAGACAGGCATGACAGAAGATTTCAAACAAGATTTTTTTATCTATGCTTTTCTCTTAATACTGTAGTTACAGCACTGATGTTTTCCCATTTTACTTAATTATTCCAAGTACTATGTGAAATTAATATAGAGGCTATTTCCATTACTTTATTTTATAGAGGTCTGTGGTACAATGTAACATTTATTGTAATATTTATTACTTGTATTGAATTTGTCTTTGCATGGAGATAAATGTTTAATATTGCCAACTATTGGATTTCTTTGCATTACTTCATTAAGAAAGTCTCTTTACTTATCTAGGTGTTTTCAAGGAATACGCTTGTTTTTCCATATTCTGTGCTTATGTTATCAATAGTTCCTTTTTGGAAGTCTTCCCTTGACACTTGGCGTTATCTGTCTGGATCACTTTCCTTTTCTCTGGCTCTCAAATCTCATATCTTCAACTAATAAAGAATTCTCGGTGCACTTCTCTTCCTTATTTCCATCTCAATGGAATATTACAGAACATATATATCGATGTGTAAATGATATGATATTCTGCATCTATAAAGATTATTTGGCAACACTTTACTTGAGGGGGCACAAAAACTTAGTAGTAACTCAATTGCTACTGCAATATAAATCATGAGCACATATATTAGCTACTTGTGATAAAAGATGAGTAATGATTCATTAATGATGAAGGAACATGAGATCAGCATGTAACTAAGACTTAGTTAATTAATATATAAGTAATAGTATAATATGACATTATTTGTGCCCCCTCAAGTAAAGTGTTATCGATTCTTCTTTAGTATTTCGAAATCTATATACATTTTAAAAATGTGAACATAGCTCTGAACATAGCTCTTGTTACTGTTAATAATACAAAAACACTGGAAGTTACCTGAGTCGTCGTTTACAATGTTTCTATTTTATTTGTAGAATATGTGACAGCGTCATAATGAACGCAAGTCACAACAGCACAGACGTCAGTCTGTATCTGGCCGACAATCTGCAAGGAAAGAAGAGTTTCCTGGACACCGCTGCTATTGCAGGGAATCAGTGGCCTGAACATCAAAGTGAAACTGACCCATTTTTCAGCGAGAATTCCAGCATAAAAGCCTTGACAAATGCTACATTTACAGCCAATTTGGTGTACGATCCCCTAGGGGGGCATCAAATCTGGCAGGTCATCCTCATCATCTTCTTTTCTGGATTGTTATCCTTAGTTACAATCATTGGTAACATTCTTGTACTGGTTTCATTCAAGGTGAACAAGCAGCTGAAGACAGTGAATAATTACTTCCTCCTTAGCCTTGCATTTGCAGATTTAATCATCGGTCTTTGTTCAATGAATCTTTATACTACTTATATAATAATGGACCACTGGGCTTTGGGAAACTGGGCATGCGATTTGTGGCTTGCCATTGATTATGTAGCCAGCAATGCCTCCGTTATGAATCTTTTAGTTATAAGTTTTGATAGATACTTTTCTATAACCAGACCTCTCACTTATAGGGCTAAAAGAACAACAAAAAGAGCTGGGATAATGATTGGATTGGCATGGTTAATCTCTTTTGTGCTTTGGGCCCCTGCCATTTTGTTATGGCAGTACTTTGCAGGAGCACGCACCGTGCCAGTTGATAAATGTCTCATCCCGTTTCTCTCGGAGCCCATCATCACCTTCTGCACAGCGATAGCTGCATTTTATCTGCCAGTCACCATCATGATTGTGCTGTATTGGAGGATCTACAAAGAGACGGAGAATCGCTCGAAAGAGCTGGCGGTTTTGCAGGCCTCAGGCAGCAGGAGAGAAAAGTCTCACTTCATTCACCAGCTTGGCAGTTCCCAGAGTTGCAGCATTTTTGAGATGACACAACTGGCACACACGCGTGTGCCCAATAGAACATTAAGCTGCTTCAGTTTCTGGCCCAATACCGCGGGACAAGGCTGTGAGGGGGAGCAGGACCACAGCAGCAGCGACAGCTGGAACAACATGGGTGTCTCCAGTGAGCAGTCGGTCTCTTCAGATGAGGAGGAGATACCTGAACACCATTCCATCTTCTCCATCGTTCTCAACCTTCCTGGCTTGAAGGCAGATAGCAGGCTGCAACTTATATCTCCTGAGGCGCTGAATGTTTTGGAGAATACAGAAAGGTCTATGGAGGAATGCAGGGACAGCACCTTGACAAAAGGTGGAAACAAGAAGGAGGTCCATAGCTACCATCAGCACTTCTCCGAGATATCTGTCCAGTCGATGTCCACCTGTGCAACCGTGAGCACAGGCAGAGTAGCCCTGACTACCAAGTCTCCAATGGCAGCTATTTCCAACAAAGATGCTTCCCTGGCTAAGCAGTTTGCCTTAAAGACAAGGACACAGATCAATAAACGCAGAAGAACAACCCTCATCAAAGAGAAAAAAGCTGCACAAACACTGAGCGCAATCCTATTTGCCTTCATTATTACATGGACGCCCTACAATATCATGGTTCTGGTGAATACTTTCTGTAATGGCTGCATTCCAGAGGCTCTATGGGCTCTGGGCTACTGGCTTTGTTATGTCAATAGCACAGTGAATCCAATGTGTTATGCCTTGTGTAACAAAGCTTTCCGGACCACTTTCAAAATGATCCTGCTATGTGAGAGAGAGAACAGAGAGCAGTTCCGGCAGTTTGAGAAGAAGCAGTCGGCAGTTTTCTGCAGCAGGGTATTTAAAGAACCTAGAGCGTCTGAAGAATCTACTGTACATTTTGATTGGTCTGTGGACCCTTAAAGTCATCCTCTGTTTGTCCAATAACTTTCTCAATGGTTAATGTTTGAATTGAAAAGGTGTGCTGTGGGCATTCATTTGATCAAGACAAGTGCCATTATCTTCTGACAAGGCAACTAATACAAACAAGGCATGCCTTGCCTTTCGGTAAATTTACAGAGCTTCTTTGCTATAGCACAATCTACACTTTATGGATGATTAAATTGAATGTTCTAGTGATATTATGTTTCCTTTAATTGTATCTTAGTGTATTTAACTTTTTTTTTTCAACGGTTGTTGATATCTGGTGGTTGTTTAAGAGTTGTTTAAATGGTTATTTCTGACATTACATACAGCATATTTTCCATTTTATGTGATATAATTTGATATAATTTGGCAACTGCAATAGTAGCTGCATATGATCTATTTACATAGTGTATAGACAAGTGTTCTGATTAATGTTTATAGACTCAAAGTATGTGCTAATATGAAAGATACAGTCATACTGAATAAGGACAGTGCTGAACTGACTCCTTTGTGCAATTGATTATAGCTTGTATAAGTAGAAATGCATGTCTCAACACTTAGATTTAAAAAAAAGTCAAAACTTGTACTTTATTACCTTGAATTTTCCTAGAGACTAGCCCTGAAAGTGTTTCCCAAGGACATCCATCTCACGTTAGCAGCACAATCCTTTTACAGTGGATGAACACCGCCCCCTATTGTTATCATCTCTTAATGTCAGTAGATGATAATGTTAGACATGGAACTGCATTTTGCCTATGCAGTGTATACCATGTTGTAGGTTTTTGGGAAAACATATTGCATATCTCTTTTTCCTCTCTTAATATTTAAATGAGTTCAAATATTAAATAAATGAAGACTTAGATGTCAAATAATAGAATGAAGTATTTTGTCATGTAGATAAAGGTGACTATTATCTAGTGAATTGGACTCTACTCCTATCCATGTAAACAATTGTCCCTTTTGTTAAATGGAGCGTAAAAATAATTTTTGTCTATAAAATTCAATATTGTGTGAATTTGTGTGTACTTTGTGATGCCCGAGTGAACATTCCAATGACTATACACATCACAGTGTTTAATATACCATTAAAAAATTAACACTTCTTATTCAAATCTCCTATTTTATGAAAAACTTTACCTTTATAGCATCTCATACAGGGTTACTGTATGCTTTGATTTCTGGCAAAGGCCCTAGGCTCACCATGACCCTAAACTGGGTACGTGCTGGTGGATGGATGGATGGAATTATTAGTTATTCATGTGCATTTGGTAAAATATGCAGCATAACATGTGACAAAACAACATAGTACAAAAAATAGTATGTAATTGAAATGTATCTTTAACATGAAAAATAAATGCAATATCTATGTGTCAGGACCACCGGGCGAGCAGGGAGATTACGGAGCGGGGAATCAGGGTTGAGAAGACTGAGGGTCAGAAATGAGGGGTTTATTACGGAAAACAACACAGCCAGCTACAAAACGGTTGAGACATCAATGACAGGACTGGGGAAACATACTTGAACACAGACTGAAATACACAGGACTCATTGGAAAAGACAGGAAACAGCTGGTAACAATCGGGATTCCACACGAGGTTAATGAGGGGGCGTGGCACACAGGAGGATTGGACGAGCAGGACGTGACACTGAAAGCTTTCCCAGAACATTAGTAGGCACTCTGTCTTTGAAAAATTATTGTTAATTATCATATTCATGGGAGTTTGTGTGTTATATTAGCTACTGTCCTTAAAATAATGGAATTTAATTATTAATGTCTATATGCATTATAAAACAAAAAAGTACCATGGCTGTACCAACAAAAGAACAGCAGTTTGTATGACATATTAATTGCTGACTGATTTTATAAAATTGGTTTTTACTTATCGAATATTTGTCTGATTTATGTAATCTAAACTAATAATACAGATTAACCTCACTTAACGACCTACCTGTTTACTGACAGCACGGACTTCAGACCAGCTCTCCGACCAGTCAGTATTGTTCTCTGTACGAGAACTTCAGCTGTGGAAATTGCAGCACGGCGTCTCAGCGTCAAGCAGTTATGCAAATTAAAACGAAATTATGAAGGTGGAGTTTCCTTTAGACCTTTTCTTTATTCAGAATAAATAAAAACAATTACCTGTATTTACAGTATGCAAACCTAAGTAATGTGTATTAGAGCCGATTTCCTCTATTCTGTTTATTACACTATACAGTACAGTACTGTATAAACATTTATAAACAGGATGCACATAACTCGTACGCAGGTAGGCATCCACCCATGGAAAAGAAAAAGTAATTAAACTCTGTAAGATTTAGATTTTATGATGAGCATTTCTATGATGAACTAGAGAGGAAAACCTACAAGCAAATTTTGGAAGAACAATCCACATACAGCCTTCTAACGCAAGGGGGTTTATGATAGAACCAAAACAGCAAAAAAAGAACCACAAGGGGGCAACCATGAGGAACAACCATCAGGGACAAACTGAAACACAGGGAGCCAACAGGAAGAAGCCTGAGGCCTGTCAAACTGGTGGGGGGGGGGGCACCATTGCCTCCTGTCATACACCTGGAGGCGATGGGACTCTCACAGAACAGTGGGAGGTCCATAACTGATTGCATCATCAAAGTCATCTACCCCCCAGGACACAAGCACCTCAATAATTTGTAAGTTAAATAATTTATTGCATAGCTAATATTTGCTTATTGCATAACTAATATTTGTTCCTCTCCCAATTGGAACACTGACTTCAAACAGCAAACCATCTTTATCTTCCTGCAGTCAGATGGTAACATTACATCTTACATTTTCTGCGCACCACTACACAGAGTAAGGATTGTGTCTGCAGTGAAGTTATTCAATTTCTTCAGCTTAACAAAATGTCATTTTTAGCCCTTCCCTGCCACTTGTAAAGGAGTTATTCAGTGTTCATTAGGAGAAACAAATAAAAAGTTCGATCTCCAGATGGACCACATGAAGCTCCAAATTATAAAGTGCCAACCAGAAATTGAATGATTAAACGTCTGTGAAGATTCTCAGTCATCCAGGTGAAACTGTCTGGTGGTTGAGTCATGGCAACTAGACTTCTCTCTTGTAAGGTAGAAACGTTTCACTGCTCATCCAAGCAGCTTCTTCAGTCTGGCAGACTTCAGACTGAAGAAGC
>JAODLD010000069.1:10071979-10088830 GCA_026781065.1 Mormyrops boulengeri
ACATTTTAAACTGAATTTGAGAAAACACTTCTTTACACAGCGTGTAGTTAGAGTATGGAATAGTCTTCCTGCTAGTGAAGTGCAAGCTAAAACCCTGGGTTCCATTAAAACTCTGAGCTATTAGTTAAGTTCTCCCTAAACGAGCTTGATGGGCTGAATAGCTTCCTCTCATTTGTAAATTTCTTATGTTCTTATGTCATTTCACCATGCTTTCTGGGGTTAATTTTTCTTTAGTACAGTTATAATAGCCTTAATCATACAATAATTTATTGCAAATTGCAAATATAATAGGAATTGTACAATTAAATGACAAATGGAGATATTGTATTTGATAATGTATTTAGCTGTTTGAAACAATATTTCTACATGTTTGATATGTACAGTTTTTTTATTAGTACGTTAAACTGGTGCAATAAATGAAATTTAACAGTTATCAGTATTTCATCCATTAGCCTATAATTGATTAGTATTATATTTGCATGCAAAATTTTGCATTGATGTTGGGTGTTTATCTTATTATTTTCAAAGAGAATCGAATGGAGCATTGGTGTGGGAAAATATAGAGGAGCCATCAGTGGACTTTGATGAATTTGTCAATCTATTTTCAAAATCTGCTGTGAAAGAAAATAAAATGCCATTGTCAGATACAATCACTAAATCAAAATCTAAACAGGTAAGCCATTGTAATGACCATAGCCTTTTAATCACAGTCTTTCGTTTAACGTACAAAATTATTTTAGCAGTTTTACCATATACAATAATACATTAAAAGATATTAACATGCTGCTGATTGTTGTTTGTGCTTCGTTATTATTAAATTAGCTATAGTGTTATAATTGCGTATGTGTCCTGCGGCGGACTGGCAGGCCATGCAGAGTGTCCCCTGCATTGTGCCCCGTGCTGCCTGGGATTGGACCTAGGCCCCCAGTGACCCTGACCAGATTAAGCGGCTGGAAGATGAAGGAATATATCCAAAAATGTCTTTTAAAATAATTCTATTTTTTTAGAATCAGCAGATGACATATGCTGAATGATATGTAAAAGGAAAATGACAATTACCCGACCTGACAGCAGCATATGGAATGGCTCTGAGGTTTATACAGCTTTCTAATGGAAACTATAAACATTCCAAGCTTGGAAACAATTATGTCTGTTCGATTTTTCTTCAACTGTGCTGAAGTCCCATTCCGCCACTCCAATGGCAGTATACATTGATCATTTTACATTTCCATCCTGACTTTGTTTGCTTCTACCCATCCATTGTGCATCACATAAGGCCGTGATACGCGGAATGAGTTTTAGCCATGTTTCTGCTGGGAGCAATAAAGCGAGGAGTCTCTCATGCAGTGGGTGAACTGTGGTTTGGCATGTGTTCAAGGTGGGAACCATGTGGCTGATGTGGCCTGTAATGACTGAACTGTCAAACTAGTACATCATGCTGATCTTGTGTATCTTAGGAAGATGGTAGTGATGAAAGGAATGGGGTAACAAACTGTAAGTTAGATATAAACATTCCTAATCTGTGTCAAGTTTTCAAAGTTTTAAGAATACGCTGCGTCTCTGCATTTCAAGGTGCATGGGGCAATATGTTGAGCATCGGACAGCTAATGGTTAGGGGATTACTCATACTATAAATAATACTAATAATACTAATAATAATACTAATACTATAAGTAAATTCTTTACTTTTGTTGCTGCTATTCATTTTAAGATATTTTAAGATTTAACACATCGCACATACTTTTTTCTTAGTAAGTGCACCCTCTTTGTAAACATTTATTAGTTATGTATCGTTTATTTAAGGGGACTGTTTTAGCATCCCCATCCTTATCATTTTATTATTGGGTGTCTACAAGTTAATTCTCATATGTAGGCACTTATGAATCTCATTTATCAGTATAGCAATATTACTGATTTTTATTAATCTAACGTTTTTTTTCTAATTCAACATAAAGAGTGAGTAGTCTAAGTTAAGTCTGAAAATGACCCTGACTTGCAAATGTTATGTCGAACTCTATTGCATAGCTAAACAGATGTACCCATTAACACAAAATCTCGTACCCATATATTAACTGTCTTTGTATATTGTGATCTGTGTGTTAAGCTAAAGTTTGGGCAGAGCTGAATTAAACCTTTTTGTGGGTCGAGCTCCTAAGCAGCTTTAGAATGAGTGCACAGTACCTCTTCACAGATCAATAAAAAAATATCCCAGATAAAAAAATCCAGTTGCATATTTTTTACATTATTACATGTTTCATTATATCGTCCAAAATATTTTATAAGAAGAACTGTTATTGATGAGAGTGAAAATGTCACTGGTTTGTCAGTCTAAGCTGTGGGGGCTTTACCCGCTGTGCCGGAATTTATATAAAATCAAGGGAATGTCAAGATAACACTGTTCTTTGCGTTTAGGGGGCAGGATACTGCCAAATTTATACAAACCTGAAAACAGACATCACGTGATTTACTGTTGGTCAACAAGAAACATATTTTTTTATTTCTGACAAGTTCTGATGCATTCACTTTGATTTTATTTTTTTACACATATGGCCTTTCGTCTAAACAATCATCCTAAAATATGTTATCTATGTGAGCTGTGTAAATTTCAGTCTTGGTTTCGTTTAGTAATTATTTCGTAGTTTGTGGGACCTTGAGAGCCATAAGGAAAACCTTTCACCTTCCAGCGTTCTCTTTTATTTCATTTTTGATCAGTCGCTCTGATTGTTCTGTCTTCTATGTAAATATTTCTGAAACTGCCGTTTCAGGCAAGTGCAAAAACCTTCATCTGGCATTTCCTTTCCTGTATAAGTCAAACTGAGTACAATTGTATTTATTACCATTCAAAAAAAGATAGTACTGTAGATTCAGCAGATCCTAAGGAGGAATAAAGATTGATCTGGGCACATCCTAAAGTTATTTTCCTAAATGACATTTTTTCACAACATCACAAAAATATGGAAAAACACTGGAAGCATTTTGTAATTGCACCTAAGGGCTTTCTTTGATATTTTCAAGCTACACTAAGATTTAAAGGTTTATGGGGATTTTTTAAGCATACCCACTCAAAAAACAAACCTTTGTACTGGGAGCCAGATGTGATTCCAGCTGTGCTATTGGCAACTGGATAGCATGGTTTTCTTCATAACCCAGACTTCCACTGGTAGCCAATGAAGGGTGGCCAAGAGGGATGAGAAAGTGATGTGAAAATGTTTATGTCAAGGAATGGCAGTCTTAGTGGGCTTGGGTGGTCTCGCTATATACAAACTGGAGCTAAGTGTTACAACAAAGCATATTAGAGATATGGGAACCACAGACAAAAATAAGACAAAAATAAGATCAGAGGACCCAGTTTTGAATTCAGTAAGACTACTGTTGCTAGACTTCTGTGGTGAGGAGACACAGTCGTCCCCGGACTGCGAAGCTAGATATCGGCAGTGGTTGTGGAACTTTGTACAACAACATGATCAGATGACTGACAGTTCCAAGAACATTGAGTTAAAATTTAATTATAAGTAAAAAATTAATGTGATGTAAATTTTACGTGGTTATACAAAACATAGACTGTGAATACCAAGAAATGTTGTATCTCATTGTTACTATATTTCTCAAATAAGAATGTGAGTAGAAGTCTCTCTTCTGCATTTTTTGGGGACATGAGACATCTTGTACACAATAATAATAATAATAATAATAATAATAATAATAATAAGAAGAAGAAGAAGGATAACACTTTCTTACCACTACATTTTAAATGTATTTTATGCCCCTTAGGACAAATAGATCATTCATCTATTTACTTATTAATTTATTTCTTAATTATTTTTTAAAAGACTCAGAATCTAGACCTTTTCAGAAGGAAAAACAAATCAAGACTCTTTATTCAAACATGTGAGCCAAAATAAAACATATATTAAATGGGAATTAGAAGATTGTAACCTGATTGTGACTGCTTCCTATTATTTTCCAGGTGGTGAAATTACTGAATAATAAACGTTCTCAAGCAGTGGGGATTCTAATGTCTAGCCTTCACCTGGACATGAAAGACATACGTCACGGTGAGTAATGGGTCTCCCCCAGCATTTATATGGGTGGTGCTCATGAAAAAGATGGCTGTCCTCCCAGTCACGTTTCAGAAGGCCCTGCTGAGGATCCACCTTTTATTTGATCCTAAATTTCACACAGGATCATGCTGGTAGTTTAGTTGAGCCAGTGTAGGGCAAACTGCTGGAGCTGTGCATGGCTACAGTATTAACACTGTTGCTTCTACTCAGCAGACTCTGAAGAAGAAAAAATCTGATACAGTGCAGCAAAACTGCCCAGAGAGATTCCACCTTTAATAAATAACTAAATATATGATTGCAGTACCCAGCAAGGTATGCATTTCTTAACAATAATCTACCAAAGTGTATTTCCCATACACTTTTATGCTGAGTTCATTCATTATTACATGCTATATTTTTGCTTCATTTTCTATGACCTCACAATATATTATGAAAGAGCCTGTGTTTCTGTGTTAGTTTGCCTGTTTTTGATAATTTTTTAATGAAAATATTACTGTTAGAAAATTCAGCATGAACATATCTATGCTAATCTTCTAATTCCAGGTCAACTAATTTCTTTATGCTAATTTTCTAACATTATTATATGAGAAATGTTGCATTTTAAACCCATTTAGGATATTTATGCAGGTTTCCCTAAGTGAAAAATCATTAACAATTTCAGTTTCAAACTAACAAGTTCAAATATATTTTATTATATTGTTCTTGTAAAGAACAGTTATTTTGGCATACAACCGGGTTCTTTTTTATTTATTTTATTTTTGTATAGTTTATATAGCTTATGCTGTGTATTAAAATGCAGACCCCAAATGTCTGATGTCGGTAATTTTGTGATAAATGTTTCTGTGGTACCAGTAATGAAATATGTGGGTATAATGCATATTGACACAGTGCAACCAGAACACTGCACACATCTGCTATGGCTTAGGTTTCATTAAATGAATTCCTCAGAAATTTATGATGTTTATGTTACAGTTAATATGGTGCTGGCAACATGAATTTTAGGACCTCCTTAGTTGTTATACAGAAATTTCTATGGGTGTCTGTCTGTCTGTCTGTCTGACTGACCATCTGTCTATCTATCTATCTATCTATCTATCTAAACTAGTTGTTTATGTTGATCTGGGACTTTTGTGTATAGATTCAAAATTATTTTGAAATTATATGAATCGTCTCAACCGATATCTCACATTTACTTTTTTCTGATTAAAATTAGGGTATTATTGGTGATGATGTCACTGGCAATTTAATTTATCTGGGGATTATTTTCTAAAGAGAATGCTGTAGTTGTGGCATTACATGTATCAATATGTAAATTATGTAAACAGTGCATACCATATTGTTGCTGGGAATAACCACCAACACTGAGAAATAATTTCCACAAATCTATTTACGTACAGTACTACAATGGGGCACATCTGCTGCAAGAAGCTTGGCATGTAAGGCTTAATGACAATAATGCATTGTTCTCAGTAACTTGCAAACAAAAATGATTATGGTTTCATTTTCTTTAATTGCATTTCCATAGTTACTCCGAATGTTGTTTGATTTTAAAAATGGACTCATGCTAAAAAGTATAGAGTTTTTATAAAACGTTCTCAAACATTCCCAGTTGTAGTTTTAGAGAGAGGCGCCGGTGCTGGCGCCAAGGGGTGATTTTATTATTTTGGAAGCTGGCAGATGGAAGTTAAGTTGTAGACAGAAATCTGAAAACAATGTTATGGTCCTTTCTCTCGGAAGAATGTTTGACTCTGTTTGAGCTAATAATAAGAACCTTGTGCTTGTGGTAGCTGCAGAGTGCAGCTCTATTGAAATACGGCAGTTACCAGCAAGAAGACTAAAGTAAAAAGCAGTCTGGGAAAAAACTATGAGATTGTGTAAATTTTTTATCTAAATAACCCTATTTCCCACACGCCATCTAATTCTTTCATTCTTTTAGGCTGTAAACGGTACTGATGTGTCAAAATGGGTGCAAACCTATATACTTATACAGATGGTTAATGAGATGATCCAATTGCATATTACAAGGAACTTCAGGATCTGTAGTTGAAAGTTTCCATAAAAATGTCATAATTTATGGAAGTACACATTGTACTCAGACTGCGACTTTTGAAGTGCTACAGTTCATTACAGTTCAATTCATTAGGTTTTATGGAGGGGATTTTCAGGTCTATTACTTGCTTGAAATAACATTAGGCATGCATAGTTATGACTCTGTTTCACTCCCAAGGTCTGGGATCTAGAGCTTTCCAAGATTAGTGAGCCAGATATGCAAAGCTTTAAGAGCAGCTAACTGGTGTTGTGAGGTAGTGCTGCTAAAAGTATGCAAAGAGCAAACCCTGCTGAGATTTTGGTTGGCCACCAATATTTTTACAGCCTTTTCCAAAGTCAGTCACTGAAGAACACAAACATCATGTTGTATATGTGTATATGTTTTTACATAACACTGGTGTTATAAACTTACCTTTACCTGAAATACTTTGGTAACCCCTGTATGTGTCTTTAACTACTCGCATTACAACTGGAAGTCAAATCACTTTTATTATAATGGGCCTTTCATAAGAACAGCATAGTTTAAATTTGGATGCATTTTTTCTTTGTTTTGAATAATTTCTTCCACTTCTGCTTGTAAGTCTGGATGCTTTACTCAATCTGAGTTGTAACTATGCTTTCTAGAACATGAAATGTTTAGCCTCCAGTGTTTGTCTCCTTTGAAAGGTGTGCTATACTTCAAATGGGATAATTGTAACAGAAATATTTCATTAAATAGTTCCAATATATAATGTATGCCCATTTTGGCTGGGACTAGTAGTATCTGTAATACAAACATAGAACATGGCTGAATCCTGATTCCAAGTTTGGGAGGTACACACATAGCAAACATAAAGATAGGAAGCTGTTAGTGCTCCAGTTACCTTGAGGGACATCAAACACCACATTTATTCGCTTGGGTGTAAGAAAACTAAGTAATAAATCTAATTTAAAGGCGATGATACACAGGGCAACTTCTTGGGCAATGTTACCAGGCAGTTGCCAACCAGGTGAGACAAGGGGCAGCTCCTCTGAATCTAGATGATTGTGAAAAGTTGCTACAACCAAAGTTTTTCAAATAAAAAAATTTGTTTCCCAATATCAATGGGAAAGTGCCACAGCAACATTGGCCAGCAACATCGCTGGAAAAAGTTACCCCGTGTATCATCACCCTGAGAGCCAGGACAGGTATATAATTTCAAAGTGTAAGACAGGTCTGTCAACAGGGCTCAATTTGTCATGGGATGCAAATGGTTGCCATCCTACTGGTGGGAAAAATGTCAAAAATCACCCCCTTTGAAAATATACCCCCTCACCATCCCACTAAATTGTCCAGTGCAGTTTCACTCACATAAAAGTAAATCTTCCGATTATATCAGGGTTCCCAACTGACGGACTCCCAGCCACATATCCAAATTATGCAATAAATCCCTCGCTCATGAAATTTTACCACTGGCCCCCCACTTGACAAATTTTATCGTGATTGCCCTCCCCCTGCTGCCATCCCCTTAGATCCCCACCATCTCCCTTGCAATATTTTAACTCACCCACTAGTTGGCAGTCTTTCATGCTGCTCCCCTCTTTGGATTACAGGGACTCCTACCCTTGGCAACCACATGGGGGCAAGCAAAGCGTCCCTGCACTCATATGAAGGTGCAGAAGATGATAATAGTCCCAAGGAAAGTATGCACATACTGTAGACAGGGTCATAGATGTGTTAGTGTAATCTAAACTTGGGAATTAAACAGCAGATCTCTTCATATACAATATTTTATTAAAGCCCGTGGCACTATTTTCTCTATGTACTTGTGAGTATGTAAATTAGGCTATTGATAAAACTCCAAGTCTATTGTGTTCCACATAGTCTAGGCTAAAGTCAATTATAAGCATCTATATATTGACATGAAAGGAATTACACTTACTTTCTTTCCCTTTCTTTTGTATTTTTATTTTCTGGTTTACTGAGCTATTTATAAATGCAATGCCCTCTTTTTTGTATCTGTGATGTTTTGTGGAAAAATTCTTTTAGTATTTAATGTGCCATCCTGGGCTATTCTCTGCCTTGTGCATGTAGCTGCTGCGATATTAATTCCCCATGGAGATTAATAAAAACAATTATTATTCTATTTAATAAAATAGGGGGTGTTGCAAGGCTCAGTGGGCTAAGCCTGCGATCAGAAGGTCACTAGTTCCAGCCTGGCCTCAGCAGAACCGTCACAGATCCTTGGGTCCTTGAGCAAGGTCCATAAGGTGGCTGCCCCCTTGCTGTGACCCCCAAGCTGGCTCTCACCTGTATGGAGAACAAGTGCCAAGCAAAGAGAATTTACCCGCAGAGATAAATAAAGTATCACTTTTCTATTCTATGGGCTCCAGATCCCTATGACCCCGCATAGGACAAATGGATAATTGAAAATAGGAAGATGGACAAAATATTTTATAGGGGCAATAAGCAATATTTTAAAAATAATAATGTAGCATTTTTAGGCCAAAATTTTAAAAGAATCTGAATCTCAGAGAACTAATATTTCTTCAGATCCATTAATGCTTATACCACTGAACAAAACACCTGCATTAAATGTTCTGTTCATGTTAGGTCTTTTTGTCCTCAGTTTTGTAGATGTCCCTCCATCTTCTATAACTACTAGTCCAAGTAACTTCAGATTTAGTTTACAGTTTCTTATAACCATGATATATCATATCATGTATCATTCAAAAGTAGAATGAATATACATTTATCCAGTATTTCTTACTGGTATGTCCTCTCACAAGGATTTTTGCTCACAAACTATATTATCCTTCCAACAGCTGTCCTGAATCTGGACAACGCTGTGGTAGACCTGGAAACTCTGCAAGCCCTCTATGAAAATGTGAGTCCTGAAATAGTATCTGCATTTTAGCACATTGCATATTTGAGATTTCATTTGATCTATATTTTATGTGTATGGTCTCCATCACATTACTTGATGTTGATTTTGAAAATATGGTATCCATCTTCAATACTACGTTTCCAGTATAAAGTCATGCTGAGTTTAAAATGGTATTCATTAAAAACTTACGAAACTTCATTGCAGTCATGAAAGTGTCATTTTTATCATCATTATTTCAAGATATTTAGGACCAGAGTAAGAGAAAAGAAATATAAATCCAGTACTTTAATCAGGTTTTTGTCACAGTCTTTCTCATTTTTACGTCAGTGAACAAGAAAGACATGATAGTAATTACTAACAATCTCTGTGTAATTAAAGACTGATGTTTAATTTTTGAACAACAAGGTTTTCTCTCAGTGTCATTCTTGGTTTATTACTGAAACATGTCAAAGATGATAATTAATGAGTTCATTTGTTCAACAGAAAATATTTTGCTGCCCTGAATTAATAACAAAAAGTTCAGACCTTGAAAAGCTGAAACTGTGAAAATTTGCCAATATTTTTTAAATTCCTTTTTTTACTTTTCTCATTTTTTTCTATTATTATTATTATTACTACAGTTGGAATCGCTCAGGAAAGCATTGCTTCATATTCTTTGGGCTATTTGTGTGAACCCCTAGGTGACCAATTACCTCTCAACCAGCCCATTGATTTTTGGAACTAATTTATTACCTGTCTGTGTTTCATCCATCCAGCTATCCATCATTTTTCAAGCTGGGAGCCATTCCCAAGAAACACAAAATACAACAGAATGCTAATCCATTGCAGCACACATATTTGCCAGTTCACAGACATATTCTGCAGCTCATTGAACTATGGGAGGAAACTGGAATTCCCAGTAAACCCACAGAAATTATGAGTCAGGGGAGGAATCGAATCCTCAACCCTAAGGTCACATCAGTACTTGATGAGTCACCCTTCCATCCCCGTGGCCCTCTCCAAGATAAGTGGTTGGAAAATGGATCAATGGATGGATATTATTGCAGGTTAAAAATAATATATCTATATATACATATAAAATAAATATATAATGTATATCATGCATTCATACTAACGATAACATATAGACTTTCATACAACAATAACATATTAATATATGAATGCTAATGTTATTGTTATATGAAAGTCTATATGTTAATGTTAGTTTGAATCATACATATGGAGGTTAGAGGATTTGAATCCTGCCTCTCCTCTGTGTGTGTGTGTGTGTGTGTGTGTGTGTGTGTGGTCCAGGTATACACACAATGTGATTAAAAACCTGTTATTTTTACCTTATGAGGACAATTTTTTCGGTTAGTTAAATTTTATGAAAATCTGTGACTGCAATTAAAAAACTAAAAATGCCAAAAGCTTTGTATTGTTTGGTTACTTATGGTTAATGGCTGTCATTGATAGGATTAGGGTTTTGTCCATAGAAATGAATGGACGGCCCCCTCAAAGATATGAGCACAGGTGTGTGTGTGTATGTGTTTGTTGTGCATCTAAATTCTCCCTGTGTTTTTTTCTGCAGTTCAGAAATATGCACTGAATTGGTAGCTCTAAATTGTCTTTCTTGTGTTTGGCCTTTAATGGGCTGGTATCCTTTCCTACATGTTCCTCTGTAACATGCTCTGTGTTTCCTGTACTCGATAAGCTAGTGAAACATGGATACCAACCATCCATTTATTTTCTCTACATACTATTCAGGGTCGTGGGGGGGTCCAGAGTCTGGAAGCTGTGGGCAAAGGGCAGGGAATAACCCAAGATGGGGCACCAACCCGTCACAGAGCACATGGACACACACGGACAATTTGTGAATTTCAGTTCACCTTACTGTAGTATGTTTTTGAACTGTGGAGGGAAACTGGAGTAGCCAGAGAAAAACCCATGACAACTCAAGGAAAACATGCAAAATCCAAACACATGGAGGAAAGGCAGCGACTTGAACCCTAGTCCCAAAAGTATAAGGCAGCAGTGCTAACCACTGTGCCTCTGTAATGTGGATACTGTTGCTTTGAATAAATTAATCTTATATCATCACCACACAATGTGACTAGTTTTGCTCACTAATTCTTCCAAGAGGAAAACCCTGCATGAAAAAGGATCAAATATATTTTAAAAAGTCAAAAATTTGTGAATCCCACTTGAGACAAAAAGCTTGTTTAATTTATATGCATATTTGTCTTCATGTATGTATTTTGTATGCATTTTCCCTTTCATTGCACTTTTTTCCATTTAAGGATGGATTCTCTATTTTGGTAAAAGTCCTTTGAGCATTATTCTCAGCCCTGACATTCTCTGTAATTTAAGGGGTCCTAAAACCACATTTTCACTTGTATTATAACACATTATATGGAGAAAATGTTTAAGGCAGTGTGGTTATGTCCTCAGTTTTTTGGTACTGGTTTTCCTTAAGGCAGAAGTGTTTTGTACTGGCCTATTGTGCAAACAAAATTTAGGTTCTATTCTTGAAAATATCCATTTTGAGCTGTTTCTGATTTCAACAAGAACCCCCTTATTCTTCAACAGTTTCATGTAGATGTTGACTCACAAGATTATTTGTTTCACCCATTTTATTCTGATTGACATTTCAGAAAGCCCAAAAGGAAGAAATAGATACAATTGAAAAACACATTATATCAACAAATGGAGTGGAAAACGCGAAGCCTCTCGATAAACCTGAACAGTAAGAATGTCTTGTTTGTTTTTATTTTTCCTCAGTAAAATATGGGAAGCAAATGTAACAAGGTGTTAAATTACCCATCAATCTTCTGTAACTGCTTATCCAGTAGAGTACAGCTGCAGTAGGCCTGTACTGTATCATGGGAAACACAAGGCCCAAATCAGGGGCTGCCCTGGATGGGATGCCACTGCATTACTGATTCATACACTATGGGCAATTTGATTCATATGGGTGTGTGTGTCCCACAATGTAATAAAAATCTGTTTTTTTGACATTGTGGGGACCATTTTTCAGGTCCCCACAAAGATCTTTGAATACAATAAAAAAACTGGAAATGTTTTTTTTTTTTACTTATGGTTAAGGTTAGGGCTGGGCAGGGGCTGGGTGTTGCGATAAGAGTTTTTTCATAATTTGTTTAGATGATGTTAGTGATATGACCAGAAAATCATTACCACAGAACTGAATTTGCTTTGTAAAAAAAACACGAACATAATTTTAAGCTGAAGTTCTATTCAAAATACATTGTATTTGGACAAAATACATAAAAATGCATATGTAATATTTAGTCAACTTTTATGTGAACAAATATGTGTTCTCACATTCCAGCAAACATGATGCAATAATAGCCATGCTTTGTCTGGTAAAATAATGGTTAATGAATGAATGAATAATGATGTTCAAATGCTTGTTTTCCTTTTTTTAGATTCCTGTTCCAACTTTCACAAATTCCCAACTTCTCTGAAAGGGTATTTTGCATCCTCTTTCAGTCAACTTTTTCAGAATGTATATCCTCTGTCCTCCGTAAGCTTGAAGTTCTACAGAGAGCTTGTATAGTAAGTAGAAATGTGAATAATGACCTCATAGATATCACCAATTGAACAGATGTCATGGTAGGGAGGGGTACGGAGATTTGGGGCAAGGCCTTTTTGTGCAGTCATAATTCCTATTTATGATATGCAGACGTATGTGCAGAACTTACTGTCCTTTTAAACTGACCATTTCATAGACTCTCAAGAGCAGCGTGGGTATACGCCAAATTTTAAGTTTGGTGTTGGCTTTCGGCAACTTCATGAATGGTGGGAATACGACAAGAGGACAAGCAGATGGCTTTGCCTTGGACATTCTTCCAAAGCTGAAAGATGTGAAGAGTAGTGTAAGTGTGTGAGTTCCTTTCCACAATGGATGAATCAGTGCTGTTGGAAAGAAGTCCTCCTAAGTAATGCTGTGTTCCATTTACCTCGGAGGTCAGAAGTCAGAGCTGGGAATGACATCATACCTAAGTTAACCACATTCCAGTACAAGAAGTCGGAAAGCCATTTAACAACACCAGGGACCTGTTTCTAAATCAGGATCTCTTGCTTAGCCAAATAACTTTTTAAGGTATTTAAGATTTAAAGTACTTCAGTTTAAATGGCCTTAATCTTTGTTCACTTACATTTAGCCCAGACTACCTTAAATCCGACAAGTTATCTGGCTAATAAGAAATCCTGATTTCTGAAACAGACCCCAGGTTGACTGTTAGCCATTGTTAGCAGTACTAGTTCATGACAATGCATTACTTGGTATTTGGTGCATACAAACACCGTAGCAATACGTCTATAGATAGCGGTTGGACAGTACTATGTGTACGACTGATTTAATGAGACACAAATAATACGTATGTGCTAATAAACAGTATAAAACTACAGTTTTCACTTCTGTTGATAAAGAGCGCAGCCATCTTGAATTTTGAGGTAGTGGTTGCAGAGGTTCCTCCGACTTTCTGAGTCAGAATTTCAAATTAGAGGGCATTCCAGTTGAAATTTCCAACTAGGAACTCGGAAATTGCAGCTTCCCAGTTCAAATGGAATGCAGCATGATATCAAATTCATGGACATCCATACTATGGCTCAGCAATTTGCTTGGAGTATATGGAACCAAACATGACTTTATTTCTAACACAGGATTACTTTTTATAATTCTCACAATACTAACAAAGAAGAGAACTGATGATGACACTAAACTGGTCATTTACAATAGGTTCCACATTGCACTGATTCTGATAAGGGAGACATGAATGTATGTAAAAAGTTGACGGCAATGAACATACGATAAATGCCTATTGTTTTCCATAACATCCAGCCAATCTAACTGGACATGCTGCTACAATACTGTTGTAATTCACCTCTCTGAATCAGTAATAAGCTTCATTTATTTCAAAAGATAAAAAAAATCACATTTCATTATTAATTCATTTGATAAATATATACCATCTGTATACGATGAATGTAGTTATAAATATATGTAAATCAGATACATACTAACAGCTTGTTTTATTTTTCTCTTTCAGGACAACTCACAGAGTCTTCTGCGTTACATTGTTGCCTATTATTCGAGACATTTTGATGAGGTGTGTCCTAATTCTTTTTTTCCTGGCAAGAGAGAACATAAATATATCTTTTCACTTATTACATTTACTTCACTATGTACCCATTTGGAAACGTTGCTGGTGTTTCATGTTTGTTAAGGCCTGTAGTCAGTTTTGTCTTTGGCTTCAGATGCAAAGGCTGCCTCTTGTAAACAAGTTGATAATCCAGATAATATGATGTCAGAGGAGCCTGCTGCCAGAATCAAGCGAAGTGAAAAAGCCTTCAGCAGAAGACTTCAGAGCTCACCTTCACCATCAGAAATTGTTATATTGTAGAAAGCTCATTTCTATGGTTATTTTAGTATATCCATTTTAGTATCCATAGAATAAGATTTATATATTGTTTTATAAAAATGTTTTTCCCAAGGACTATTGCAATAAAGGTCATTGCTTGGAAGATATTGTGTTTGACAGTGAATGTATTAATCATCAGGTCATCAAATTAAGTCATTGCCAGAAGGTATTTGCCAGAAAATAACATTCCATCCCAGTCCTCAAATTTCATATTTCTAACCCTTCCATAAGTTATTTGGAAGAATTTAATTCAATTTACTATCGAGAGGTATTTCATTCTGTTAGCACATCTAATCTTTGTGGATATTATTTTGCTAACTATGCCCTCTTGTGTTTTGTACCCTTGGATTTCAGGACATAGGACGGGAAACCTCCCTTTACCCCCTCCCAGAACCACAGGACCTTTTCTATGCCTCACAGATGAAGTTTGAAGACTTTCAAACGGATCTGCGAAAGTTAAGGAAAGATCTCAGTGGTGACTAAATCTCCTACTAAATCCTTTAACAAGTCTGGGTTTTGAGAGACATTCTCTTGTCTTTTAAGAGATGCTCAGTTGTTATAGGATATGTTATGTCTGGAGGGCTATGGTGCTAAGGTGATCATATTCATAGATTGATCAGTTGCCTTCACTCTAAGAAGGTTAAGTACTTTTCCTCAGATGAAAAAGATCTATTGCTTTGTCAAACTACGATTGACAAATAAGAAAGGGGGAATACTTGACATTTCTGTTTTTGTTTAGTTAAGTGCATCTGCTAAATGTTACATATTCTGCAATAGTGTTCTAGAAGAAGGGAAAGACCCCAGGATAGTAGAAATGAGAATCAGTAACAATACCACCATAAAATAACAATCCACACGTAATTTGCACACATTTGTAAGCTGATGAAAGGCAGCACCATTTAAAATGTACAACGACGTTCTTTTTCAGATTACAATCAAGTCAAAAATATTTGTATAAGTGAATACCTTTAAAATGAATTCTAACACTTGTGCAATTACTTGTCTATAATACACACACCATGTGTCTACAATAGGTTAAAATTTTGGCTAAAGGAAAGCAGTGAATGTGCCAGTGACTGAATAATCTGTTTTAACTTTTGAAACATGTTTTTATATCTGTCCATATTGTGCATAAATTGCATTTCACCTTGAATTATTCAACTACATCAGTGATGTATCATATTTCCAGTGCAGAGTCACAAAAAGACATTGATTTTTATATATATTTATATAGTACTGCACAAAGAAAATTGTTTAAAGTTATTTATCTTGGCAGTAAGTGTAATTTACTCAGGAAAAAACACAATTCAACATAAGTAATAGAATAAAAACAGCAATAATAATTTACCAAAATGTTCCTGATATCCTGTTGGATGGCTAGATGAACACCACTTCGGTTTCCAAGCCTCTCCTCAGGGGCACCTCAGCCATTCCTTGTATTTGTTCAATTTTACCACTAGCTCACTTAATTTTTTATTGTACTTTATGAGGTACTGAATAGGCAAAGAGGGTGTGCTTGTGACTGATTTCTTAATATGCACGGGTATTTTAAATAATGACTGCAAATATTGGGGTGGTTTTGAAATGTAAAGCTTAGGCATTTTGACAGACACGAAATCAAAGATTTACACTAATGTAACTTAAACATAAGGCTAAGGTCTAAGGCTACATATATTGTGGAGGGCACAGGAGTCACAGGTTGAAAACCCAGATGGAGGTTAAGGTCAGCCAAGCAGGGATATATAGATTATCCCAGTCAGGGTTGCAGGGATATGTTTATAGTTAACAAAACCAAATCTGATTCACAATAGCAGTTTTGTTATTTGATCTATTTTGCACCCTGCCATAAAAGGGATAGCCTTTCCAAGTTGCATATTTTACACTGTTTGCCCTTACTCAAAATATGATTTTCCCCTTTCCTTTTAAAGCGTATCTAACATTTCAATTTAAAATGGAATGGCTTGGACCACCAATCAAATTTAGATATAATTTTTTTAATGGGTTATACCACACCGAAGAAACAAGATAACATAATTAAAAAATTTTATAAAAATATATGTTTTTAATCTGGAAGATAACCTACAGTGCAAATAGTAGTATACACACCTCTGTTAAAATACCAGGATTTTGGGATGTAAAAACATGAAACCACGATAAATCATTTCAAAATTTTCCCACCTTTAATATGACCTATAACCTGTACAATTCAGTTGAAAAACAAACAAATTTGTCGGGGAAGAAATATAAAAAATAAAAATAAGATGGTTGCATAAATGTGCACACCCTTAAACTAATGCTTTGTTGAAGCACCTCCACAACAACAACAACAAAAAATTTATTTTTGTATAGCGCATTTTCATAACATGACATTGTCTCAAAGCGCTTTACTGCATCCCCACCCAAAGCCCCCAGAGAGCAAGCCAGAGGTGACAGTGGCAAGGAAAAACTCCCCAGAAGGAAGAAACCTTGGGA
>JAODLD010000069.1:10091675-10114287 GCA_026781065.1 Mormyrops boulengeri
CCCCCCCCCCGCCCCCCCCCCCCCCCCCCCCCCGCGCCCCCCCCCCCCCCCCCCCCCCCCCCCCCCCCCGCCCGGGCCCGCCCTGCGCCAAGTGAAACATGACCATTCTCAACATTCATAGTATGTGTGTGCGGGTGGGCAGGAGGAAGGAGAAAACTGGACAGAGGGTCAAAAGGAAGCAGACCCAACAGCAGTCCAGACAGAGGGCTGGAAAACTGGCCATACCGGTACAGATTCCGATATAGGATATATATATATATACTTTATATATTATAATTTTTTTTAAAACTAGTAAATCCAAATGCAAAAAAAGTATGCCAAAAAATCTGTAATTAGACATACATAACGTACTGTTCCACCTCATTTGTACTTGTACTTTTTTGAGGCATTTGCAGTTCAATATGAATATCTTCAGAGCAAGTATACACAAGTGGTGAATGCTTAAAATGTAATACAATTTTTCTCTCACTGGTAAAAGCGTCACTTACACTTCACTGCGATAGCAGCCCTCGTGTATCACAAGCTGTACGGGAAACAGCCCAAGCAAATCAGCCATCGCTTTATTCATATTACTCGCATTGTCTCACACTATTGCATGTGCTTTGGTTAGTGAGATTTGTCCACTAAATGCTACTTCCACCTCTCAAAACTTTGTTTTTACAAAGACTGCAAATCGCTGTGCTACTAGTTGCTGTTAAAAGCCTAAAATACTTCCAGATTGTCACCCTCTTATCTGACTGTCCTACGCTCCCCCTACTGCGAAGGGTATGCGCATGATGGCACAGCAGGCAGAAATCATTGCGCTCACACCCACCGAGTGGCAAAGAAACAGAGCGTCAGTGTTAGCATTCAGCTTGAACGTGGTAAAAAACGCATCTAAAATGGGATAGAGCTGTTGTGCGATTGATTGTACAAATCGATTCAACAAGAAATGGATACTGTATATACTCATACTGTATATATCAGTATGTATGTAAATGTGTGCATATGTGTTCTTTGATGGTACCTGATATAGTACCTGGTTGACCCTTGCATGAAATCTTGACTCTTATAATTGTAATTCACTATGACATTTGTGCCTCCCTGCTGTATCTGTGATCATGCTGGAGCCATGGACCATAAATGTGGGCCCTCTATCTTGGGTCATGTTCAATTTGTCAGGCAGTAATAACCCAGAACCGTACTTTCCTTATCCACAGTAGACATCCCAGAAACCACTGCTGGCAGTGACCCATCTGTGATGGTTTTGGGCTCTTTCATGCCACCACCATAGAAATTAAATAAACATTTCATGATAATAGACAATGGAATGTAGCTGTGTATCCTGCAAGCCTCAAAAGTTGGGATATTAATTATAAATGGAATGCGCAAAAATGATGAATATTTAATAAACCGATACAACGATCGGCCTATTTGTTTGTAGGTTTTTTTTTTGCATTCTCTGACATATTCAACAAGTTGCTTTAAAGGAACTTCTCGTGTTTGACTCACCCATCATACAATAGTTAATCCAAAGTGCTTTATGTTCAAATAGCAGCATAATATGTAGCACATGTACCTCAGCTGTGTTAAAGCGCTAGTTTAAAGGATGTCTTGACAAGACATCTTTGACAACAGCAGTGAGTTCTAGGCTATGCTTTGATCCATGTGATAGGGCATTCTCTGCAGATGGGGTTCCTTGTGTAATGGGACATGTCACTCTTGAGGGCTAAAGTCAGTATATGTCTTTCTGAACTAAAAATAATGCGATGTTTTTGTTTGTCTGATTTGTAAGCCTGGAGAAAAATTCTGTCCTACAGTGTCAACTGTTGTTGCTTATAGCTTGACCATCAAATCAACCACAGAATGCTGGACTCAGAGAAGAAGCAGTGTTGTGTCTTAGTCAATTACCCCCGCTCTTCTTCACAGCCTGTGATGGAATTCACAAACTGTTTGTAGATCTCAAAGATAATGGTTTTTGTTACAATTTATGATCTTTTTTAGGACCTCAAGCATACCAGTCTCTGTGTGTGTGTGTGTGTGTGTGTGCATGTGTGCGTGCATACGTGCGTGCGTGCGTGTGTGTGTGTGTGTGCATGTGTGCGTGCATACGTGCGTGCGTGTGTGTGTGTGTGTGTGTGTGTGTGTCTGATGAACGTGGATGTAGTGGTTTTATAACATTCATTGACCTCAGTATTATTAATACATTGTTCTTTCTGTGTTTCTGTAGTTGTTTGGATTTACTGTATGCTACCAAAATTAATGCACATTAAAATATTCATCTATGCCCAAATCAAAATTCATTACATCAGCCACTGATTTTTATTTCTCCTGAGTTGAATGATCAAGAAGCAATAGGCACCACATGTAAAAAGATCAATGGAAAGAGTTAGTGCTGGCAACGCTGGATAAAAGTGCCCATCATATTGGACATGTCAGGGTACTCAGACGAGGCTCTGGCTTCAATTACACACGATATCCCCCAAGAGGGAGGCTGAATATCAGAGCCAGGAGGTCTCCGCATATGTGGGCAGTGATCTGGGACCATTGGTTTGGCTTATTATGACTGGGAATCAGTCAACTTGCTGTCCATTGCATAAAAACTCAGGGGACTCATCTATAGAAGTTTTACCTTTGTATCAGTAGTCTATTATCTACATTTTAGGAATAATTATCATAAAAGTTGAGTAAGGGGTAATCATCAAGCACTGCTTGAATCAGCGTTTCAGAAGTTAGAAGGTTTTACACAGTAGTAAATGGTAGCGTGGGAATGACTTGGTGCATGCTTGTATTTGGCTAGTAGTCTGCTAGAAGGATGACATACTTCTTTTGATGCAAGTTATCAGTCCTCCATCTGGACATCATAAACAGGGAAGTAGATTAATATGAGGTGGAGTAGGCATTCTATGAGGTGCCTTATGCTGGACATGAAGTTCTGTGGCTCCTAAAACCAGGAGCTATGCACATTTTTATTTATTTATTTCCCTTTTTTTACATGCGTCAGCGTTGTCTAAAAATTTATTCCCCAAGCTGAAACGTTACCAGAAAAACTTACCACTTTGAAAACCCTGCTGAGAAAAAAACACAGTCAACAGAGTCAAGAAAACCCAGTAAAAATGACCTGAAATTAGTGCTACTTTGGTATTTGCAGTGGCGCGAAGGTGGCAGAGTGGTAGCACAGTATTGTGGGATTGATTTCCACCTCTAGTCTGTGTGTGCTATTTTGTTTTCCCTTCCCTTTGTTGTCCCTTTTCTGTAATAAATACATGTGGTTTGGAATATACTGTTGTGTATTTCTCCCACATTGTTTGAGTTTCCTCTGTGTACTGTGATTTCTTCCCATGGCCTACAGGCATGTAGCCAGGCTAATTGGTGTCGCTAAAATGACTATACTGTGTATCTTTATGTGTCCTGTGATGGATCCCATCCAGCATGTACCACCCGCCTGGCATAAGCAGCAAGACTCTGCAAGGAAGCTCGCATTGTTTGGTTATTATATTGCAGGCACTGGTATATTTTGTCGTTGAGCATCAAAAATACATTTAAAGAGGTTTTCTTCATAAATTAAACAAGGTGTTTTTTTTTACTTAGGATAGATGAAAATGATTGCAAAGATTAACCTACACGTCACTCCTAGCTTTCCATAATGCACCATTGTGCTGTCTCTGTTATTGCCCGTTGTGCTGTCTCTGTTATTGCCCGTTGTGCTGTCTCTCTTATTGCCCATTGTGCTGTCTCTGTTATTGCCCATTGTGCTGTCTCTGTTATTGCCCATTGTGCTGTCTGTGTTATTGCCCATTGTGCTGCTGCACCACATGAAGGGACTTCTTTTGTACGCTGAAAGCTATTTAAATAAACTTATACATGAAGTTTATATCTTTGGAAAATGTATAAATACTGTTTTCTTTCCAAATTTTCTGCTGCCATTTCAAATGACATTTCTCAGAAATTTCTTTGACATAACTGCTAATAGTGATGGTAGATATAGATGAATATTAAATGCCTTGATTGTGCACATTTCTTGTTTTGCATTTCACTGTGTCTGTCAAATTAGTTAAACATTTGAAGCTACAGTTTTTTTTTTTCGTTTGTTTGTTGCAGCAAAAGTTGAGCTGGAGGCTCAGGAAATTAAGCTGAATGAAACTCAGAAAATGTAAGACATTTTCTATTAGATTTATTAGCAATTACAGCTAGTAATGTTTACTTCACTTGGGAATCAAACCATAAAATAATAATTATTTAAAAAGTCTTTTTATAAGGACAACAATGTTGTTAAATTTCCCTCATGAATTCCAGTAAAGTTTCACAGCCTCAAACTATCATATATCATATTGTCTTGAAATCATAAATTTAGAGCTTAAGAATAAACTAAAAAAATGAATTACAGTAACATTACATATATGAATGCTTTAAAACATTTAGTACTTGTAGACATTAATGATACACTTGTGCAATTTTATTAATGACATTTTATATATATTTTCAGCTTCTTCAAGTTAATCGTTTTCTTCTCTGTCAAACCTAAGATGGGAGAAAAAGAGGTTTCACCCAACACATTCTTCTCAATATGGCATGAATTTTCTACAGATTTCAAAGACCTGTGGAAAAAAGAGAACAAGGTCATTTTACAAGAAAGGTAAAGACATCTTTCAAAAAAATTCCTTGCATGAAACTAGCTCAGATTGATGCCTGTCACGGGATCTGAAAATCGATAATGGTTATGCTATCAGAGCCTGTCGGAATGCATTTGTAACATGTTCATTTATTTTTAATGCAATTTAACTATCACAACACCACTTGATATGCTGTTTATTCAGAGAATATTACATAAGACAATTACATTTCAAATGCTTTCCCAAACTTCGAGACATAAAAAGATCTGAGCGAAAAATTTGTGAAAGTGATTAATTGTCATTGTTGACACACCACCACGCACAGTGCACAACAACGAAATGTGCCCTCTGCATTTAACCCATGCATGACACGTTAATGCCACAAAATAATTATTCTGACATAGTAAGGGGACATTTTTGTTTATTTTGTTCATTTTTATTCAGCATTATGAGAATGAGTCAATTTGCATTAATTCTGTTTGTAGCTGCATTGTGTTGCACTAGTCAGAATACTGGTTTAAAGTATCGTTATATTGTCCAGCATTTGTTTGTGATAAAACAACTTCTTAAGAGAATCATATGACTGATCTGCTCACCTTCCCCTGCCTTTGCTTGCTTTCTACTGTTGAAATATCATCTCCTTCCTGGCAAGATATCTGTAAACTATCTGTGGGGAAAAAATCACTGAGGTCAGAGTTGTTAAACTAAGTGGATTGCCTTCAGTGAATAAGACAGAAGCTCTTTGTTTTGACAGCTAAATGTGGAAGATAACATTCCTGAAAGTCTATTTCAGCTCCTTAGACATTCAGCGCAGTGATGAAGGTATTAGGTTTAACACAGCAGTGCACTTATCTCTTGTACTGCTCCCAAAGAGAATACCATCATAAAGACCAAACAGGATGCCCAGGTCATAGGCCATGGTTCCGCTACTCATGTATTTCATATGTGCAAAAAAATCCATCCATCCATCCATTCATCCATCCTTCCATGTTCAACCGGTGAAAGTCACAGTAAAATTAAAATATGATTGTATATATAGAGAACAGAACATATGAAACATAGATTCCACAAAAGATTAAATGACGAGCCAGAACAATTGTATTTCATTAGCGTGGGACAGGGAAGTCAAGACCATATCTTTCAGTTTAGGTAAAACAAGCAGAACTGAAAAGTACCACAATGTCTTTAATGTGAGCAATAAGGATATGTTGCACAAACAATACATAATACCAGTATTTCCTATAGATATATTTGTTCTGTGCATTGCATTCAGTATTAGGAATGCTATGTCTTTTAATGAGATACTTTGATGTAAATGTATTTTTGTAGATACATGTTTACTGTTCGACAGTAGTCTAAACAACATGTCTATAATATGTGGGGAAAACCAACACAATGAAGTACTACACTCCAGACACAGAAAAAAAGGTTTTCATTTGTTATATTTATTATTTATATGCTTAGCAAAGACAATTGTGTAGAATTCGTATTTCACAAGAAATCAGGAAATTGCTTTATGTTTAGATTGCTTGGCTTATTTGGGTAGCTAATTATCTAGGACTGATCAATGATTACCCAATTACACATATACTTACACTAATTTTGTATTATATCAATTTTTGCCTTTGCATGGAAATGTTGAACAAATTCTGAACTGATGGCTTTCCAAGCTCAGCACTTGAATTTCATATATATAAAACATAATTAGAATTTTTGCTCTTCTATGACGGAAATAGAGTGTTTTATATCATTCTCAGTATCTGTGTAATTTTTATTCTGGCTTCATTTATTACACAAAAAATGAAAGCTCTGGCATTTTCTCTTTCAAGGAAATGGCATTTAATGTCCCAGTGTGATTTGGGAAATACTGTTGAGCAAGCAGCGGATCTGGAATGCCAGTCCGCCTGGAACCATTCACACTATTTCGAACTTGGAATAAAAATAGGCTGGAGAATGGGCTTCTGGTTTTATACATTTAATAACATATTCACCAATACACACGTCAGCACAGCATTTCATTTTTAAGACACAAAGCACCTTACACTATGTAAATTGCACTTACACCTCTGTTAACTTTATTTATGTATATCTTATTATATCATATCTTATTAGTGTGTGTACACTGGAATATTATACAAAACGCATTCGCCATTATCTGTGTTATATCTGTGGGGACTAAAGCACAGCAGTGTTTTCACATCATAACCAATCACTTCCAGTTCAGATAGAAGGCCCCCTCCTGTACTCTCTTATTTGGCTTTTCAGCTTGTGTCCTTTAGTATATATTATTTCACCTACCACATATATATTTTCCCAATTTGTGATTTGGTCATTAGTGTTTAATGTCAAGTGAAGACCTGTCAGAGAAGTATAGTTTTATGGTAATATATATACACATACATTCATTCATACATACATACATATCATGTCACTGATTTTGTTAAACCTTTATCTTCATAAGGTCAGAGACTCCTCAATTAAGAAAAACAGACTAAAAATATAAACTACTGGTCTTTTCAGATTGAAAGTAGCAGAGGAATGCTTCAAGCAAGCCAGAGAAAAAGCTTCTTACAGTGTCAAACCCAAGCATGCATCTGGAATCGTAAGTGGCATAATCATACCTTTACCTCTTTCTTATGTGTTACTCTGAGTTGGGTAATTCAGGTCCAGAGAGTAAAAGTCCAGACCAAGCTTTTGTTTCAACCAACCAATTGATCATAAAGAGTCACAGTCACGGAGTATTCAACTGGTTGGTTGAAACAAAATCCCGAATTACCCAGCTCTGGTGTTACTGATGTAATTGCTTGAAGACCAAAACACATTATCGATCACGGTATAATTTTAAAACAAAGATGTAAAAATATTGTATATGATTCAGACCGAATTCACAAGTACAACATACAGATATACAACATTAGCTATAGCTGAGCTTTAAGCAACTTTAGTAAAGACAACAAAGGCTTCTTTTCTGTCTTTCACAGAAAGCAAAACTGAACATGATGACTTGAGTGCCGATAACTGCGGCTGGTGCCTTGTGTCCACTGGATGTGCTGCTTGTTGGTGAAACATTGCATCATCTGAACACAACTGATAAAATTCAGTTAGGAGTTGGACTACACAGTGAATTACATAACGCACATAAGCCATATTATTCAGAACAAAACCAACTTGACCCTTCATTTACTGTTATTATACTACTGCATGGACCTTCCAAAATTTTCTTAATTTTTATTTAAAATTGTAGGAGGTAAAGCTTTGGGCTGAATCAAGGTACTAAGAATGTTATGGAAACAAACACATAAAAATGTACTAGCAATGATTTAGTCAGATGCAGAAATGAATAACTGCCTGCTTTGAACTAAAGTTTTTTCTTTAATTTGCACGTGTTTATCCTCAATACTAGTTTTTATATATATAAAATTACTGTCATAGTAATTTCATTCACAGTGCAATTTAAAAAATGCTGGATTTGAAGTTAAATCACAACAGATTTGACTGTAATTAACCCATAGTTAAATAGTTTATCCAATGTATACTGTCCAGAGGTAAATGGTAAAAGGTAAGGATGCGTAACAATCAGTTCTATGGAAAGAGAAAAGAATTATGATGTTTTTATTTTGTGATGTGTCTTAATTTCAAAGAAGGAGTCATAGCTTTTCATAGTGCTCTGAATAAAATGTAACTAAGGTGTTAAGTCTTATGAAAAGTAAACTAGTAACCAGGAGGACCTGTTGCTTGGTGCTACAGGGCTTTTATGTTTAAGAAAATCCTTGCTTTGTTTAGTATGATTTCATTAGCTATATTTAGAGGCCTTAAGCTTTTTTTGTTTATATTTTAATGCAATGCACAATCATGTAGTGCTTTTGTTTTTGAGAAAATGTAGTTTCTGTAAAAGCAAATAAAATATGCATTAGATTACAGTTAACATTCATCTTGCACATTTCATTCTGCATTGAATATAATTTGCTTAAAACAAAACTGATGTTTTTCACAAATTAGTATTAACTGACATTTAGGATTACTTAATAGCATTGTTTTATATTTCTCACATCGTTTTAGCCCTACACAGGTGAGTGTTTTGATTAATAGTTTAGATACCGTGTGTGTGTGGGGGGGGGGGGGGCTCTAGATTCGAGTATGCATTCTCCTATGCATTAATTGCCTCACTTGAATAACCCTTGGGCCAAAGGTGTCTATTGAGTAAATGAAAATGTAAACATAGATTAAAATAAGTTTAGATAAGGGTTTGTAAAAAAATTATCTATGTGCATTGAGTGTGCTGTCTGAATGGTTTGTATACTAACATTCCCAAATCATTTATACACTTGCCTTCACCAAATGTTCTTGAGTATATTGGGATAAAATGCTGTCTTAGCATTTCAGTTTTAGTACCATTCTGGAAATTTTACTTCACCTTACATGCCTGGATGTAACTCACAGACAAATATAATGATTCAAAGTGCCAGTAATCCCTAGTCATCACAGAAGATGCTCATTTCTACAGCACAAAGCACATCCACTACTTCCTGGTCAGATGATTCACTGATTATTGCACTTGCATCATAATATAGCTTTTAAAACATATATTTCATACTTTTATTGTCATACATTTACATGCCCAAGAAAGGAGACTTTCAAGAAGCTACCTAAAAATTCCACTTGTGCATGTTCATCTCTCCAGCAGCAATCCTTAACTGTAGTCTTTGGGTGTTTTTCATCTTCAAACAGGGAGATTGACTTTATATATTTTGCCATACCATACCATATATGGCAGGTAAATACAGAATAAGTTCTTGATCTTCTTTATCAAGACTCATAAGACATCTCCTTTAAGAAGAAATATTACGTGTACTGGTTTGGTTGTGCAGCAAAGCCCTCACGGCTTGTGGATTTTTGGGACATCGGTTGAAATGCAGCGACATTGTTTGACCCGATGTATCTTGCGATGGCGGAAGGGGGGCTGCAGGCCGGGGCATTCAAGCTCCACCATGAGGGTGGCAAACTTGTGTGGTCGGCAAAATGCGCATGACTGGAAGGCCTCCTGACCCTTCCGGATGTGTTGTGGGATATAGAAGGAGTTGCACTGGCCATAGCAGAAGCGGTTCATAACCGTGAAAGTCCGGCAGCCTTCTTCGGCCACCGTTTGCCGCAGTGGTCGAGTCTTGCACCAATCGCTCCGTAGATACTTTCGCTCGGTCACCACCAGAGCCTCCTGGCTGGAGGCCAGCACCTCCGGCTTGCGTGCCTGACTCTCCAACACATTTCCGCTACCTTTGTAGGGTGAGGGAATGGCACTCTGCGGTCGATTCTTTCTGGAATCCGCTGGTATACAGAGGACTCCTGCCAGCAGGACAGATACTGCAAGTTTCCAGTACATTCCTCAAAAAAAGAAGATGCAAATTATAATTAGCAGTTTTGAAATGCAGCCTACATCTTTAGAATTCATATTTGAGAAAAGAAATATAGCATTCCTTTTGCAAACATATTTGGTCTTGGTTTAATATCATTCAAAAGATACTCAAGTACAGCCAAAGCTTTTGTAGCTTTCGCAAGTTGACCCCTCAAATAGCATTTTAATAGTGATTATCCTACATTCACCTACGGTTACTTGACAGAAAAATTAATTATAATAGTCAAAGAAACAGTACATTTCCCAGTTTCTCACAGTGCTGTTAAAAACAATATTGATGTATTTCTGCACCTTGGCCAAGTGTGCTACATCACGACACCAGAAGAGCATTTGGAATGGTTAGTTGACCTTCTCAAAGATAAGGCCTGCTACAGATAACCTCATGTGCAGTTTCAGAACTGCTGCTATCAGAAGACATACCCCTGAGATACTCATCAATGGGTGAATACCAACAGTTTATCAGAAAGATAAGCTGAGAAGAGTATATTTGGTGACCTTATGTGTTCTGATTTGATATCTCCTTGAAATAAAATCCATGGGAGAATACTTATAGTGATTTTAAAGGCTTTTTTATTTTTTAAATGAAAAAAGAAGTATTGTCAACTATATTTTTGTGATTTGTGTTGTCATTCATTAAAATAAATAGGAACTGGAACTGAGATAATTGATTCAATACAGATTAAGTACAATTTGTCATGATTAGAGGTGGGTAATTCAGGTTGAGCGAGTCAAGACCAAGATTTGCTTCAACCAACCAGTTGAGTATAAAGAGTCCTAATCACAGAGTACTTAACTGGTTGGTTGAAAAAACAGTCTTGGTCTGGACTTTTACTCTCTGGATCTTAACTACTCACGTCTGGTCATGATTGGCGCTAATGCTTTTAATTGTATAACAATGCAACCTGTGGTGTCACATTTAAAGATGCTAAATATGAAATGTTTTTTCATCATGTTAACAGATGTTACATTCTAAATACTGCATTATAGACAGATCGTTCATGTCCAGGGTATGTTGGGTAATGCAACACCCATATTCCATTTTCACCCATTTGTTAAGAATATGTTCCTATGCAGAGCACAACTTTAAGGTCCCCCAGCAAAAAATATGCCATGCCAATGTGCACAATAACTGATAGATTCATTGACATAATACAGTATGTGACGGCTGTGAAGATGACACAGTATGTCCACGCTGCTGTGGGCAATAATTTAAGCCAGTGTTTCTTAGCCCAGACAACCAGACAGTCCACGTTTCGCTCCCTCCAAGCACATACTTGTTCCATGTGTTCTATGTGCTTCATTGATTGATTGTTTGTTTCGGGTGCACTGGGAACTGGGAGGAAGCAAAAATATGGACTGTCGGGGGATCCCAGTGGACTGGGTTGAGATACTCATCTAATGTTCTGCTCCTTCTGTTAAGGATCAGGGCGGATTTGGGGCAACAGGAAGGCATGGTGCAGGCAGCAAGGTGGACGACCCACTGGCGACTCACAGGACAGGGGTTTATTAAGCCAAAACAGAAAACACTGGGAAACATAAAATAAATCAGACCACGAGGGGGTCAAAGTAAAACAAAGACTATTACAAATGGGTCAGGGCAACAAATAACACAACAGATATACCTCAATGGCATACAGATCTTCAACAACGTACAAACAATGAACCACTGGGGAACTAAACTGAGGCAGGGACTACTAAGGGGTAACGAGACTAACACAGGACAGGTGAGATTAATTAACAAGGAGTAGTAAAACAGGCAACAGGTGAAACTAATAAACTAAAATATCAAACACAAACTAGGAAACAGAATCTAACAATGGGGATAACAGACCGGTAAAACACAATCAAGGGCACAAGGGCAAAATACCAAAACTGAATACAAATGAAAACACAGGGACTAGAAAACTGATACAATTGAATCACAAGGGAACAAAACTACAAAAAAAGAGGAGGTGGGATTCGAACATGCAACAAAGGGATTTGCAGGCAAGGGAAAACACAAAGGCTGACAGGAGGGACAGGATGGCCAGCGATGCCTGCTGGCGAAATGGGGAAGGGACATGAAAGACTGGGAACAGGACTTGACCCTGACACCTTGAGTATGGACCCTCAAACTAAATAAATGGGATTATAGTGTAATTTGAAATTTATTAAGTGACCCTACAGCTCCACATTTCAAAATAAAAGTTAATCAAATCTCATTTTACACAGAGATAATGTATGGCAAAACTCTACAAAGGAAAACTTAAGCCTTAAGATTAGGGCTTCAATAAACACTGGTTTTATGTCTTACTGCAATAGCAGGGATTCGATTGTTTGAGATAGTATTCAAACACTAGGAGGTTGTTGGGCCAGGTTTTGGTTCTGCAGGTTAAAACCTATGTGCTGGTGTCTAGAGAGTTGCTGGTTTGAATCCCATGACCATAAGAGTAACCATATCACTGTGGGGCCCTTGAGCAAGGATCGTAACTCCAGGAAATGCTCCAAAGGTGCTAGATAAATGACTGACCTCACACTCTGGGCCCTAGTTGTGTGTCTCTTAGGACAGTAACATATGCAAATGAGGAACTCTTACATAACTGTCGTTGTACAAATAAATATCTTATGTTCCCTGAACAATTAACATGAAATACGATCCCCAACGCAATTTAACTTTTGAATGATTTTTTATGTTAACCCAGAGTACATGAATTAAATGTTATTTTTGGTGAAATGCTTTATCTTTCTTGCCATATTAGAATTTTAGTAAGCAAGCAGAATGCATAAACACATATGCAAATCCAAACTTATAAAATACATCTATTCATCTTCCATAAACCAATCCTGTTTAGTCTGTTTAGAGGGGGTCTGGAACCTATCAGAGGTAGAATAGGGAAGGAGGTTGGGGTACACCCTGGAGGGGATGCCAGTCCATAACAGGACAAAGGCCACATTCTACGGGCAAATTATAGATTCTAAATTCCGCACTTGCATGTTTTAGGACTGCAGGACGGAAATTTATGCAACACAGAGAGAACTTCATACAAACTTCACATAAACCCCCAGTGTTGAGAGACCCAAATTAGTGCTATGCAAGACATTGGACTACAGGAGGAAACTGGGGTGCCCAAAGGAAGCCCAGGCAAAATGGAGAGAACATGCAACCTCGACACAAACAGAAATAGTGCAGAGGTACTGTAAGATTCCAGCCTGGGAATCGGGGGCTAACAGCACTGCCCAATAAATCACCTGCTTAAATGGAAATGTTAATTTCTAAAATCGGGTAACTACCCAGACGCATCGCCCACCACCGTATCGAAATCACAAGCATCAGTTTTTTAAACCCTTCGCTGTTCTTTAGCGTAGATGTGCGTCAAATAATCAAGCTCAAAAAACAGTATATATTGAAAAAAAATTTACTTTAAAAATCAACTTCAAAACCAAAAACATGTTAAAACTAAACTGAGCTTTCGAATTGAATTTCAATTTAATTATAATAGTTTAAATAAACAATTATACATATCCTTAAATTTTTAATCAAATTGCATGCATTTTATAGTTTTATGGACAAGTTGTAGTGCTGAAGTTTTTATGTCCATTTCCAAACAAGTCATCATGTACCCTAAGCTATCATTTATTTCTGGAGCAAATGTAAATTATTTATCGGCTAAGTATTATCTCCTATCTAACCAACCCTAGTGACATCACTTATTTTTTTTTTTATAAGTCAAGCTACATATTTTAAAAATGATCTAAATTTAATTATAAATGCTTGACTGGTAAAGGTTAAGGTGGACAATGACCAAGCAATAACATTTTTAGTTGAGAACAGTTGAGAGGAATTTCTACAAATTCTAATAAAAGCCATATTTCTGGGCCATTGAATCTATTGATATACTATCATACCAGAGAACTTTTACTGTGTGTCAAAAAGGGTTATCCCAAGCGTAACATGACAAGTGATCTCAGTGGCACAACGAGAGGCAAAGCAACTGGATTGAATTTGACCAGGAAGGAGTGTGTGGGACTTTTAGGAATATAAACTAATTGAGAAATAACTGTACATTCTTTGTAATGCAAACACTGATACCACAAAGCAAAGGGCTTATTAAAATCCAAAGTTTGGGGGACTCTTGATGCTGAACTCAGGAGAATGCCAGCACTATAAACTCCAGTACATTACAGCAAAAACGGTCTACAGATTCTTTTTTGCTGAACCAGCTGACCATAGTAGGTAGAGCAATCAGCAAATAGGTGACAACCAACCATTAATCAGGTTAGAAACACACTGAATCCCCATTGACTCTAACCAGACCTATTATTTTTCAGTTCCATCCATATTAAGTTTCAGCTTAAAAGTTATATTGATAAACAGAATAGTGTTTCATTCCACAATGCTACTAATACTGTATTTTAGACCGCAAGAATAATTCAAATTCAATGATTTTTTGAAAGATATATATATTGCACAAAAAACGTATATTTGTAAGTAAACTTTAAAGGTTTGCTTCCATAAAAAAAGTGTCTTAATATGGCATTAAACTTTTTTTATACAATTACCATGAAAGAAGCAGACTAAGTAAACAAGCTGTGAAATCTGACTTCGGAACAAACAGGTGAGTGACTTACCTATGGTTTACAGAGGGCAAATACTGGAGAATGTGGAGGGTTATTCAGCCTGGTGGCTATCAGGTGCAGCTGTCCAGAGTTTGGGCTCCTGGAGCCAAAGTTGCAGTAAGGCCCATCTGAGCTGTAAGAACAGCAGCTGAGTGGTGCCCGTCTGCCTCTCTGGCGCAGTTCAAGCCCCACATCCAGCCCCACTCCGTCACCAGTGTGTGAATATTATTGCTGCCAGCGCGTTCCTATTGGCTCCGGACACTAAACACTCACTCTCTCCCCGTCTCTTTCTGTCTGGTCATATGTGTGTGTGTGTGTGTGTGTGTGTGTGTGTGTGTGTGTGTGTGTGTGTGTGTGTGTGTCTGTTCCACAGCCCCCAGCCTGTCTTTCCTCCCACTCTACATCATTGTTACTCAGCTGGTCCTTTGAACACACTGAAGTGAGTTTTTTTCCCTACGGGCTTCCCGCTTAACCTCCTCCATACACCCTCACACATAAATACACACGCATACCCCTACACCGCCTCTTCCCTCCCCCGGCCTGGTCCTTCAGTACACAGACACAGAGAGGAAGTTCCACAGAAAATAATCATCATTAAACCCAAAGCATCACCTATTCCTCTTGATACAGTTCACTAATGGGTTTTCAGTGGTTTTAATGATTGATCATGGATTCATTTTTAAGCTCTGCACCATTTCTCAACTTGTTAACTTGTTGCTTTGCGTGTGCGCACACACTGTACATTGATCTTATTCATCATTACTATAATGGAAAACCTCTCAGTGTAAAATTTTTGTGGATTTCATACACATAATTTGAAAGGTAAGTTACGTTGAACGACTATCTTCTCTCACAATACAAGGACATGTCAAGTATGATCTATTATACACCACAAATCTATTTATTGAAAGGTGCCCTTTACATGAATTTTTTATTACCACTTATCCACTACATAGTCATGGTGACCCTAAAGACATTCCCGGGAATCACATGACACAACGCGTGGGACCCCATGGATAGGATTTCAGTGCATCACTGGAGAAATGCACACACAATTATAAGCTACAAGCCCTTTAGAGCCATTTATTTGTCTAATTTCATCTCTTTGGACTGTGAGCAGTAACCAAAGCACCTACTGGGAACACATACAAACCCCATACACACTTGGGCCAGTGGCTGGAATCAAGCCTCTAACCCTGGTAACGTGAAGCAGCAATACTATCCATTGTGCCACTCCACATAACAAATTTCACATACAGAATGACACATGTTCACTAATGGGGACACAGAGGTGGATACCAAATCCACAAGATCCTCTATATCCTGGGTGGGAAAAGTACCTTTGTGTTTAACTGCACTGTGGTCTTGGGATAGGCCAACTACCACCCTCTACTGGTTCTACCTGGAATTAACTTTTTAAAATTCCTTTTAATACCTTTTACAATGCAACAACATCCTCAGTATTTTATTTAACGAAAATTGTTCTGTTATACAATGCAACATGTCTTACCTACATTTCACAGATTCGCTTTTATGTACAATTCACATTGTTTAGCCTTTTCATGTAGTGATCATGATTATTGGTTTACTTGTACTTTTACTTTACCATACAATTGTTGGTAATTAATTAGTACATTTCATAATATAAAACATTATTAAAATTCATTATTATTAAGAAGTACACCACACATAGATAAGCAAGAAATTTAACAAGCACAAATTTATTTTAAATGCTTAAATGAATTTATGTGCTTTATATTAGGCCCTAAAAATGACCAAAGTAGGTTTCACAAATACGTTTTTAAAGTGTTTGTCTCCAAATAAGCCTGTTGGCTATAGCAAAAGCACTAATGCAACACAGGGTAAGTGCTGCAAATGGGCAATTCATTAAATGGACTGTCCATCATAAATACTTTGAAGCTTTCATAATAAGGTCTTAATTATAAATGTACCATGACATAGCACAAAATGAGATCTGTGCAGAAGTACAGCGAATTACATGCACAGATTTAACTTTATCGGATTTTCTGTGACATTGAAATGATCAAAAGTAGGTATAAAATCCAGAGAGCAAAAAAGATACATGGAACATGCAGCAAACAATGGATTACTCAGACAGGTGAAAATTATATTCATTAAAAAAACAAAAAGCTTTAGAACTCATAGGAGATAACACCACACAGGATGACATCATATGTCATGCGTGAAGACCCTGAGCCATCGGCCCAACCTTGTCAGGTTATCAATTCATCAGCTGATGAAGCCAAGCCTAACCACATACCATATTCCAAGTAAATTTATCACATTTGGTTCTACAGTCCTCTTGCCCAAATTAAATATTGGAACAAAAAAGGAAAACTCAAGAAAAACAGACAACTGAAATGAAGGAACAATAGGCAGCCAAAGAAAACATAATAACACAAAAAGGAATAAGTAAAAAGTTTTATATAAAAAGAAATGATCAATCATTTCTTTTTCATATTAGCCCTGCTCTAAGCTGTGCATTAATTTTGACTGGGACTTTTTTTTACTCTTTTATAATTTTTTAATAGAACACAAATGGTCTATTCTTTTTAAATTATAAGTGAATCAAGTAAAAGCATTTATATTCAATTTACATTTAAAACATCAAAAATATGGTTCCAAATGCGCGGGAGAAAATAAATTTCACAAATGGATACATAAAAATACTAAATATATTACCACATGTCTGAAAACTAATAATACTAATTATAATAGACTAAATGGGATCTGTGTAAATTTATTGAAATATAGCACATTGATGAATATAAATAGAAATATCTGTTTTTCAGTGGTCAAGCCCATTGAAGCCAGTGTAATTTATGAATCAGTTCTGTCTGCTTGTGAACTTTGGGTTTATCTTACAATCCTCTTCTTTCAGACTAGTTTGAGGAAGAATCCTGTCTCAGAATCAGCTGTTTACTTTTTTCTTAGCTTGCAGCATCTCCTGGTAGGCACTGGAACGGATGAATCTGCTGTAGGAGTCACTTTTCATCAGTTTGAAAATGTGCTCCTGCAAATGTCAGAAGAACAAGCAAACAGGCATACAGTACATCGAGCACCTTGCCCTGTCCAACAAAGAAGTTTACTCAATTGGCTTTATTCTGTCCTTGTTTTCATCCAAGGCCATAGATTTGGGTATGGCTGGTGGGGACATGTCCCTACCAATACTGTGGGAGTACCATGTGTTCAGAGGGAGCAAGGGGTTCGAGGCTGATTTGATCCCTATCAAAGTTGATACCTATCAAACCTACACATTGCTTTAATTACTAACTCTACGTCCATGCTTGCTCAGAAATACAATACAATTAATTCCAATCAGAGTTTCCAAGCCATAAAAGAGCACATGAAGCATAACTACAGGGTATTTAAGCTAAGTTAATTAACTCACTGACACAATGAAACCATTTGTGATACAATGAATTCTGGTGTTTTCTGTACCTCAGCGTCCTCAAAGACATAGCGCCCAGGGTCCTTCAAGTTCTGAGTGGTTTTGGCGTAACTCTTTGAGTCAACATTAATTGCACTTTGAGCACCAGCTGCCAGGAATTCGTGCCAGATTTCCCAAACCCGAACTGGGACTTCCCTGATGGGCTTGTTCTTCAGCTCCTGAACAGCCAACCAGAACCTAAAGCGTGTGGCACAGCCAACTAACAATGTCAAAGATTCATTGGCAGAATACACAAAAACACAATTATGACTATTATATGATTATTGAGTACAAATATGAATTAAATGTAAATGTTCCCATAGTATTATAATGTCCTAAAATGATTCATATTTTCTTAACTATGCCCACAACCCTGACCAACATGAATGGTTAGAGGATGGATGGATGGAATCTTACGAAGATGCAAACAGCTCAAAAGAATTTCAAAAGAAGGATTGTAACTGTGAAGGGCTAAATTCAACACAATCTACAGACCCTACATTTGAGCAAGATATTTCATTCAAAATGATTCTTTATATATATATATAAATATGCAATCACATCAATGTATATAATTCTGAATAAATAAAAAATATTTGACTGTAATCCATATACAAAATATTATACCTCAGGTTTTCTGAGCTGAATTCTGATTCCAGAAACTTGAAAAACTGCTCCTGACCCACTGGATCTTTTAAGACTTCATGTATCCCAAAGCCCCATCTCCGCACTCTCTTCTGATTTAGATCCTTGCTGCAAAGGTTGTAGCCCAATATGTAAACGCTACACCCCAAGTGCTGGAGCCACTCATTCAAAGTATCATCAACAGCCATATTTAGGTGGTATCTTCAAAAACAATAGTTATGAAACTCAAAGGTTATTCAAATCAAGGCTTTAACATATGTTGTATGAGAGTGAGACAAAACAAACTAGACCAAATGTAATGTCAGGAATTCTCTGTCACCATTAATGCTGGGAAATTCATGCCCATAAAGACATCGTACCCTATATGTACTGAGAAAAAAACTCTATATTCTTCTGATGGTATTGCCAGTGATGCTAGATCACCAGTTTTGTGTAATTCATTGAATAATGATAAATATTAACACACTGACTGTGTATGTATAATTAGTCTTGCTGGGAAACTTGCCAGATGAAAGTTTGAAAGACAGGCATGGTTGCACACACACCTGGCTGCTATCTCCCACATCACTGTGTCATCTGAGATCCAAGGGTTGGAGGGATCAGGTGACGTAAGCAATGCGTCATACTCAACGTACTGTTCTGTATACCCTATCAAACTGATGAGAAGTATCGCATGCATGGTGGTTATGAATTGATCTAATAGAAAGACCCAACTTTGAAACCTAAGAGAAAAGTCAGGATGGGTAAATCTTAACCTATAATCCGTTTAAAAATTCATTTCAGCATGCAACAATAATCACATTTCCAGTTACTGCCAAATAATTACATATATACATTATTAATACACACATGCACACATAATACATACATAATTAATTTTCCATACATCATTCAGCCACTTGTGCTGGGCCAGGTTTATTATTATCAAAGATTCCATTTCTAACACATCGTATCTTAACATAACTTATAACCAAGCTATTGAAGTAAGAATAAAAGTATTACCATGTTCAATTAAACACTATGAGTTCCATAAGCAGGTCAAGTCCAATGGGAAATTTGGAAGACATACCTTTCTGCAACTTTTGACATTTTCATTCGATGTCTATTCAGCTGAGCTTGGCAAAGTTTTATCTGAAAGGAAAAAATGTCAACATAAAAATTTTGCATTCAATAAAATGGGAAATGAGTAAATCTCTAAGAAATGTGTGTTTTTTACAATGTATAGTAGCTTTCCATCTGTAAAGCACACTTATGTGCAGTCAGTGCTTTGACAGTACTAAGCTGATATTGAACACTTCGTAAATTTATTGCAATGATTTATCTTGCCAATTATGTTCTGAGGGTGATACAGTGGATCAGTGAGTAGCACTGTTGCCAGGTTTAAGTTCACTATGCATGTAAGGCATTTGCATGAACTCTCTGTGTTGTGTGAAATTCGTCAAGGTACTTGCCATGCTACTACAATCTGAAAAAAAAAAAATTACTTATTGTTGTGTGCGATTTGTGATGGACTGGCATCCTATCCATAGTGATCCCCTGTCTTGGGCCCTATGCTAATCTTGTGTTATTGAATAAGTGAATTGGATGGATGTGCCAACTGAATGAGCATTTATTTTGAACCACATTTTTCACCAAAAAAAATCAGATTATTGTGTCATTTAACATGTTGTTGCATTGCTTTGGGTTTCTACAGGACCCAAAAGAAAAGCATTATGCATTTTCTGCAGATCTGCTGAACACCATAAGCCCATTGTTGTCAACTGTTATCCATCTGGTGTGAATCTCACGCTTTAAAACTCTCACACTCGCGCAAGAAATCTTATGGCAGATCTACATTATCCCATCATAAACCTAAAATTAGCGACATCAAAAGCGTTGGGGTACTTTGCAAACCCTGCGGACTATTCACAAGGTAATAAAACTGTTACATACATAAAAGTACATGTGCATGTGTGTGCAGACTTGTCTTGAATTGAAAATCTCACTCCAGCCAGCTGACCAAAGTTGGCAAACCTGTAAGCCCCACATCTGCATAAGTTATCTAGCCGGCAAGTTTGAGAATGTAGGATTGCTGCAAATATGCTGAGCAGACGTTGACCCATGTGACGCCCACCTGGTTGTGAAGATCTTCCTTTGTGAGCTGGTAGGCCTCCGGGTCAGGAGTGAGGTTTGGACTGTTGTTGTGCGTGTTATTCTGCAACCCACATACCACAGACAAAATTGCCCAAACTTAGTCAGACAATCGGTAAGTCCCCAAAGTCAACCTATACCATCGTTTAGTATTGCTTCTGCTTAACCTAAAATATTATAGAATACATTACCTTTCTTGTTTTACGTGGATTTTTCATTCTTGAGGATTTCTTAATGTCAACTTCCGTTGTGTTTACACAGCCGGGCTACACCACATAAACACAAACATTTTGTGATTCTTTCGTAGTGCTGTGTAGTATTACAAGACACCACAGATTACCACAGACTGACACTTACAATGCTGGTGACACATTTCCAGCCACATTTCAACCATGCTGACCCCTTCCCACTTCCGAAAGCACCTACAATAGGAATGTGAGTACCAGGCCTGCACCAGGAAGCACTACTGGGAAGACAGGAAGTCGGCGGAGGCGGTGTGATGCTCTGAGCAATGTTTTGTTGGGAAACTTTGGGTCCTGACATTCTTGTGGGTTAAATTAATGTTATTACTGATTGATATATACTCTTCACAGTTCAGTGCCAAAAACCATGCTAAAATTACATTCCTTCTGCTTTACTTCATAATGCATATATAACCTGCAACTATACCTATGGAGCTAGCAATGCAATTACTCAGCTGCATATATGAACTCTAAAAAAATGCATAAGGAGCAAGCCTACAATACCATTTTTCAGAACCCTCAAACTTAGAACGACCAACAATGTTGTGTTCAACAGCATTTTTTTAATGAAGAAATAATACCACAAATAAATGAAATATGTGTTACTCTGAGATAGATGAAAGTAGGCTATTCTTACCACTGGTCTCTGAACATCCCAAAAGGCTCGTTCTTGACTGTCAAGTATTTTCCTCTCAACCTTGTCTCTTTTTCTATTAACTCTGAGGAACATAACGGTATGTATTCAACAACAGTGTTTATAACAGCTTATTAATTTCTAAAGGATTGCTATACCCTTACAATATGTTCTCCTATAACGTGTGCATTGAAAACAGGCTCACACAACAACACCGGTAGTTAACTTCAAAATGAATAAACCGCAAAATTATCAGAACTAATTAGTGTATATATAACTGCCAAATAATATTTTTAATAGCTCATTTATTATTCGATTTTAACATTTATTTTCTATTTTATACACATATCCAACAATGCTGACTCATCCCTACATTGTAGGAGAACATACCATATTTAGCTTTCCGAACTTGGATACATAACTGTTAGTGCCTGTGATTACAATGGGAAAAAATAAAGTGTTCAGGAAAGCGAAGTGAACCATTTATAGAAGTACGATCCACTTACTTTGCTTGTGCTTCTGCTTGCATAAATATAAACTCCCATTTTCGGGCAAAATCTCGTTGTAGTCTGGCTAAGCTTTCCTAGAACCAAGAACAGAGTCAGGGATGGGTCTGTATACTTTAAAAAGGTACTTTATGTACTAATGCATACTAATAAATAACAAAGAATGACCCAACTTTCCTTCCATCTTCCATTTGTTTACCCTGGTGAGCATCCTGGATGAACCTGGGGTTCAGCATTAGATACAAGGCAAGGACACACACCCGCACAGGGTATGTGTGTGTGTGTGTGCGTGTGTGTGTGTGTGTTTGTGTGTGTGAGCAGGTATACCTATCCTTATGGGGACACAATGTCCCCATAACATGATAAATATCCATTTTTTTTCCCTTATAGGGACCGGTTTCCTAGT
>JAODLD010000069.1:10114387-10143977 GCA_026781065.1 Mormyrops boulengeri
AAGGTTGTCATAGTTAGCGTTAGCATTTTTCCCACAGAAGTGAATGAGCGGGCCCCATAAGGATAGGTATACCCTACATGTGCGTGTGTGTGTGTGTTTTTGCAGGCAGCAGAAAGTCTTGGTGTTTCTAATGTGATATATATTTTTTATATTTTTAAATAATTATTTTTGTTATAAAACCATTGGCAATGTTTTTTTCTGAAATAAGCAAGCATCCCAAGACTTTTTGTGAGTACTGTGTGTGTTTATTTATTTATCTCTATATTTCTTCCTCAGTATCTGATTAAAAGCTGTTCATCCAGGAAGGTACAGAATCCAAGCTTTGTCTGTGTGTGTGGGGTCTGCAAGCTCACTCTGTATTAGCCCCCCCCCCGCCACTCCCCCATTGTGTCTGTCCAATAGTCTGGCTTATCATCTAGGATAACCTCTACATTGTGGGGTTTGCAGTTATTCATGATGGATGCATGGATATCATTGTATATCCACAGATAACAAAAATGAAAGAACAAGCTTATTATTAATAAGGTCATTATTACCAGTGAAACTTTAAATGAAATGCCGGTGTAGGGACAGGTGACATGAACGCCAAGTAAAAACTTAATAATCATCCCAAGGAAGAGGATACTTATATTTGAGATGCAAATGAAAGCAAAACACAAAAGGAAGCAAGTTCTGCCAGAGTTTGTGGATCTCGGATCAGTTAACATACACTTTAAAATCAAAAGAACCATCCTGTGATTTATACAGCATTATGAATTTTATTTAAATTTCACTTTAAATATTAAAACTGCATGTGTACATTTTTTTGCTATTATCATTTTGGCAGTAATGTAGCTACCTAGATAGCTTAACTTTCTAAGAGGCAGAGGTGATATGAGGGATGGCAGGAATAAATTGTAAAAGAAATAAAGTAAAAACAACATAAAACAAGGTGACAAAGGAGATGAAGAAGGAACATACGGCTTCATAATCAGCAAGCTCCAGTCTGTCTTTGTTCTGCATTGTTCTTTTGCATAGGTAAACTGCTAAGAGAAGCAGGAGTAAAGAGTAAAAGAAGGAATCCTAAATTATTTAACCATTTATATAATTCAATTACAAAAATTGGTATATAAATGTAATTTGGAAGGAGGACAGAAAATAAGGCACAGATAAATGTATGAGGTGGCATTTAAAATACACGTAATGATACCACTGTAATGCTGTAATTTAATGTAATTTTTTTTTACCAGTTTGTATACTTAAGTTCAGTATGCATACATTAAATTTGAATATATCTGTATTATTATTATTATTATTATTATTATTATTGTGTTGTTGTTATACATATAGCCATAACACTGAAATGACCAAGATCTTAAGCTTACCATAGTCAGTATTTTCTGGTTCCCAGCAGTTAGATGGCCAGAAATAGGGAGTCTGAATCAAGATATTATTACTTTCAGTAAAGTTTACCTAGACCTGGGGTGGGCAATCTTTTCCGCAAAGGACCGGTGTGTATGCAGGTTTTTGGGATAACCTTTAGGTCAGCTGTTCAAACCCAGGTGTGAGGACTCATCAGCCAATCAGTCCTCTAGTTAGTAATCAATTAGGGAGTTGTAGTGCAAACCCGCATAGACAGAAGTTTTAATATATGAACATTATGTGTAGGTAACAACATGCAAATATGGGTTCAGCTATTTAACACAAATGCATAAAGAAGACATAAAATAATATACCTCAAAAAAAAAATACTGTGAATTATTTTTTGATTGATAGTGTATTTGTTAAAATTCAATGAAGTTGTCTGTTACTTGATAAAGAACTGAGTATTAGAGTAGTTAAAAAAATACATGTCCCATGAATACCTGTTTCCAGCATCACAGCTGCCAAAACAGTAGCTTCAAAATATATACTAATGCGTAAAACTTCAATATCTGATTCTCTATAACACTATGCATTTTCAGTAAAATGTTTATTGGTGTAGAAAACAAAACATGATGCTATTTAAAAACATAGCAAACTTATTTATACAATAAGAATATGACATATTTAAGGTTTACTTATATATTATGTACATTCTTTAATGGTCTCCATCATTCACTTTCACCAGTTTAAGCTTAAATTTCCCTTCCCACATGCAGGGAAGTTAGAAAGGGTTCTAAAGTGAACAGTTTTTCAGATGTCAGTTTCTGATGAAAGTTATTATGCCACATATGAATCTACTTAAAATAATCCAGAAGGAAATGACTTCAGAAATTCCACATTTTGTGAACGTCTTCTGACCTACCTGAAATCTATAAAATGTTCCATCATTCTTCAGAGTCAGAACATGGTCAGAAATTGGAAAGAAGTATCCGTGTGCTGCCATTAAGCTCCCCAGATGAACAGCCTCCACTGGAACACAGAATTGTTGTTTTTGTTGTTGTGTAAGTTTTCGTTACATTACTTCCCCATGTACTTATGCAATTAGGCAAACAGGGATTCCCTCTAAACTGCCTGAAGTCTATATGAAGGTGTTCATGTATGTGCCCTGCGATGGACTGGCATCCCGTGTAGTGTGCCCCGCAGCCTAGTGCCCTGTGATGGACTGGCATCCAGTGCAGCGTGCCCTGCAGCCTAGTGCCCTGCGATAGACTGGCATCCCGTGTAGCGTGCCCCGCAGCCTAGTGCCCTGTGATGGACTGGCATCCCATGCAGCGTGCCCCGCAGCCTAGTGCCCTGCGATGGACTGGCATCCCATGCAGCGTGCCCCGCAGCCTAGTGCCCTGTGATGAACTGGCATCCCGTGTAGCGTGCCCCGCAGCCTAGTGCCCTGTGGTGGACTGGCATCCCATGTAGCGTACCCTGCAGTCTAGTGCCCTCTGCTGCCTGAAATGGGTTCCACACCCGCCCATGGCTGTGATAAGTGATTGTATGATGGAAGGACGATGATAAAATGTATTTATTTATCACAGTTATCTTAATAAGTATTTCAATTTATCTGACTCTACCTAACATGCGTAACTGAAAAATTAGCAAGAGCACATATTACCTTGGTCTTCAATGCTTAGTTTTTTGACCATCCAATGAACAACATCAGATCCTTAAAAAGGAAGATAATTTATTTAGAGGTTTATGTAAATGTGTACCTTTCCACACTATGCAATTAATAAATATACATTATGCAAGGTTTTAACAATATAATATACTTTTATTAGAGTAGTCAGAGATGGATAGTTTAGGTCCAGAGAGTAAAAGTCCAGACCAGGATTTCGTTTCAACCAGCCAGTTGAGCACTCTGTGATTCTCTATATTCAACTGGCTGGTTGAAACAAAATCCTGGTCTGGACTTTTACTCTCTGAACCTGAACTTCTGGCCATTTCTGATAGTGGTTGTTGAAGGTGGCGTGGTGGCTGAGTGGATAATGTTACGTCCTCCCAGCTGGGGGGTTAGATCCTGCCTGTTCTCTCTGTGTGTGGAGATGCATGTTCTCCCTTTGTTGTGCAGGTTTCCTTCCCGAAGGTGAAATACGCAGTTAGGTTAGTTTGCATCTATATTTTAGCTGCAGTCTAAGTAGCCTCTGAGATGGCATCCCATCCCACGTGCACCCCTGTCTGCTGCTCTGTGTCTGCAACAGACATCGACCTGTGAACCTGACCAAGATAAGTAGACAGGTAGAACATTGTGCTTTGCTTTAAATTGTAACTGATGTGTGATAGGGCAAATAAATTGTTTTTGATTCATTCTTGCTTTTATGAAATTACTATCTGTATTAGATTCCTAGGTTGTGATGTTACTTTAATTCCAGGATTAGTACTCATTAGAGCACTAATATTAGAGAATGGAGCAATACAATCTGTAGACTCTAGCTTTCTATGGCTTGGTTAGCCAAAGCAAATCCTAGGGGACATCAAATTCCATAATGAATGAGTTTAGTGAAAAGTAAGAAATGTATAGAAGTAATAAGAGTAACCTTAAATTACATTGATAATTGGACTTATACAATTCACATCAGCAATACATCTAGTCAATACGGATCACTTTGCTAGATATTATGTGACTTAAATCTTATAATAGTTTATAATAGTATAAAAACAAAATCTTTTATATAAATGGAGGCAAAATGCAGTAAAAACATAATCATTCATAAATCAAAAAACAAGCTAATTTATATTTGTTTAAGGCTAAATATTAATAGTCTTACCAGAAAAAACACTCGGGGTCTTGGAGAAAAAGCTTTTCACCGTTCGAATAGGAATTCCATTTTTTTCATCTTGCATTTGTGCTACTACATCCTCCATCTGAAGAATGAAAAGTTGAGATTTTTAATGTCAGCCAGTTTACTCTTGAAACACTTCTGATGTCCTTCCCGAATGGTATCATTTCCATAAATCTTAAATGGGCAGTTTATTTAGCATTTCTCAAAAGGACTGTAGTACGCAATTAATTTCTCAAAAGTACTGTGGCACACAATTAATTTCTCAGAAGTACTGTAGCACACAATTAATTTCTCAGAAGTACTGTGGCACACAATTAATTTCTCAGAAGTACTGTAGCACACAATTAATATTCTTGTCTTGGTTCTGCTGCAATGCCTTACCTTTCTGTAGACAATCATATTGGGAGATTCATCCGAAGCACCACTGTTGCTCTGGCCAAAAGTGTTTCTGCGTGCCATAGTGAAATATGCTGAATAGCTCTACTACTGTCAAATGCTCTGGAATTTATGGTTCTGTGTCCTGAAAGAGAATTCACTGACTTTAATGCAGTTCCATTATTGTTATTGCCACTGCAGATATTAGAGCTAAATGTATCATATGCATTATTGTGATGAGGTGATTATTATGGATGATGCTTCCTGTAACAATAGCAACAGTAGCAACAGCAACAGCCATCATCATCATCATCATCATTAATATTATTTATTTATTTATTTATTGCCCCATGGATAAGCTAGTGGACACATTTATTTTACATAAGTAATATTGCCACCCTTTAACTAACCTATCCAGGCTGAAGGAACTATGGCTGTTTGTTTGGGGAAAGAGTTGCTTCCCCCTGATTTTGCAACCGATGCCTTCTTCATTGCCACAACCTGCTCACATTCCCCTGTATTTCTCCTGTAAATCTCACCTCTCCAGGTATATTTCCACGCACCCTCGTCTCCTGTGCCTCCTCTCCAACTGCGTTACACATCTCCTAGTGGAACCTGTGCTGGTGTAGGAACCTGTGCAGCTAGGCCATACATGGTTGTCCAGCCAAGAAGCCCCCCCTTTTTTGGGAAAGTGGACTGTGCCTGTGCTGCGGTAACCTTGAATGTCCTGCTTTGAATGTCCTGCCTTCAAGGCTGTCATGTTAATGCTCCAAGGATCATGTTATGGCAGAAAGGCTGTTATTGGAACCCATAGGAAGTCTTTAACAAGCCCCTGCTTCCCTACTTCCACACTCACCCTACAATTACACTATCGCCTTGGTGCCTGGCAAATGCCTTATGGCAAATGCTGATTTTGGCTACCATCGAGTGATTCCTTTTTGTTAAGGTGTACAGTAAAGTTGTCCTCCAAAGTGCCTACAACCTAGATTGTATACAGGGTAGGAAGAATAGTAGACCATCTTTCATGCTAGTACACGGCATTATAAGTAGTTGGTTATGCTTTTGGGGCTGGTAAATGCCCCAGAAGTGTTCCAGGCTTATGATGATGTCCCGAGAGACATACTACATCAGATTATCGTTGTCCGTCTAAACAACACGCTGATAAATGATCCTGACAAAAAACCCACATTCAAGGTTATGGAAGCTGGTCACAAGTTACACTTTTGGATTAATCTGACATTCCATATATACAGTCACCACCAGCCCTCTGGCCTCCCCCAATGTCTCCAATAACGCTCCACATCACTGACATTACTCAAGTGGACATGGTGAACTAGTGATTGTATGATCTAATACTAATATTAAAATTTTGAGTATCTGCCAATATCAATACCAATCTAATATTGTTTTCCTCTTTATCAACTGCTAAGCATTAAATGTGATATTTGCATCAATATATTTCAACGAACATGGCAAACTATCTGCATTTAGTATTGCAGCGGCATTGCTTGAGTATGCTACGAATAGGAAAATATTAGACATGCGGCAATTGTATCGGCAACTATCAGTAATGGCTAGGGGTGTTACAACTTGACGAGATTTCTCGTCGGAGTGAAAAGTGGTCTCGCGAAGGCGCTGCAAATCAGCTGCTGTAAGCATGTCGGCGTCTGAGGAAATTACCATAGTAGATGCCCCAGACACTTTTAAACCTTTTGTGTGGCAGCATTTTGGCTACCCAGTGGAAAATATAAACGGAGAAAGGGTGACAGACAAAACATAAAATCTGTAAGCATTGTAGGAAAATTATGCCGTACACAGCGGCTCACGCTACTACTATGCAAAGCCATTTCCAGCACCATTATAGCTCTTTACTTAAATCCACTGCACCGGTGAACAAAACATAAAAAAAAAGTTTTATGTTTGTTATTTATATTGTTTTATTTATATTCTATTTATGTTCAGTTGAGAAGTCAAATAGGAGAGAAGCCTGTCATTTGAGTTTGTGGTGAAATATTTTATGGTGCTAGATATTTGTTCTGTTCTTTACTGCATATCATGGGCGTTGCCGCCATTAAATCTGAGGGGGTCGTTTGGACCCCCGCCCCCCCACATTTAACATAAAATATTAGTTCACCGCCACTGCGCCCCCCCCCCCCCCACATTCAAAATGCTTCTGACGCCCCTGCTGCATATGATGATTATTTAACACATTTCACCATCATCTGCATTGTTTAGCATTTTTTTGTCTTTCAAATTAATCAAATAAAAGGCTGCTTTCCAATAATATATTTCCTCTTTGAAGTTCTCCTTAAATTTTGTTAAAATATCATCTCGTCTCGTTCTCGTGAACCCAATATCGTGTCTTGTCTCATCTCGTGGGCTGAGTATATCGTTACACCCCTAGTAATGGCCGATACAGCAAAGTCAAAGTAACATCCACATGAATGCCAGGACCCACAGTTTCCCAGCAGAATGTTGGCCAGAGCATCACGCTGCCTCCACCTGCTTGCTTTCTTCCCATAATGCATTCCGGTGCCATCTCTTCCCAGATAAACTTGTCCTGCACATCAAACCAGGTCATCTTCCTCCATTGCTGCTTGGTCTCTTTCTGACACCCATGTGCCCATTTTAGATCCTTATGGAGTTGGACAGGGGTCAGCATGCATCATGTGTTCTGCCACTTCTCTATCATAGGCAGCATTACGTTTTTCAACAATTGTGTGCTGCAGTAGCTCTCCTGTGGGATCACACCACACCAGCTGGCCTTTGCTATTATCAATGAGCCTTGGGCGGCCATGACCCCATCGCCAGTTCACCGGTTGTCCTTCCTTGGGCCACTTTTGGTAGGTACTGCCCACAGCATACCAGGAACACCCCACGAGACCTGCCATTTTGGAGATGCTAGCCATCACAATGTGGCCCTTGTCAAAGTCACTCCGATTCTTACACTTGCCCATTTTTCCTGCTTCCAACACATCAGCTTCACGAACAAACTGCTTACTTTCTTAAATTGCAATGGCGCCCATAATAGCTGCCACTGTAACAAGATAACAAATGTTATTCACTTGACCTGTCAATGTTTTTAATGTCATGGCTGTTCGGTGTATTAAACTAATCGCTCCGCAAATCATCCAGCTCACTTTCAGAAATCTCCAAAACAATCAGCTCCAAAATAGACATTCTATCGAGAACAGCTCCTAACATTTTCTGGAGTCATTCAGGTGCAGTACAAAATTTCTCTTGTTATATCTTTTTCATTAGTTACAAAAATGATGGCTAGATTCTCATATCAAATAAACTTAGGCCGCCATCTAGTGGACATATTAAGATATGCCCAGGGGCTATTTCTACATAGAGTAGTTATCCATACTGAAAAAAGTATTTCCCAGTGTTATGATTTATATTTTAATCTCCCAAATGGGACTGACAACTTTACTTTTATCCGTCTTCCAGAGGGAAAGGTACTGTACATGTCCACAGCTGATGTGAAGAGAACTCATGAGTAAACTCTTGCAAAGCTGCTAGACCAGACAACATACTGTACCTGGCGAGGTGCTCAGGGAATGTGCAAGCTGATGTTCTCAAGATGCAAGATTTTTATTTGTCACATGCATGAATATAGTGATACAGCAGCAGTGAAATGAAATTGCTGATGCTCCAGACTGCCATAAACAATATAGAAGGATAACCAAATTAAATAACTTAAATTAGCAAAAAAGTATTCAAATAAAGAAACATATAAAAAGTATAGAAAAGTTCAAAGAAAATATGAGAACATATTTAAAGTGCAGGTTGCAGTTTAGTTAATTTTCTCAGTCCCAGCCATAAAGCTCCAGAGGTTCTTGTCTGTGCGCAGCTACTAAAACAGCTTATGGCATGATGATGAGTGTTCCTGATTATATTTAATGCCCTGGACCAGCAACATTAGATGTAGACGTCCTGCAGGGAGGGCAGTCTTGACCTGGTGGTTTGTTCAGGCGCACCGTATCATTCTCTGTCAGTCTCTGCTGTCCTCAGAACTGCAGCTGCCGTAACAGGCAGTGATGCTCACAGATCCCACAGTTACAGTGTAGAAGATTTTTGCTGCACAGAGGAGATTATGAGTTTCCTCAGCTGCTTCAGGTGATACAGTTGCTGTCTAGCTTTCTGCACCAGGGTGGGCGTGTGGGTTGTCTGTATCAGGTCCTCAGAGATATGAACTTTGAGTTACCTGCAGCTGCTATCTCTTTCAACTGGAATCCCAAAAATCTTGAGAGGTGTGTACTTCCTCTGCTGCTCCTTCCTGAAGTCCATGACCATCTCCTTGGTCTTAGAGACATTCACGCCGAAGTTGTTAGCTTGGCACCACAGAGCCTCTTCACCTCATAGAGGTATGCTGTCTCATCCCCTTTGGACCTATCAGACCTACCACTATGTCATCCACAAATTTCACCATGGTGTTGGAGCTGTGCATGGTGAGATAAACACCTGAATGTGCACAAATTTTTTTATGATATTTTTGAGCCTCAAAAAAGTCATGATGTGTTACTACACTTTTGCTGTGGCACACGCCAAGCCATACCATTATGAAAAATGATAAACCATACCCTACAAGAGGAGATGTGAACCAAAGCCACTCCAATGACATGCCAAGGTGAAATCCTTCTGCAACAGCGTCAAGAGAAGCTCTGTACCCTACATTCCATGAGCACCATGGTTTAAAACACTAGGATTCCATAGTGAAAATATCAGAACCATTATCATCATCATCATGATAAAAAGTGGTCTTAGCCCCACCACTGTGGAACAACTTTAAATTCTTGATAGATATCGTTAAAGTTGTGTGTCCAGTCCAAATACATCTGTCCAGTCCCACAAGCCTGTTGCTTAATATTACTTACTAGTTCAACTGACACACTACTATTATTGTCACAGATAACTGTTCTCTACTCTCCATGCATTTCAACCAATCACATCGTCGGTAAATCACCAAGTGTGGATTTCCCAAAAGCAATTGATCTTAGCAAATAACTAACAAGATAATGAATAAAGCAAGTAAAGATGCAAGTAAGGTCCAGGAGTGTTTGTCATAACCCTTTGTTATTCCAGAATTAATGTTCAAACTAAGTAGTACTTTGCTGGCTCCTCTCCAGCCTCTGTGTGAGGGAGGATGGATGGATAGATGGATGGATAGATAGAGAGAGAGAGAGAGAGAGAGAGAGAGAGAGATACTTTATTTATCCAGAAGGAAATTTAGGTGTCCGGTAGCTTAAACACAGTATACATACACATAGGCACACAGTTAGATATAAAAATTAATATAAGTTAGCTAATAAACTTAGATATAAAAAAGCACAGACTGTCGGTAACAGTTAAATTGATTCCACATATGTCAATGGCGAAATACGAGTCAAGTCATTCCCACAAACACCTTTAAAAAAGGAACAATATAACATTTAATCCAAAACATACAAAAAGCACACAGACTGGATGCCAAATTAAATTATTAGCTGCAAATGTACCCCAGAGGAGTAAATATTTGAAAGCAATGTCTCTTACCAGCAATCACACTTTGTAGTAAGCAGTACCCTAACACACTGTTTGGGGTCATTTCGTACCCTTGAGGGGTTTAAAACTCCATTTAACCATACTAAATAGCAACAGATCATGGCGAAATCAGACTACCACTTCATTTGCCCCCAGGTAGATAACAAACAAAAAGAAAATAACATCATTCAAGTGCCGTGCTACAAATTTACTACGCACTTGTGTTTGGGGTCAAATTTGACTTCACATTGAAAACAATGGAATTTTAACTGAATTCACAGATAACCACTTGCTCCAGGCCTTAAAAACACCATAAATGTCATCCTATCATCAATGAAAACTGTACACCTCCCCTAAAGAGACCAAAATCTATAAAAACTAATCAAATGAAATGACATGTTGTAGTAAAGTTTGGAAAGAAACACAACCTGCCCACCTCTTTGAGGTCAACTGACCTCACAGATGCTCTTTGCCTTCAGGCTGCAATAGCACCCTAAATGTCAGCTTATCATGATTTACAACTGTGAGCACCTGTGAGCAACTGTGAGCACCTCTCCTAAAGAGATCCAAGTGTAACAGTTGAAGAAATAAAGAGAGAAAACATCTGCTTTAACTGCTACCGCATTCCTTAGTTGTATTGGATGTTTGGGGTCTGGAGTAAACAAGTAGTAATTTGTGTTTACAAACCACTTTGTAAATGGCTGCGATCAAATGTGTGCAAGTGCTGCAGAAGAGTGTATAATTCATGAGAACACTAAAATAAAAATATGGGTCCAGCAGCTTAGAGCCCTAATAATACAACACAAGTTGCCGCCCATGTGTTTCAGATTTTAACTAAACTGGTCTCAATTGTTTGTGTCGTTTTAGTTTCCAAGATATGTTTGTCTACATGGTGATGTCCCCACTGTGAAGTTGGCCCCCCATTTGTGTCTGATTTCAACCAAACCCATCGCAATTGTTTGTGCTGCACTTTTGCCGTTAACAGTATTTGTGCTGCTTTAGTTTCTGAGGTACGTTTGTTTACATAGTGATGTCACCATATAGTGCACAATCAGTGACCACAAAAAAAGGGGGTGGGAGTGTTGGTTGGATTGCACCGATACCATTCTTCAGAGTATGAATACTTCCATTTGTATACTTGCCGGTCACGAGTACAAATAAGAGTACTTAAGGCAGTACTTATACCATTGAAAATAATGACCTAATCTGGCATAACCATACCAATATTCAAACAAGAATTTGTCTGGACCCCATCAGTTCATTTACCAGTTCAGCGTCAAAGCAATGCACTCAAAAACATTTTCCCGAAACCCAGGAACAAGACCGATGTGTCGGCTAACATCAAAGCTGCCCGTGTTTAGTCAGCATAAAAATTGTGCGTGTAAAAATCGGTGAAAATGTAAAGGCAGTTAAAAAATGCATACCTGATTTAATATTTTAATACTCACCGATTATTGCTGCATTCGCTTTTCTCTATTCATAGAGAACTGGACAGCGCAGGGTTGTTTGTAACTATTGAAGGCATATTAGAGATTTAAAAAATAACACGGCTTCATATGGGCCACGTCACAATCGTTCTAGAACCGGGTTTGAACTTTTAAATGACGCGAAATTAAACTTATATAACTCTATATAAAGCACAACTGTGAAGAGTACTTCAGTCTGATCCAAAGACAGGGGTGAGTACAGTCCAACTTATATGGTAATACTGTTTAAGAAGTAGTTCTTTTAGAGAAGCAGATTAATATGGTCAATAATGTTTTAAATATAACTTAAATATACTACGTTTCAATAATTTCATATTGGATGAATTAGAAGATATAGAATATTCAGGTTCTAAGCTGGAAATCAAGGGGTTTTTGAGCAAGTGTGCAGAAGAAGAGATTGTTGCCATGAGAGAGAAAGAGAAGAAAGACAAGGCAGAGGAAGAAAGTGTGAAAATAAATGAGAACATGAATGGAAGGATGAGGAGCATTGAGCTTAGGCAAAGGAGAGAGGAAATAGAGCAGATAGAGATGGAGAGTGAGGAGGTGTACTTGAAAAAGTGGAAGGGATCAATGGAAATCCCACTGATAGTGACTCTAGAGGAGGATAAAATGAGGAGGAAGGGGATCAGCATATTGAAGAAGACGGAAGAAGTGCCAGTCAGTAAAGGTGCTAAAGACAGAGAAGAGAAGGACTGACATTTTAGGATGGCAAATGAAAATATTTCGGCACCTAAGGAACAAAATGAGAGGGTACAGTCAGCTCAGGACAGAGACATCAGAGCTCCCAAATAAACTGCAAAGGGGGAAGCCTAAATTATGGACAGGTAAGAGAGCGGGAGGTGCTAGAGGGGGACATTGAGGGGAAACTAAAGCAGAAGTCATGGCAGGCCTTAGAGGCGCGGTGGAAGAGAATGAGCTTAAAGGAGCACGCCTAGCTGTATGGGGAGGTTGGGCAGCCAGTGCTGTATACTGTAGGTGTGTATATGGTCTCAGGCCAGGCAGGCGGGACAGCAGGTACGGGGCGGCAGCAGCGGCGGTGAGGGATCGACGTTGATTTCCGAATGGCCAGACGGGGGGGTATGTGGATGTCGTATTCCTTCATGTGTCACACTAACAAGGACATTTTTATTTCTGCTTTTCAGAGCTCTCCACACTGGAGGCCATATACAGATGGTGCCTGTGCTTTTTGCGGCCCACCTCCTCCAAGCGACGACCTCTCTCCTGTGCCCTTAAATATTTTTTGTTTTGTTTTTTACTTGTATTTAAATATAAACATATAAATAATAAAACTTGCACCTCTGTGCCTCCTTGCTCACCACTTTAAAGTGTTCTAAATAATCCTAAACTATATTTGAATGTTTAATTGGATTCAGCATGAACAGTTGGATTCACCATTATCTGAGGTCCATCCTTTTGCCTTCCACACCGAGACCCAGCACAGGTTTGCACTTAGTCTAGAGACTAACCCAGCAAACACAAGGAAGTTGTGAGCTTCTCAGAGCTGGAATGTAAGGCAGGGTTGCTGTTGGGAAACTGCTTTATTTTGTCCATCCCCTTTATTTTGCAAACAAATAAATGTTATTTGCCTCTCTAGACATAAACATCCCTCTGATCGTTGTCCTACCTGGAAGATATCCTTCCCAAAACAAATAAAGTAAAACAATCTCTTCTATGTTGACTAAAAAAATAATGTATTTTAGCTGAAAAACAGTAGAAAAGTGGATGGAGGGCTATGTCACGCTTTAGACACAGAACAATCAAAGCTATTATATTGCTTTTTGCTTTAGGATAAAGGACCAAATCATGGATCCGGATGTACCTCTGCAGGAAGAAAGGGGGTCATCCACTGGCTGCAATTCACAGGGAAAGCATGCCACTCTTATCCCAGATCCCAGACAACATATAAGCGACCTTTCCCCTCCTTAGGAAAAGGGACCTTTTCAGACTCTACTTTACCAGAGGCTGGCGTGCCTCTACCATCCAGTCGCAAACAAATATGTAAAACATAGTATAGTGTGAACTTCTCCAACTTTCTTGGCAAGAAACAAGGTTCTTGTGGGAGTAACGCAGGTTCACTGGGAGTGGTTGACCTAGTGAGTCAATATAATACAACAGCAAATTAATAGTTCTGCAATTTACCTATAAAACATTCACTTATGTGCAATCAAACCAAATTCGTTGTAATAACTAAAACAGGCACAGCACTGTAACGTTAACATTACAACACAGAACAAAGTAATGGTGTAACGTAACAGGACAATATTAAGATAGCAAAATGTATACAATAATATATGATGAATAATAAGCAAGTGATTTACTGAATGCTTTTACTTACCCGAGAATACACCAAAATACTTTGTCCACACTTTTTTCTCTTCAGTTCATACCACAGTGTTTTTATTATATTTTAGAGTAAAAATAAAGGAAATATTAACACAACCCAGATGGCATACAAATTTCATCAGATTTTATCTACAAAGTTTAAAAAAACCTAACAAAAAAAGTTAAGTACCCAGAGTGGTGGAATGTAAATGAATCTGCACGTGGCGAAAGGTCATGTGACTGTATCACGATAATTATAATATCAGATTAAATGGACAACAATTCTACAATTACAATTAATCCGAATAACTTTTAGATTAACAAGTATATGGTTGAAAATAAAAATTGAAATTGCAAAGAGAAACATATGCTAGTTAACTTGAAATGGAACAACTTGTTCGTCCACCGTGACGTCTGGTCCTGGATTATACATCAGGGGGAGTCTATCAACCCATCTGTCCCAGACATCATGAAATGCTGTCATCTTGTCCTGTGCCCTCTGAGGCAGTCTAGTGGTGCGGTCGTCAAAGCGAAGCGCTGATGTCAGTGCCCTGAATCTTCCATTGTCATAACGCTTTTATGATGAACTTCCAAAGTCGAAAAGTATTATTTCACTAAAACGAGTAGGGGTGCACCGATACTGGCACTGAGTTTCAGGCCGATACTGCGCTCATGTACTCGTACTCGTAAAATTCTCTGATACCATGAACCGATACCGCTTAACTCCAACATTACATTAAAACTCAAAGCCATGATATTTTTTCTTTCTTTTTTTTTTGCTTCCCAATCATATTTTGTCGTCTTGCTAGAGATTCGTCAACCGGAAGCATTTGGGTTGGATAAATGCCGAGAAGACCAGCATTGGCCAATTGCCGAGAATACATGGAGGATGTCAGCAGTTTGGACATATTTTGAGATAAGGGACTATGGCAGAAGTAAAGCAGACTATAAGCTCTGTTCTGCTAAAGTGTCAAAAGGCGGAAGGGATAGCATGTCGTTTAACACAAGCAATTTGATCAAACATCTAAAGACACACCGTAGTGCAGAGTACACAGAGTTTGCTAATGCTAGCAGAGAAATTCAACCAAGGAGACCTCAATGGATAGATGACACGAGTGTCGATTAAACAATGTAAATAAAAATGAGAACGTTGGTTTGGTGAAGCCCGTCTCTTGGTCGTCGGTTCCATCGCCTCAGATGACAACAAATCTGGCTGGGCGACCAGGCAGGAGGCAAAGGAGCCAACCCCGGACCAGGCAGGAGGCGAAGGAGCCGACCCAGGACCAGGACAGGGAGCCGAAGGTGGCGGAGGGGAGGAGGAGGTCGAACCGAATAGCTTTAACGGCAAAGAAGTGGGTTAGACTTGCTCCTTATATAAACCCATGATCGATGTGATTGGACCTGCTTGCATTCTTTAGGTCTCCTTGTTTGAACTTTCATATTCACTTTCATGACCACAACAACGAACTTTAGTGCAAATTCTACAGATGCGAGAGAAAAAGTCTACAGACAACCCACGAGCAGTAAAATTAAGAGGCTCTTACTATATTGCTGACTTGGTCCTGTCATACACTTAGAGACATACCTGGGAGCAGGGTCATAGGCTTCATATTTACATTGGGGGGAACGGGCAATAAGTGGGTTGGGATTGTGAAGCATGGCCCAGTAGAGCCATAACAGTAGTTATATGTAGAATTTTTTTTACAGTAATATGATAGCATAAGTAACTGATTTATTTTTCTTTACAAAATTATGCCTAAAACTTGGTTCTTGTGGCCGATACATGTGCTGCTGTTCAGTCTTGAAAAGCCTCAAAAGTTTTATGTATTCACTCTTAGTTTAATTAAATAAATGCTTTGTATATGTCCTTATTCAGGTAATGTTGTTTTGTTCACAGTGCCCCCCAAGTGGATCACCATGAATATTGGCAAACAAGTGAAGAACATGAAGGACATACTAAAAGAACAGATCATTCTGTCATGATATATACTGCATACATACACCAGTTTGCAATACTAATCTTAATGCACATTTCAGTTTGTGCACATGCACTCCCCGACTGCACCAATCATCCACCTTGACTTGCACTCCCTGTTTCAGAGCTGCCCATCCAATCAGCAGCCCTAAAATACCATAGTGTTTCCCACAACAACTTTTGCGACTTACTCACTGAGCAGCAGACAGAAAAGCTCGCAGCATGAACCAGACATTCTAGTATGAGGTGTTTATGTGTCATTCTTTGGCCGGATCTTTGAACTCTTTGAACTCGATGTAATAAAACCCAGATTTGTACACAGTGGTGGTTAACTATGTTTGCTTCACAAAAGTGCGTAGAATACCCTGGGAAACACTCAAGTACCAGAAAGTACCAATACATTTTGTTCCTGTTGCAAGGGGTCACAACACCGTTTTACCTAAAGGTCCCAACCAGACACACATATGATTACCCCAGCTAAGGCAGTCACAAGTATCTGGGATTCATCTTGCAGAGATGTCAAGATTTTTACAATGAAGGCCCATGTTGCACCCTAGGCAAGCCCTAGGCCAGCAGTCAGAAGATCCCTATGTAACCGCCTATGTTGCCCATAGCATTGTCCATAGGTGTTAGTGATTCCTGCATAGTGGATGCTGCTCCACTTTTTCCTTACTTACCCAGCAGATGGAGAAGCTACTTCACACATTACCACTCCTTCTCAAGCCTGGCATGATGCTTACTTCTGAAAAGTAAGGAGGCTATCCATATCTTTATTTTTATCTTTCCAAAATCCAGGTGTTTGAACTATTGAAAAATCCATGGAGAAATCCCCCCCCCCCCCGAAATAAAACAACTAATGCAATGCTTGCCTGTACAGGCAAAATCTCAAATCCCACCCCCAAGAGACCTCACACTTTTATTCAATAAAAATACTGTTTTAGGATGTCAGCAACCTAACGCTTATCTTACAGTAAAAGATTTTCGATGAAAACCCAGCTAGTATTTCCTTTTCCTTTTTTCTGTCAGCACTTTCTTATCAAACAGATTCGTTAAGTAGTCCATTGTAGATTTAAATAAAGGATGTGCAAAAACTACCAGTACAGTATTTCACAATCAAAACCATTTTGACAGAATAGAAAAATGGAATATTAAACAAAAAAGCATGAATATGAAGACTATTTCAAAATACTGTTCCGGTTTATTTTCTAGCAGAACATTTGCATAACAAATATTCATAGCAAGTATTATACAATTGTTGACTTCATAGGTGATAGTGTGAGTGAACTTGTAGCTGTTGAACCCATGCGAATGGCAAAAAAGCATGGATTGAATTTTACGGAAAAACTATGCAATGCTTTATGTATGTAAATCAGCTCACACATGTTAACATATTGTACATGTTTATTAGGAGCACTTATAGAATTTGTATATAGAATTTCCACCTGGGATCAATAAGGTAGATCTTATCTAACCTTTTATGATTTTCATGTACTATAGTCTCTTGAGTTAACAGAGAAAAGGCATTCAGGCAAAGGCAGGTCTGTTTTTGTAAACAATTAGGTCACAGGCAAAGAAAACAGTACAGTAATGGTGTGCAGAAAGACAACTGCACAATGGATAAATCCCCAAAGCAGCTCTGGAGACAAGAGGGGTGATATCTGGTGCTACGCAGCAATGCCTAAAAAAGTGGTATCTGATTGTACATGTCATTGTGTATATATGTTTGGATGAAAACAACATTCTGATACCTACTTATGCACCTGGAAAATGATTAACATAATGGTAATGAAATACTTACATGATTAAAATAGTGTTAAATGATTTCTGGGGGAAAGAAATTACTTATCTTAACTGATGTTGATTATACAAGATATAGCTCTGTAATGGATAATCAGTTTGATAGATAGATAGATAGATAGATAGATAGATAGATAGATAGATAGATAGATATATTTTATGGCAACAACAGTGCCAGCATTACCTGTGTGTTTTCCTTGTATTTATTTAAGGTGATATGTTGGTGACAGGTGTCATTTTACCCATTAGATGTTCTTGAAATTCCTGCTCGTCTTGATAGTACTTCAATACTTGTTTATTTGCTATGCTGTAAGTTTCAAAGCAGGAGTTCCATGAAAATCCTGGGACATATTAGAAAAGGCCTTTGCTGTCTGGGCCTGCAGATGAGTGATCCTTTGCAAATCGGGCCCCCTGCTCCCCCTGAGGAAGTGGAATGTTGCCCGTTAGGTTGGACCCCTTTGTCTCTCAAGAAAGGGATGCTGGGTTGTTTTGCTCCATTCTATAACCTTCTATCTTTCTTTGGTTGCCAGTTGCAGAATTTAGCCGACGCAGCATTAATTTTAGGCATTTAATAAGCAATTGTCTGCAGGGTTCCCCTTTATCTCACAATGCAGTTACTCAACAATGCGGTCAGCTCATTGGTAGGCATGCCTGGTCTGATGAAGACAGTATTATTGTTGCCTTTCAAGACAGAAAGTTCGACAGCATTTATCTTTTTGAAAACGTCTGTTGTTTCACATCCGAGGAGGAGGAAAGCTGTGTCATCTACACTTCAACTATTCCTTAACCTGCTGTAAATAATATGCTGTTTTATGCAACAGTGTTGAAGAATTTTTTTAAAAACTTGTTGAAATTTCAAGGGAAAAAACGTTTTTTTTTTTCCTTTGTAAATATTACCATAATATTAATACTAATACTGTAGTAACATAGTAACATTAAGTAGTCCTAACTCCATTTGAGGAGAAACCAGGGAAACTTATAGTTTAATTGTACATATAATTGTGCTTTTCTACCCTAATCTACTATAAAACACATCAAATGAATTGCATGTAAGTCCACGGATCAGAAAACAACCAGTGTGATATAAGTTGTGTTCCAAAGTGGGTTTAGAGTAAAACTAAAGTACTATTGGAGTTAATTTTAATTAACATTCCACTGAATTCTACATGTAGATCAATTTAACAAACAAAAGAATTTCTGATCTGAAAAAAATTCTCTCATTTGTGTAAATTGCAGAGCTGCTCAGATTCTAAGATAATGAGAAGGCAGCCAAAACAACGATACTAGATGTTGTCTTTATGTACAAATGAAATAGTACTGTAATAATATGCTTGGGTGGGAGAAATCATGAGAATGAAAAACCTGATTAAACTTCAGAGAACTAAACATATAATGCAATTATACCGTGAAAAGACATCACACCACAATCAAACTGAGAAATTAACTATTAGTTGTTACCTCTTAGGGTCACAACTAATGTTGTTAACTGTAATCTTCCAAATATCCTTCTCGTCTCAGTGTTGCACAAAAGCTACTTTGTATCTCTGTGTTATATAAAGTACTGCTGACTGGATCATGTATGCCCCGACTCTGGAACTCCCTACCACAAGATATTAGAAATATCGACTCCTTTTCTCTTTTTAAATCAAAACTCAACACACATCTGTTTAAAAGTGCCTACTCACTGTAATTTCTTTTAGTTTTATACTGTCTTAACTTTCTAATTTTTATTTTGATTGTTCTCATTGTTATGTAATTCTGTGCGGTGTCCTTGTGTGCTTTGAAAGGCGCCTTTAAATAAAATGAATTATTATTACTATTATTATTAAGGATTTCAGCAAGTTAGCAGGTTCTCATTATGTCCAGCTTCTTTCTTTGTTCTGTGCAAGACGTTGATCCCTTTGTCTTCCACGTGATGGCTGACTTAGGCTGTACTGGTCATTGATGAAACGAGCCAAAACAGAAAGCAGATGCTTTCTTTGCGTACTTATTGAGCTTCCCCCTTTGAATCACAGCTATGTACCTTCAGACGGCAGAGTTCAGCATACCTTCATGCTGGGTTTGCAGCGCACTCTGCCCCTGTCTTTCTTCAGGCTTGCCCCTTAATCCCATCACTTAATACCCTGGGTGAAGAATAAACTCAGCGAAAGCGCTATCATATTCTCTTGGTCCAGAGCCCCTCCTGTGTGTCCACACACCCCCTCAGCTCCCTGTGACCCCAGGTCTAGGGAACGGGGTCCCCTCGGGATTCCCTTTGGAAAAGCTACTTCTTGCTGAAATTACATGATGCATCTGATTGCATTGGTTTGGTTAAAAGAATTCACAATTACCTCTTTAATTGTGTCTATATGTACACATTTTACTCCAGATTATTGATTAAACACAGTGGCCAGGAATGCTGGAAAGAAATACAGGCAGTTTATGACTGAGATCCATTCCCTTAGTCTGTCTTTCCCTAAGATCCATTCCCTAAGTAAGTCAAATTTGTAGGTAAGTTTTAAAATGAATAATACAGTACTTAATAACTATATATAGTAATTATGCAGTAATAATAAAATTAACTACATACAGTACTGTACTGAACCACGAGCTGACCAACCTCTGACACCATGCAATGTTTTTACAAGCGTCACAAAGTAGTGTGTGTGTATATTCATCATTTAACTCAAATTCTTATTATAATAGACTTTATGATAGTCCGTTCGTAAGTACAAGTATCCGTAAGTCGGATATTCTTAACCCAGGGACTGCCTGTACCACAAGGAAAGAAGAGAGTGTAAACAGCAGCTAATGAAAATAATTAAAAGGTTCTCACCATTCACTCATTTTGGATTTTTTTTCCATGTCACTGAGGTTATTAGGCAAGCCTGGGCCAATTGTCTTTAGCTCCCTTACCACAGATGAAAGTAAAACCTGTGTACCAAATGGTGAAAGATATGTTTGGCCTAGGTTGTAAATAGATAATCATTACATAAAGGATATTCAAATAACAATGAAGCAGACCGGCACCAATGTGGTCAATGGGCACCTTTGTACAAAAGAAAATGAATGAGATTTTTCATAAAGCAAAATGTGTTTCTTTTTTCCCATGATCTAATGAGTCCTTTAATTTGCAGAAACATCTGAGGTAATGCTGTTATTGCACCTGTGTTTGTATTCTACAATAGTGTTTAATTACCAGAAAATACAATTATACACAAAGAATGGCGCATAGACCTCAGTGGTCAATTGGGTCATCGATTTGAATTGTTTGACAGACCCAGAGGAATAAGGAAAGTTCGAAAATCCCAAGTAAAATTGAGAAGTTTGTCACAGAAACTGCTAGAAAGAGATGTCATATGTGATTACAGTGTATGAAAGGCTCCTGCAATCAAAAGTTCAAGTTCCCGCTGCAGATTAAATCTGAATTTTAATCTCTTTGTTTTTGACTCTTCATGAATCATGATCTGATTACAAGGGTGAGCAGTCACGATAGGGAATGGTGTGCTTATGTGTCTCACAAAAGTTACACACAATGCTGGGAAAGGCAAATACAGCTGGCTTCAATGTTGCCCATCTACTGTGAGCATAATCTTCAATGTACTGAACATACTGAAACTACTGCTCATTAATTCCAGTGGTTTACACTTTTTGACCTTTCTAATGTAAGCAGACAGCTAAAATAGGCTTGGTCATTCGTAGCACAAATGTGCCGTCGGCACTGCTTAGAAGCATTGCCTTTGTAATATGTTTCATCTATGTTTGTCTTTTTTTTCACTAAATTTTTTTGAAAATGCACATTGCTTCAAGATGTTGAATGACATGCTCAAACCATATACACTGAAATACACAAAGGAAATAATTAATAACAACTTTCTAATAAATTTATATGTTGAAGATAGTAGTGTATTCCAATGCAGAATGTATCAATTTTCATTATGTGTATGTGTACATCTTTTTGAAGTTTTTATTCTCAATAACAATTTATCTATTTATTTGTTTGCTTGTTTCAGATTTCAAGTGGTTTTACAGGATATCATAATTAATACAGGGTCTCATGGAGCCTATCACAGGAAGCCCAAAGTGAGTCCTACCCTGGATGACACATAATGGCACATTTATGAACTGCAAGAATAGCTGGTAGGGCTATGGATGCAATGAAGGGAACAATCCTGGATGGGGCACCAACCCATTGCAGGGTACACTCACACATGCACACCTATGGGCAATTTGGTAACTCCAATTCACCTAGGTATATTTTTGAACTCTGGGGGGGGCTGGAGTACTTGGAGAAAACCCCACAATGACACGGGGAGGACATGCAAACTCCACACACAAGGAGTCATGGTGGCTATTTCAAGTCTGATTTCAGAAGTGTGAGGCAACAGTGCTAACCACTGCACCACCGTGCTGCACCCACCTTTAGCCATGTACGTTTTTTTTCTTTATTTTTTTGTTTTCCTATGTATTTTTTCTTCTTTGCAAAACTTTTAAGCAGAACATAATGAAGTAATGAAGTGGCACATGCAAAAATATAGCAGTCTGATGTCAGTGTCTCATATATGAAGTGCATTATATGGCTGAGCTGTGCAAAGCCTTCAGCTTTGTGAAGGTAATCGAGGGATTTATCTGTCTGGACAGAAAGGGCGGGACTGCCCTCCACTTAATGTGCCGCTGCACGGTTGCTGCCTGATCTTTTACGTTTAGCGTCGTCACATCATTAATTCTGGTTACTTCTTGGCATTTACATCTCTCAGTTTTCATTGTAGTATCATGCAGATACTATACATAAATATAATTGTTATTATGTGCTGTCAAATCACTGTCAACTCCTGGCAACCATAGAGACAGCATTCCACCAGAATTCTCTGTCTTCTATCCAAGTCGTCAAGTTTCCCAAAGGCATGTTCATTGTTGTGATGAGTTCATCCACCTTGTTGCTCATCATCCTCTCCCTACTTTACCATCTTACATTGTGCTTACTACATCTTTTGCTTAAAATGTTTAACATATTAAATTTTTAAGTGACAGATTATGGGTGCATTACAGTAACTGACCTTAAGTGATCATTATTCTGTCCCTTAAACTTTAGTCACAACCATTTACTGCAAAAAAATAAATGAACCAGAGATTATTGTTTATCACATATGTATGTTTATATAATGATTATTCCATGTTTATTTATTTTGAAAATAACATTATTACCTGGAATGCTATATTTTGCATGCAAAAAATAGGTGCATTATTTTGTATTTTATTCTGTTTGTGAAAAATTGTGAGAAATAGCCTCCATAGTTATTTCCAGTGTTAAAATTAAAGTTTTTTTTTAATTCATTTTGATTGTTGCCTGTATAACTTTGAAGAAAGCATTAGCATTTCATAAAAGGAAATGGAAAAGTATAATACGAGTAACAATACAAGATGAATAATATACCTGATATTTCCCCTCCCAGTCAAAATGACTGATTAGATTTTTTATCTTTCATTAAAACTATAATTTTGCTTTATCGGGAGTCCCTTACAAAGCTAAGAATCACTGTTTTCTGTAATTAAGAAAATTCCAGAACGTTGGGGCAAGAAGGAACTCAAGTTGCTTCTCTTATTTACCTGTGACATCTTTTGAGGTGGAATTAGGAATGGGATCTCAAGCATAAGTAGTTTGAAAAATTGAATTTGTTCTGATTCTTTACAAGTGAACGTATCTTGTCTCTCGTGTGAGCATAGTTTCAGCAGGTCTCAGCAGGTTTGCACTGGGGCCCCAACAGTAATGTGACCATGATGGTAGTATCAGTTCATTTTGTATATCGATTCTGAAAGAAATATGTTCCTGTTATTTGATATCACCCTTCTGTTGCACATTTTGATCATGTGTGCAAAAGTATAACTTACATTTTGGGTTTGCAGTTATTTAATTGCTAAGTTTAACTGGGATGATTATTTTTTTTACAAATACAAATTTGGTTTGAATACATATTTCTCCACATTTTATTTTGACTCCTCTTCCATGAAAATGCTATTCATCACTCAGGTCTACATCAGGTCGTCTTTCTGCTCTTTCTCTAAACCACTCTGTACTTTCTGGGTTTGGTTCTTAATTATGAAGTGGATACACAATAGCTTCTACTACATACAGCATATGTTTGAGAAACAGTGCTCTGTAACATTGTCTGCTAGAAACCTAAACTTAAATAGTAATTTACTGCTTGTAAGGTTGTCAGGTTATGTGAGCGTTGCCTGCTAACTGTTATGGTATGCATAATAATCCTGATAATATTGTGTAACACTGAATTAGAACAAGCTAGGCAGTTTGTTAAGCCTAGTACTTGATGTGAATTGTTCCACTGTTCTTAAAAAATGCAGTTACCTCATCGTCAGATGGGTTTCACCCAGTCACAACCTTGAAAACAAAACCTCTTGTAATAAAAATTGTACAAAGTGTCTGGATTGATCTGAAGTGTAAACTGTGCAATTCTCCATGCCCAGAGAATGAGGAAGAACAGAGCTACAAAGAAGGTGTTCCCATGAGTACATCAGCTCTCGAGAGCTCAGTGAGGCAATCTGCACTACCACACATTAAGCTAGCATTCAGTCCTAGGAAGTGTCAAATGCACATTCTTTTAAAAAAGATTTTTGGTTTGAGTGTGTTGATATATGTGTGTATTATTACCATTTTAAAATGTACTGGCACCTCAGAATCATGGGAAATCAGGTGACCAGCAGAGTTAACCTCATTCAGCTGTCCCGTCTATGGCCTTCCCACTTTCATTCAGCCTTGTATCTATAATCATTGCCCAACACACCTTATTTGTAGTATTATTTTGTTGTTCCTCCCTGTCACACTAAATAGCTTCCATTTTATTTGTTTCCCCTGCTGTTTTTAAAGACCCTTTTTTGACCATGTGCTTAAGATCTACTATCTGTCTCACTTGAACATTCATTTGGATAAAAGTGTCTACTAATAAATAAATCTAAATATCCCAAAATGCCTGTTACATTTCCATGCCTGTGTCATATGGATTGTTTGCATTTCCTGGCCGGAGAAATACTTATATTTACGGTTTTTACATATTTGCATTTTTAAACTTAAACCTCTGCACAAAATAAAGTTTCAAATTAAGCAATGAAATAACTTACCTTACATGACCTGTTCTGTCGGCCTTTGAGTGGAATACCATATCTCTTAATACCGTATCTCTTTCTTTGTCAAGTTTCTGTGGATTAAAAACTTTCATTGTGATGTTGAGAGATTTTTAAATTTGTCAAAATTATTAAACGTTTTAACTGAAAAGTGTGGTATTAGATCAAACCTGGCACAGATTTAATTGACTGTACTGTTGGGTTAACTTTATTTATCTATCCTATCATATACCTTCCAACCATTCATTCGGGAGACGGCCGTGTGGAAGAGTTAGCTCAAACCGTTGTGATCTCTGGCCTCCAGAGTATTCTTGGATCTTGTGCATCTTTACACACTGAATTCTTGTGATACCGTTTTAGATCAAATTATGTAATTTATAAAAAAAGGTAATATGCAACATCAACTTAACATCATCTTAATATTACTTCACTCACTGTAATTAGGCATCACGGTATTTCAGGGCAGACAGGATTATTCCGCCAGGCTGCTTACTGAAGGGGGTTCATGTCAGGATTTCCCCAATGGTTTGGGATAGTATCTTTAGGTTTCCGAGCGGATGGGAATCTGCGGGGTTTTAAGTTACAGGCACATTTGACATATGTCAACTCCTGACCCTTTGCACCAAGTTTCCCAGATTTTTGTCACTCTCTAACTGCAGCAGATTAACACACTCACTTCCAAGGCAAATGTAACAAGGAAGCTAGTCCGCCACGAAGACTGAAGATTTAGAATTATACTACTATAAACACTGGGAAAAAAGGATTGTTTTTTTTCTCATTTCTCGTTTGTAGGAGGGCTGCTTAAAATTTTGATATGTAAAAAAACAAGCAAGCAGTCCCAGTACATAGTGGTACATCAGGTCTCAATTCTGATCTTTCCATTGGCTATGAATTAGTAATGCTACTGTTTGTGTGCGTTTTTCCTCACTCTAATATGAGCACTGCTTTACACATCTGGGGCTTTTATTACCACAGGGAATAAGTTATCCCTGTACACGCAGTTCCCCAGGTTAAAAATGTACGACTTACAGACAACTGACACTTACGAACAGACTGCCATATATTATGTTTTCTTAAAAATACGAGTTAAATACAGTGGTTCATAATAATGAATGTAGGCACTACTTTGTGATGCTCATGAAAACATTGCATTGTCTTCAGTGGTTTGTTGGTTCATGGTACAGAACAGTATAGTATGTAGTTACTTTTGTTATTACTGTATACTACTGTATATTATTATGTACTGTATTATTATTTTTCTAAGTAACCTACAAATTTGACTTAAAAACATACTTAGGGAACAGATTGTATTTGTAACCTGGGGACTGCCTGTATAAACTCTAACAATCCTGTTTTTTTTTCTAAATGAACCACTAGAAAGGTTTGCTTTTTTCACTGTGTCTATAAAAGAGCATGAGAAGAACACACCATCTTCAAGAAACAGGTGCACTTTCTTTGCAATGCAAACAAAGAATCATAGATTTGTGTTTAGCAAAAAGCATCAACAAAAAAATTCTCGGAGGTACACAGTTTATTAGACAAACAATTAAATGTCAACTTCAATAGGCTAAGCAAGGCTTTGACATATTCAGTAATTTTATTCCTCCTATGTAACGAATAGAGACTTGGGGACCCAAATGTAGGCCACGGGATTTACTAGAAAACAAATGCAGACAGATGTGGAATCAGTGAGTGGTGTCACGCCCTCAGGGGCTGGACAACACAGCGGCGGACAATCGCCAACCAATTAGGGGGATTATTTAAGACGATCGCAACCTCCCCAGGGTTGCGAAGTATTGTTGCCATTTCCGGATGTGTACCTTACTGAGCGTTTATTCTTGTTTGCTGTCTCCCCCGCTTGTCCTGCCTTCCATGTCCTGCCCTGCTCCTCGCCCTGCTCCTCGCCCTGCTACTGGCCCTCGCCCTGCTCCTGGCCCTGCTCCTCGCCCTGCTCTTCACCCTCACCCTGCTCCTCGCCCTCGCCCTGCTCCTGGACCTGCTCCTGGCCCTCGCCCTGCTCTTCGCCCTCGCCCTGCTCCTCGCCCTCGCCCTGCTCCTGGCCCTGTTCCTTGCCCTGCTCCTCGCCCTCGCCCTGCTCCTCGCCCTCGCCCTGCTCCTTCTCCCTCGTCGCTTCCCCGGTCCATCCGTCTGTGTAGGACTGACTCCCTCGGTGATCGACCTCCACCCGCCCCACGTCTATTCTTCTGGATCTCCCTATTGGCTTTGTTTGTACCCAGCAATTCTAATAAAACCGTCTCCTGCATTACGGGGTTCGCCTGTTCTGTCACGACCAAGTCTGACAAGTGGGTTATCGTGGCTGGAGTCACGGAGCAGAAGAAGTCATTAGCCAGGGAAATCAGTCCTAGGAACATGCAAGGAATGAAAGGTAAGCACACCAGGGAAGTCTGAGGGTAGCAGGGGCTTGGCAGGACTGGATCAGAGAAGGATGGGCAGGGGAACACTAGAGACAAGAAAGGCCAGGGACTTGGCGGGGTTGTCGCAGTGTAAGGCAGCTACTACTGAGGACGTTCACGGCGGGAACCCAGGTTTGTCCTCTTGGTGGAGGTCCAGAGGCATTCACAGATGGATGGGCAACACTGTAGTGGACAGGCTTGGTTTTAAAACAATTGAAGCAGGTTTTCAAGCCACTGAAGGCTACCTTATCTTCTGGGGTCCAGCAAAGGGAAAATTTGCCAGTGCGCAGGAGGGACGTCAAAGAAGCAGCTACTGAGTTAAAGCCATGGATGAACCGACGATACAGGTTGGAAAATCCAAGGAAGTACTGTGTCCTGGCACTCCAGGGACACAATCGTGGGATGAGGGGAGCACCCGCTGTTGATTCTCCTCATGGTGGATGGCTCCTGCTTGTAGTGAGAGAGGAATGGTCCATTGTGTGATTGTCCCCGACGTGTGCTGTCACCTATCCACTTCTTGTACATCAAACAGGGCAACACCAGCTCCACGGGAATAGCACGAACAAATTTGATATTAACAAAGTGAGCTGCAGCTCCTGAGTCATCGCTTACAAAATAGGACAACATGAAAGGCACTATAAACTGCTTCTGAGTGATGTTAAGAAAAGAGGACACACCTATCTAGATGTGGCATGCAATCTCAGCCTGCAATTCTGGCCTGAGAGCCCATCAGTAAAGCACCCGGAGACAGAAGGAAGGCCAACAAGTGCTGTGCCCAGGGTACAGAACAAGGAAAGGTCTGTCGTGAATCGATTGTCTTGGCAGAGTTTGCGCAATCAATCTCCTCTGCTTCCGCCCACCACAGGATGACTGAAGACCACACTGAAGGCACTCTGAAGGATGACAGAGCAACTTAGGACTGGGCTCTTTTCGCTCATTCGCAAGCCCTGCCTGTGAGAAGGGAGATGACAAAGTGCACGTAGTCCACTTCTCTCAGGAAGATCTCGGGATGGTGATCGACATAGACACTGCATTGCATTAAGAATGACTGGGAGTGATCGGGGTTGTTATCATGTTCTTTGGAAGAGCGATCGGAACGCCAGAGGTTGGCGGAGACTGGTCAAGAGAAACAGCAGCAAGCCCATGCTGCAGCTGTCCTACCAGGGTATTGAGCTGAATAATTTGAGACAGGGTATCTTGGACTGTCCGCTGGGTCCATCTTCCTTCAGAATGAGGTATTCTGCAATGAATAGAGACTTGGGGACACAAATTCAGGGGCAATTTTTAGTGACTGTACGATTTTTTTACATGTTAAACCCATTAACCCAGATGGCCAAACTTCATCAGCAACATAAACCTACTGCATCCACTGGCTGAACTGATCACACAATCCGGATTGAATTGTATTTTGGCCCGGATTCAGAGCAGAGTCAAGCAGTTTATAACCACTACCATAAGGGATATAGAGGAGGGAAGTGAAACCGAAGTGCTGAGCTACTGCTGTCTGTCACTGCCGGTTTTCACCCATTCAGCTGGGTGATTAATGCTCTCGCAGATCTCCTCTCTGACAGGCTGGGAGAGGTCACAGAGACCGCACTGGGTCCCTGCATCAATGTTTAACCAGAGAAACATGAGGGCTAGTGAGCTGAAAATTCATCCTGGACCACCTAAGCATAAAGAAGATGTTAATTGCTGCAGTTCTAGTACAGCTCCAGGAGGCAGGTATGAAACATGGAGTATTTGTTAGTCACTATACATGGAATTTAATTGGAGGGATAAAACGCTGTAAGCAGTGCCTGGTCATGAAATTATCTGCAGTTAAAAGGTGCAATACAGAAGTATGTGTCTTAGTGGCCAACATGCATACCGGATGGAAGTACCCTAAATAATATTGTAATCATAATAATCGGCACTGCGCTCGCCTCCTTATTCGTGTGGGTGGGTGGTCCTGCGTCGGAGTGTGAGAGGTTATAAGAACGCTATGCAGAGACCTTTCTCTGAGCCTGTCTATCATCACTGCTAAGGCTGGATAACCATTACCTTCCAGTCCTTCAGCAATTATCTTCAAAAGCCTTCAAAAGATATATTACAAAAATGTTGAGAGAAGTCTATGCTCTGCATACGTATTCCATTGTTTTAAACATGGTGATATCGCTATTATATCTCAGTCATTTTAACAGTGACTTTTAACAGCTTTCTGTTTTTTGCTTTAAATGCATAATATTCAAGCAACAATGCAAAATATAAAAAGAAAAACACGTTCTTTATCCAATGAATAAAAAATCATATCACTTTAAATTAATAGTTTCTCCTGTCCATGATCATGGGAGAACATTTTAAAATGAACTTGAGGAAGCACTTCTTCACACAGCGTGTAGTTGGAGTATGGAATAGTCTTCC
>JAODLD010000069.1:10150448-10167414 GCA_026781065.1 Mormyrops boulengeri
CTCCTAAATCCATGTTGGCTATCCCTCAGAATGTTATTTGAATCCAGGTAATCTACCATTTTCACTTGGATTATAGCATCCATTACTTTAACAGTTATTCAAGTCAAACTAATTGGCCTATAGTTTGCTGGACTGCTTCTATCCCCATTTTTGAATATGGGCGTTATATTTACATGCTTCCAATCAGAAGGTACCACGCAAGCAGAAAAAGATTTCTGAAATAGTAAAGTTAAAGCTCAGCAAATAATATCCCTGATCTCTTTTAAAATTATAGGTAAGATGCCATCAGGACCCTGTGATTTATTTATTTGAGCTTAGCCAAGCTTTGTAGCACATCAGCTTCAGTTATACATATATTCGTCAGATGAAAGCTGGAATAGAAATAAGAGTCAGTATGTTACTCATGCCCTCTACAATGTAAACACATGCAAAACAATCATTAAACTGATTATCTATAACATACCACATCAATTACATTTTCAATTATAAGACCCTTAGTATCCTGCAGATTAGTGACTTCAGCTTTTAGAGCTCTTTTGGAGTTAAACTTTTGGAAGAAACTTTTAATGTCATCCTTAGCCTCCAATGCAGTCTTCCTTTCGACATTCCTCTTAGCCAGTCTAATATTATTTTTTAACTCAACCTGTAGATTTAGATAGGAGGTACTCCTGCTTTATTCTGATATGATTCGTTATTTTCCATTTGTGGAACAGAGCCCTTTTCCTCCTGACTTTATTCTTAATTTCAGTAGTAAACCACCTTGGTTGCAGTCTCCTAGATTTAATTTTGCTGGAAACAGGTATGAAGTCCTCTTGTGCTTGGAATAATGGGTTATTTTAATTTTTCCATGCGTCTTCAACATTTTTGTTATTTAACTCCATCCAGTTTACAGTTTCTAGTTTCGGTCTCATCCCATTAAAGTGCCTTCCTAACACTGTATATTTTTGGGCTTTGCTCTTCAGACACTAAAATTAACCTTGAATTTAACTATGTTATGATCACTACTGTCAAGTGGTTCCAAAACCTCAAATTTTCTAATCCTATCCTGGTTATTAGAGAACACAAAATCGAGAATTTCTTCTCCTCTGGCAGGGGTAATAACAAACCGCGTAAAAAAAAAAACAATCCTGTACCAATTCTACCATCTCAAGTTCATGCACAGCACAGCCAGAGTCTATGTCCCACTGTATCCCAGGTAAATTAAAATCACCCATAACCACCAGATCATTTTTATTACTCATGATCCTGATATCATTGTATAATGCTCTACTTTCCTCTGCAACTACATTAGGTGCTCTATAACAAACACCGACAATTAGGTCATTGAGTTTTTAGCATCTAGTTTCACCTATATAGCTTCTGTACTTTTATTAATATCATTGAGTTCCCTTATCTGGAAGTTTTCTTTTACATATACTGCAACACCACCTTCGTAATATTGTAAGAGTCTGATTAAATAAAAGTTTCTAAATCATGAATTTTGTTTCTAATGCTCCTAGCATTTAAGTGCAGACTGCAAAGGGTAGGCCTTTTACTGTACTGTGCCCACTTTCATTTTTATTTGGGGCTTTCCGTCTCCCCCCTCCTATATTCTTAATTAACCTCCCTCCTCAACTCCCCAATACACTGGTTCTCATCCGATTCCGATGCAACCCACATGGCTTGATCAGGTCCCACTTGTTCCAGAAGGTCTGCGCAATCACGTGTGTTATCACATGTCCATCTGACTTCATTACATTGATGCTCATGCTTAGGAAATCCATGATAATATTGTCAGATTTATTAGGAATTAGGAAATTAGTGAAACTAAAACAGTGACAACCTATAGGTTTCATTTCAACCTGAAAATACTAGTTCACCATAAATGATATTCTGTTGAAGAAAAAGAAAATTAGTATCAAATTTCATAGAATGTCAACAAAAGCTGGATTTTACTATTACTATTACTTTCATTAAGATAATACTAAATCAGCTTTTCTTTCTTTTATTGAAAATTGTGAAATTTATAATGACAGACTATGTGGGCACATAAGAATGTGTGTTGAACGTAAACTAGGCAAGTTTTGGCTGCTACAGAAATGCATTTTTGAATTATGTTTATGTTGATATAAAACTAGGATTTTATGTCTTCCAAAATGTGTCAGTTTAACATTTGAAAGCCTTTGCTCAAATTATCACAGTATTTGATGTTCCAATCCAGTATACCAATATACACAAGTAATGTCTAGAAAAGTTCATGGTGGCGTGTATGTCTGTAAGAGACTTTAGACAGACGTAACATAATAGTATATAATTTGAACATTGTTTCTTTGACTTCTTAAGACTTTTGTACAGTACTGTAGCTTTAATCAGTTTTCCTTGGTTGTCAAGGACTTTTGCACATTACCTTATATCTAATTTCAAAACTAAACAAATATAGTTTTGCTCCCATGAAATGTTCCAGAAGTGAATTGAAGGTATCCATCATAACTGTAATCATCGTAACCTGGAGTTACACCAAGTCCTGCTCCTAGCATCACTACTAAATACAGTTGCAGACCCTTGGACTTGTGGGATGAATTAAAACTACAGTGTGCCAGGACTGGCTTTGTTAAGGGGCATGGGGAAGCTATCGTTCACAAGGTCTGTCAGAGACACAATCCAGACGTGACCAGGCTCAGGCTTTGATTACTTGAGTCCAGTGACACTTTAAGATTAATGTTCACTAAACCACTGTTTCCATTAGCAGGAGTAACAGAGCAGAAAACTCTAGTGTGTCAGGTATCTTCCTACTGTAAATGATATATGGGTCAGGGAGAGTGCTGGACCACTACTTGTCGGGCATTTCCACCTACCGTCATTGCAAAACCTGTAACCTGATCTTATGAAAACGGCTCTCCAAAGGGAGTTTCCTCTGTGTTGTACAATGGAAACCCCCCAAGCTGAAACTCACATAAACGTTGCTCCTTGCCTGTAAGTGGAACACTCAGCTTGTAAATATTAATTGTTTCGTAATATATATATATGTAGTGTGTCTGTCTGCAGGGGGAATGTCGACCATGTCGAGAGATTTACCTACCTCGGCATTCATGTGACATTCATGTGTGGCATTCCCAATATCTTTGCAAGAGGACGAAGGTCCAAGTCTTTAGAGTCCTGGTGCTCCCTTTCTTGCTGTATGGCTGTGAGACATGGACATATTCAATGAGCTGAGACGAAGACTGGACTCCTTCAGTACTGTGTCTCTTCAGAGTACCACTGGGTACCGCTGGTTTGACTTTGTGTCGAATGAGTGGTTGCTAGAGGAGTCCCGAATGAGGCACATGTGGCGCGTTTCCCTGAAGGTGATCAGACTCGCAGGATCCTCATTGCTGAAGACCCAAGTGGCTGGACCAGGCCAAGGGGATGCCCACGTAACACCTGGCAAAACAAAATCACTCACAGCTGCCTCCTGTTTGCCCCTTTGTAGATATTGTATAAAAGTGCCCTCTCGCCCTGAGTTCCCCAGTTCTGTCATTGTTGCCTGTTAATGCCTGCGTCCCCTGTGAGGGTTTCATCTGCACTGCAGCCTGCATTCGGCTCACTCTTCCTTTGTTGGCATGACACGGTCATACCTACAAATTTGACATAGATAGACTTACAGAGTAGAACTTGTTCATAATATGTAGCCTGCTTGTATGTGCATATTAATGAACTCTCTGTCCTATTAACTGTTTAATGATAATTTAATGGAATCATTTTTCTGCTAAATACAACTGCCCTGTGTTCTGTGAGAGATCATGAAGCGCAAGTCCTTTTTGAACAATAAGTCACTTTTGATAGGCATGAAAATTGATGCATGTTTCACTCTCAAAATTCTTTTTCATATGTCACAGGGTCAAATTAATCTCTTAAGTAAGTCATATAAAGAGTATATTATTCTTTCATTATTTCAGTGTTGTATCTTTTGCTGTTTCACACAGCTTGACCATCTTTAAAAAGTTATTCGGAAAACTCTTGATCATTCTATATGCAAATAAAATATTTAGGATTTAATATCTAAAATTGCTAGTGCTTGCTTCTGTATCTTAACAGTCAAACAGATACAGATGAGCACTCATAGTGAGTCACCTCTGCGCACAACTTAGCCAGATGTGCATTCTTTAGAAATGTACACAAGGGCCCATGTTTTTGGCAAAACAAAATTTAACGAATACCGTATTTAGGAAGACGGAAAAAACTTCAGAAAGTCGCAGCATCAAGCCTTTTAGTTTCCTTTGCCCTCACTGAAAGCAATTTCAGCTTGATCGCACTGCAGACATTAATGGGGCCCTTTGAGCAGCTACGCAGGAGTGAGGCCCCCATACATTGTTGTGCTGGGCCTCAGGCAGGTGAGACAGGTGAGGCCGAGTTCAGCACACAGGATTGCAAGGAGTATGTTTCTCAATAAGAGCCAGAACAGGAAATGAACAATAAATAACGCACTAGACTTCATCTCCTAGGAGGTGAGGTCTTTCGTGCAAAGATCAAGATTAAGTCCTTGACTCTTTTTCGTATCAGAAATTAAAATTCAACCAATATCATCCATGGCAACGCTTAACTGGACCTTTGTAAAAAGTATTAAGAATAAGTATTTTCAAGTAAAGAATACTATGTATAATTAATCTTTAAATGTATCAAACTGGTTTGAATGACTTTTATTACAAATTTTATTTTTTATTTCATCTTGTAGCAATTCATTCAGGGGATAATAATGGAATAGTGAACAGACCCATTTTATATTGTAGGCATTAGGAATAGCATGAATGTGATTCAATTTCAGTTCTCAATAATATAGACGTGTTAAAGGTGATGTTATGAACAAGAATCGCCGAATACATTAAAATATATCAAAGCTAGTTGAAAGGCAGTATTAATGTTACTTATGGCATACAATGTGAATCCACTGGCTTTAAGCCAGTAAAGCCCGTGGACACTGAATGAGGTTCCATAATCAAAAAGCAGTTATAGTGCAAAAGACAAATGTATCATCAAAGCAATGGCTGAAACAGGCAGAGCATTCTCTCACTTTTAATATAATTGTTGTTCAATGAAAGCTTTGTGCTTCAATGAACTAATGCTAAAACAAAAGTAGATGCTTAAAATGGCAAAAGAATGTGTGTCCTTTCAGCATATTTTTGTAGCTATTTTTCCTGGGGATAGAAAAAAATAGCCAATGAGGAATGAAACATTCATACATACTTTATACGAGTTAAACTCACACTCCTTTTGTTATGAGGGATTACCGTAATTAAACATACAATAAGCATGTCCAGAATTACTGAGATTTTTGTGGTATAAGGTGTGGAATATGATATGATGCAACAGTGATGCTTTTTAATGGATTTATACCTCGCCATGTCATTCGCAATTGTTTGGTGAACATTTAAACAAGCTTATATGTAGAGACTTGTATTCATATCTATGTGCATAGACTTGACTATGTGTGATACTTGCCTGGGTTGTTCACTAACTCCCAACCAAAGCCAAGATCCCAAGGGGGTTATGCTATGTTTGACATTCATTGGGCCTCCGACAAGTAAGCCTTCCTCGCACAAATTGCTGGGCTGTAAGTGGGTGGACAGAACAGAGAGATTTTCCTGACTTTATTTGGCAACGGGTGGCTTAATGGATTATGACTCCTGGGATGTCCTTTTGAAAAGAAATTCTCAAATGGAAGAGGGTGCCTTTGACCTTTGTTGAATCCTCTCCCTCTTCGGCCTTGTTCTTGTGCTACTGAAGTTTGACCAATTTGACCACTTATCCATTGCCTCAGGTGGATTTCCACAGGTATCTGTAGTGGCCACAACAGAAATTTCCTTTTAGGACCAGTTCCATTCATATTTTATTCACTGAAGTTTATAGGACAATAGAAGGAAATAGAATACATGTGGAATAAGGAATAAGTATCTTGTGACAAGCATTATATTCAGTTTGATGTTCTTTATGATTACAACTTAGCATCATTTAGAACAATGGGTTAAAATGTTTCCTATTTTACGAGTCGTTTTGTGACTTTGTTGTTTTCCAGTAATTATATTTTATATTAGTAGTTATATTAAAATACATGCGTGTTCAAATTATACTGAAACTTTCAATTAGCAAAAAACCTGAAACCAAAATTTTGATGATGTTTGACAGAGTGTAATTTTAAATATGCTACTTGTAATTTATTTGCAAAACTGTTAACCGAGTAATCTCCATAAAAAAATAAATTAAAAAATTTAATTAATTAAAATTTAAAAATTAAACCAGCATTGTGACTGCTTATTAACAACAATCTGAAAAATCATTATCGGTATATTCATATCAATATAGTTCCCAGAGCCCAATCCACTCTCTGTTCATTCACAGTAAATGAACAATTTTCATTTGTTGTTACATTAACAATTATTCCCTACCTTTTGTTGACCCATGGGACATGATTTTTTTTTAGTTTTAAACTTATTAAAGCATATTAATGTTCAAACTGACACTCATCAAAAAACTTCAGCAGCGAGGTCTAACTTTAAAAAATATCTGAAGACTGTCAGCAGGTTATGTTCACTTTAGTCACAGACAAATGCCTTGTGGCAGAGCACTTTGATGAATGTGTTTATTTTTAATTGGGAGGATCACATATGTGTTGAAATGTACTTGTGGAGCAACAGGGCTTATTTTCCAGGGAGGGCTTATGGGGGGGTGGACTGGCCCAGTTCAAATTAAGCCCTTCTTCGGTACACTGACACTTCTGAAAGATAAGGAAGTGAGGCCAGTGGTCAGGCTTTACCTCCTCACCCCTGTCTTTCCCCTGGGGTCAGCCCCTGCACCAGTACTGCTCCTCTCTGCAATAGCTGATGACAGGCCGGCGCTCACACAAGGGAAAGCCCTGGTCAAATCAAAGCAAAGGAGTGTCAGGAAGCATGGGATTCGATGAGAGACCACGACGAACAGATGGATCAGCAGGAATGGCCCCTTTTGAAAAGGACCTGACCTGAGATTGAAAGATCATGATCTTTCTGCCAATCACCTGCCGACTAATGGAAGCCAGTCATCTCCACAATGGCTTGCCTTGCCCCACTCCCCACTCTTTCGCTTACTGTCAGCAAGTCCTGGAGGACTCTCCTCAACACGCTTACATCTCAGTTAGTGACCCTGTGACACGGCCACTGTTTCTCCCAGATGTTCCCACTTAATTACTTCCAACTCCATGTTTTGTAATCAAAGTTAGAAAAGTTTGCAATTGTAAAATTCAGAAAGGAATCTATTGTTCCAATGCTTAGTTGGCTTATTGTTTTAAATAATTCTTAAAATTCAGTTGCAGCCTCATGATACGCGTACCATAATATTTTCTTTGATTATTTTTACAACACTTTGTCCAAAGTCTCAACCACATGATTGTGCGCTTGACTGTGAAAAGCAAACATATGTGATACAGAAGGAAGAAACTACAAATATACAGAGAAGCTTCCCTAGTCTGTGAGAAGCCAATTATATAATATATTGTAGAGTAATTTTGGAAAAATGATTCATTTCCCCATGCATGTGTGAGTGACTGGTGTGTGAGTGACTGGTGTGTGAGTGTGCCCTGCAATGGGTTGGCGCCACACCCTAGGTTGTTCCCTGCCTTGCACCTATAACTTCCAGGACAGGCTCTGGATCTCCCCTCCCCGCGACTCTGAATAAGGCAAGTGGACACAGAAAATAGATGAATGGATGGATGGATGGGCTCTTTCCCCCAAAGTGTTTCCTCAGTCTTTATGGTGAACCTTGGGTTTCATTGCTAAGAATGCAGGCTGCCTTATTCTCCAGCTTTATGATTGTGCCAAGACTATCAGGCACCCCTCACTTATTGGTTGCCTGGTTAAATGTCACCCTGCCCATCCTATCAGCACAAAACCTTCTGAAACTGCACTGCTTCCGGTTTGCTGAGTGAAAACTGGGTGGAGTAAGCAAACATAAATCATGGACATATCAGCTGCCCTGTGGCTCGTAATAGTACAACAGGGAAACTAATCTGGAAATATCAAAAACTGATGCAGAAACCAGCAATAAAACTGCAATAAAAAAAGACTTGGAGAGTAAACTGAGTTGTAAGGATAACTTTATAACACTAACAATATTAATTATTGTATTAATCTAAATTTAAAATAAATACATATACTTGTATCCCACCTTTTCCATGAACGGTGGAATATTTATATTATGTTATAGCTTGCATCTTTTATTTTACTATATATAACATTAAATCGTTCCATTAATCAATTAATTGGTTGATTGATTAGTTGCTTCAAAATGACTTTTTACTCATATACAATATTTGCTACCCCCACTGTCAAAAACATGCTAAGGTGAAATAGAGTTGCCAAATTGTCTGTAGCTGTGAATGGTGTGTGAGTCCTGCACTGTTAGTTTTTTGTGCAATGTAAATGCAGGTAAACTTACATTCTATAAAAACAAAATATGTTTGTTTTACACTTTTACATTCTGTTTTCTATTGAGAGACAGTTATACTAGTTCATACGCCAGTTTGAATATAAAGACTGACCTTGTTGAAATTGTAATATTATTTAATCAGTGTCCTGGAGCTGCAGAGTGAGATCATTGAAACGAATGGTAAATAAAGACAAGGAACTGTTCTGGAGATATCACTGATTCTGAAGATGAAATGAATGAGCAGTTTACACAACAATGTCACAAAGAGAAGTCTAATAAATGTGAGACAAATGTGGCTGAAGGACAGTAACAGAAAAAAACACTCATGATAGAGGAATCCTGAAGTGTAGGAAGTTGTGAGGTATTTCTCAGGTAGGATTGTCTTCCTCTCAGTCCTTCAGCCAACATGACTGTGACACAGATTATTTAGTCTTTCCTGTTCATTCTGCATTATGATGGGCTCACATTCTGTCCAGGCTGTTCCCTGCCTTGTGCTGTATCCTCTCTGGTAAAACTCCAGACTCAATTTTGCTCTGGACTAGATACACAGTTATGGATGGAAGGAGGATGGATAGATGAAGTAATCCTGTATGTTTGCACAGGGTGGAAAGAACATGGCAAGTTAGGGAAATTCAATAATAAACATATAAAATGATCAGTGTATAATAATTTAAATATAATAAGTGAAATATTCAATCACTACTGAATATTGAATATTGGTGCATTATGACGACCCAGATTCATTGTATTTCACCCATTGACCTTTCTACCAGCCTGCTCACTACAGATTCTGAGGTACCAAAAGCTGGCTTCCTTGTTTTGCCCACAAAAAGAAATCCTTCCATTCATCTTCTAACCACTTATGCAGAGCAGCGTCAGTGGGGGGGGTGAGGGGAGGGGAGATGGGGACTGGAGCATTTCCCAAGCAGGATGTGGCACGAGACTATAGAATACCCTGTTTGACAGCCTTTTGTCGGGTACACAGTCATGCGCTATGAGAAATTTACTGGAGCCAACTCTGCAAGCGGCATGTTTTTGGGCTACAGGAGGAGAAACCTGCAAAATACAAGACGAACATGCAAACTCAGCATGCAGAGGGCAGTAGCTGGATCCAAATCCATGGCTTTGGCGGCACAAGGTGACAGTGCAGCCATCTGTACTGACATGTTACCCACACAAGAATAAAAAAATGAATGAATGAATGAATGGAAAAATGAATGAATGAAATTGTGATCATTTCTCTTAGAATAAAAATCACTATTCTATGGGTTACCTACAGGTCAGATGGGGTTTATCACTTGTCTCTTTGGTGAATGAATTGTCTATATAATTAATCTTATTCTCCAGGCATTACACTTTTTCTGGAATATGTGGCAGACGTGTTATGTATTGATCTGATTTTAACATTGTGTGCGTGTAATAAAATTGCTGCTCAGACTTCAGGATAAATTCTGATTTCGAACGGATATAAAAATTGTTACAAACTGGAGCATTTTTAAATGTCAGGTCATTTTGATGGTTTCCCGCATATATTGAATTTATTTCTTCCGATAAGGTTTATAATAAGCTTATTTATTTATGTTCATCAAGTTGTCATTTGACAAATTACCTTAAATTAATCGATGACTCTTAGTTTTGTTTTAGAAATAAGTAAATACGACGTTAATGTTTGTTCCAGAAAATATTGCAAGAGACACTCCTCGAAAACGTCCTGTTTCGCACCAACAGGTGTTTTTTGTGAGCTCTAAACGGAAAGGGATGCATAACACTTGGGCAAGTGATGAAAAATAGGCAGTAATACTGCTCTATGAACAATATCCTCTTTAACTATTATGCACAAATGAAATATATATACGCACACACAAACACACACGCGCACATACACGAATACAAACATATTAATTCAAAAGTTAACGGATATAAAATACTATCCATACAAGAAAAGAAAAGTTGTACATTTTAAGGATATTAGGAAATCATAACAGTAGTTTTAAAGTGTTACGCGTATTATTCTTGTTCAGAAAGAAATGATTCGGTAGCCAGTTTTTCATGGTTGTTCTTTCGAGCTGCTCACGGGAAACACGCATATCGTTGTACAACCTACAGATCTATTATGCACCAACGCTTTAGTATTTTTAGATAAAAAATCTCTTTAGATGTTTCTGTTTTAACATTTAAGCAGCTGGGTGCATTCGTGAGATAACTTAAATTAAGGACAGACGTAATTAAAGTTGATCAATTTTGAAAGACCTGTTTTTATTCATCTCAAATTGTTCAAACTGATACGTGTGGATAATATGTTTATTTCTGTCAAGGAACAACTAGCTAAATAAAAAATCAAACAATTTTGTGATGCCCAAAGATCGACTATCACCAGCTTAAAGTTCAGCCAATCCGTGGGTTCCTTACCATTGGATACCTGTGTCCCCTGTGCCCTGTCATTCGAACTTCGTTCACCGCAACTAATTGTTTCCCTCTCATTCTTTCAATCTTTGAACGTGGTCGCTGGTCACAGACCTGACTGCAATGCTCGTAGATTTATGAACCCCCCAAATTAAATATTCAAAAACATAGTACGTCACCCACGAAGGTGGATCGTACATTGCGCCAATATCTATAAAGTTCCGTGAAAACAGAAAGCAGAAGATTGCACTTTGGAAAGAGTTTCAGTGAAGAAATCGTTCAGAGAGCGGCGTACATCCGAAGTTTATACGAAGTAAGTGCAATACCTTTTTTGTTATTAGCTGCTTCCGTTATAGATCTCCAGAACATGCATTAAAATGCACCGAAATAATTCCGGACTCCGTTAAAATGTAAAGTAACTTTTATCAACCAATTTTTTTACTATACTGAGGTATTCAGTGTAGCAGTTGTCTAATGTACAATATATGATAAAATATTGGAAGTTTTGCGCCTCTTACGTAATATGCGTACATATATAAAATCAGAAACAATCAATATGAGAAACTATTTCAGTAGGCCTAGTCTAAATGTTGTCAGTCCCATAAAATCCATCGGTAAGTATTGATGCGATTTTCAAAAATAAAATAAACAAATAAACATATAAACCATTAAATAAACAAGCAAGCAAAATAAATAAGTCTCATCGGTATTACTTTGCCATTTCTGAAGTACAAATAAAATGTCGATAATCGTATATTAATTTTTACTTTTCCTCGTTTGATTCAGATATTTGAAGACCCCATACAACGCTCCACTAAAACCACTTCCTTTTTCTCTTGGACTATACTCCGAATAAAACGCAGAATTTTTGAAGCACATTTTTTCTTATTGCGGTTGTGAGATGCTTCTGTTGGACTTAAATCACGTCTCATTGATAGCTACTGCCATCACATCAGTGCTATCTGCGCTGCTGTTGCTCGTTATCTCACGGCACTTATGGACCTATCGATGGACTATCACACGGGATAAGGAATGTAAGTTACCACTTCCCAAGGGCTCAATGGGCTGGCCACTCGTAGGGGAAACCTTCCACTGGTTCTTTCAGGTATGTGAAAAAAATATATATTTCGCGTGGACACATAAAAAAACTTAACTGAAATATACTTTGTATTTTGTCTGATGTTAGTTCTACTTTCATTTCCTCTCGGTCGTATTATGTATTACCTGCTTCAAACTAAATGAACTTTTCAATTCTACTGTAAGTCTGATACTGCAAGTGCGGGCTTGTTTCTAATGTAATGGGTAACTCGCCCGTTTAGTTAACGTAGGAGTCAGCTTCAAATCAGCTGCATGGCCGAAGCATGCATTCTCACCTAGGAATGTGTCATATTCTTGCGCGTGGCGTATCATATGGAGAATTAAGGAAAGGGAACTTAATTATAGTTATGCACGCTTGAGTTTACCACCTCATTTTCTGAATTCCGTCTTTGGCAGGGTTCAAGTTTTCATATTTCGAGGAGGGAGCGGTATGGAAACGTATTTAAAACTCACCTTTTAGGCAAACCTGTTATCCGAGTAACAGGTGCAGAAAATATACGCAAAATTCTCCTCGGAGAGCACAATTTGGTGTCTACTCAGTGGCCTCAGAGCACTCGGATCATCTTGGGACCCAATACGTTGGTGAATTCTATTGGGGAGCTGCACAGACAAAAAAGAAAAGTAAGGAATGCCTGTACCGCGCCGAGGAACGATGTTTAGATCAGACAAGGTTTCATAGGCTATAGTATTATATTAAATACATCAGACTGTTTATTAAAGACGCGTACACGGGATAGCTTGTGCTGTTCATTATCTTATTGTTGTTATAACCTCTTTACATGTGGCGATACTGAGTGATAAATACTACTGCAAAACGGACTGACCAAACAGTATTGCATCCTTATTGGATATTTCAAGTGTGAAATATGCTTTGGCTAATTTGGCAAGCGCATAGCAACACTCATCTGACATAAAGTTGATGTAATAAATCATTTAATCTGCTGTCATAAGAGCATTTAAAAACGTTGTATAAATATTAAAAACAAGAGTATTCTGTTGGACTACACGTTTTGTGCCATCTGGTATATTTATTGTTCTCTTCTTTCTTTAAAGATCTTGGCCAAAGTGTTCAGCCGCGGGGCCTTGGAAACGTACATGCCCCGCTTGCAAGGTGTTGTCAAGTCTGAAATTGCCAAATGGTGCTCGGCGCCCAGCTCTGTGAACGTGTATAACGCCGCCAAATCTCTTACATTTCGCATTGCAATCCAGGTCCTGTTGGGACTGAACATAGAAGAGAGCCGTATGAACCACCTTTCCAAAATATTTGAACAACTTATGAATAACCTCTTCTCGCTCCCGTTTGATGTGCCGTTGAGCGGCCTACGGAGAGTGAGTATTTCTTAAATAAATGTTGAAATTTGGTCTACATTGCTGTGCCATGTTCTGCTAAATCTTTATTCACATTATTCATTATGTGGACATTATTAAGCTGTTAAAAATGTTACGAATCCAGTAAAGGATCACCAAACTCGAATCAGATATGTAGCCTAGTAAACATTAGCTTGCTATATTAGCCAGTTTTCCAAATGTTTTACTGCAGAGTTTAGACAAATTTATTAGCCTATCTATTAAATTAGACTACATGAACATTATGTAACTTGTATAATTTTTATGACAAATTTTTATATAATCTATCTGTATTTTCATCAGGGTATTAAAGCTCGTGAAATTCTTCACACATCCATGGAGAAAATTATCGAGGAGAAGCTCCAAACTTATCAGACTGAAGGTTACATGGATGCATTTGATTACATGTTGAGTAGTGCGAAGGAAAACGGCCATGAGTTAAACGTTCAAGAATTGAAGGTAGCCTATCAGACAGCGATATGTAGCACTAAAGAATTAAGTGGTTATGGAAATATTTGCAGTTTATTTATTGTTTTTAATTAATAAAGTTATCACACGCATAGGTCCATGCATTGTTCTATAAAACGTGTGTGAGTATCGCTTATCATATGATTGCAGTATAGAAAGTGTAGATAATGTAACAAATATTACATTGCTAATGACGAAGACTTGTCATGCCGTGTCTTCGAATTGCAGGAGTGTGCGGTGGAGTTAATATTTGCTGCCCATTCAACTACGGCAAGCGCGTCTACTTCGCTCATTCTCCTGCTTCTGAGACATCCGATGGTGGCTGAGAAAGCCAAATTGGAGCTGACTAAACATGGGCTTGCTCCCTGTGATCAGTGTCTGCTAAATAAAGGAGACGGATTAGTTGGGGAAACCAATCACTCCCACAGCCGGACAGGAAAGAAGAATCGCGAAAATCACACCAAAAGAGTTGGTTCCGAAATTTGTCCGCCAGAAACAGTTTACTGTGATCCAGTGATGGATCCCACTAAAGAAACATCAAATTGGGGTTCTTGTCACCCTCATTTAACTTTGGAAAAATTAAGTCAGCTCCGTTACATGAACTGTGTTGTCAAGGAAGTGCTCAGATTTCTCCCACCTGTGTCTGGCGGATACAGGACTGCACTGCAAACCTTTGAATTGGACGTAAGTCTTATCAGAGATATGACATAATGAGTATAAGTATATGCTGTTCTGTAAAGCGCGCCCCACAATCGTAAAAGGTGTGAATGACGTTTACTGTTGCGCGTTATAAGAAACCATAACAGCATAATAAATGTAGGGAGTGTGGTTATTTAAACGTATTTTGAACTTGGTTTAATTTATTATTTGCCCTTATAGGAGTTTCTGCCTTAATTAAAATGAACACATCAATGAAGTGGGCGTATAGATTCCGAATATTCCAATCAAAACGGAATTGTAGCTTATAATATGTCTGTTCCTTATTATTTTTTCTTTCTTTGGATAGATCGTTTAATATCACTACGTAATAGGCCTACAATAGATTAACAGGAAGAGTAGCGTACTAACACTTATTGTGTTGTGTTTAAAGGGCTATCAGATTCCGAAAGGATGGAGTGTCATGTACAGCATTAGGGATACCCACGAAACTGCTGCGGTTTTTCAAAGTCCCGAACTCTTCGACCCGGAGCGCTTTGGAGTTGACCGGGATGAAAGTAAGAGAGGACGCTTCAATTACGTCCCATTCGGTGGTGGTACCAGAAGCTGCATCGGAAAGGAACTGGCGCAAATCATACTAAAAACACTGACGGTGGAGCTGCTTTCTGCAACGGAATTTAAATTAGCCACCGAAACTTTTCCTCATATGCAAACTGTGCCGGTTGTCCATCCTGTGAATGGACTGTATGTTTATTTCAAATACACAAGCCTTATCAACAACCAAGTCTAGACACATTAATTATAGTAAGTTTGTTGCTTTGAGTTTTAAATTATTGTATTTGTGATTGCGTATTTTGTGTTATGTATCGTTGTTATGAACATACAACTTTAAGTAAGAGAAATATAGGGAATTGTGTTTTAAAGCCAAAATTAAGACTGGAGTACTTTTTATTGAATCGCATCTTGATCTCTCTTCCCTTTGTTTCACAAGCTTTGTTTTGCAGAAAATTGCTCAAGAATAATTTTCTGAATGGTTAGGATGCTCATAATTGCGAGAATATAATAAGTGTTAAATGTTTTGTCCTCATATGCAGATTTTTTATTAAAGAAGTGAAGGGAAACTTTAGTAATATACGTAAACTTATGGACCTAGAATAAGTAGTTCATGTGTTTTATAGGTAGCACATAAAATGTCCAGATATAATTATCCCGCGTAGTATTGCAATTATACGGTGAAATAAACAAAGTTGTTGAAAGCATAGATAACTATCTGTAATCGTTGTTTAGCGTAATGTCGCGCCTTAATATAGTTTAGGTAGAGCTAGGCTACTTACTATGCCTCTTATAAGGCACATGCATATAAAATGTGAAACTTGTTCAAAATGCTGTGATATCACTAACTTGGTCATCACGAGTATGGGTAAATGGAAGGATCAACATACCTAATAGCACTTTTCTTTCTATATAAACAGTATGTTTGAAATCGATTATGATGTGCTTGTTTTGTTGGCGGTGGGATCATAAAAATGACTATCAATTGTATCAGGTCTTTTACTATTTATATATAATTATGTTATTTTTTTACTCTGTGTGGAAATGTGAAATGCCAATGTGATTACGATGAAGATTTATGAGTTTACCTGCCTACTTCTGAATAAAAAATTGTTTCACTAGCTTTAGAGACAGTTGCACCTTATGTTGTAGGCTGTAATAACTATGTAAAACATTTTAGGTTAGAAGGATGTCACGAATTTCATGTATCTTTTTACATTTATAACTGAGCAACAGTGTAAATATGGTTAAACACACATCTGTTCACAACTGACACCGATTGGATAAAAGTAAAAGCAAATTAAACTACTAATCCAGTCCTACCTAATAAAAAACAAGTATAGGGCAAGAAACAAGTGTCTGAAATAATGAATCCATTTGTGTTAGGCTATAAGTAGCCTAATAAGAATTTTCTGGATTGGCATTTAACGAGACGCTATATCGCATTTTCTTCGGGTTATTTGTAAAATTAACCATACCATTCATTAAATCCAATATGAATTTCCATGTATGAGCAGTTAAATATTGAAAATATATATTCAACACCATGTGTTTTTTAGTCAATGCTCTGAATAGTCATGCTTTTTATATGTATTTATACCATGGCTGACGCCAGGTCTAGAAAACTGGCAATAAAAGGATGTGGTAAAAGCGTGTTTGACACAAATACTATGCCTACAATACTAACATATTAGTATTGTATATGATATTGATGTAGGCTAATGCAATCCTTCAGTTGTCATATTATCCAAATGACCTCACAGAGATCACTGAACCACCTATTTAAGTCCATTTTACCGGCTCTATCGAGATGACGGTTTTGTTAGCTTGTGTAACTGTCAACTGCCTTAACAAGGCATCCTATAATTTATGACAGGGGCCTACATATGCAATTTTAAGCACTGGATATATTGAGATAAGATGACAATATCGCACAGGAGAATCACAGAAAACAACCTGAAACGAAAGTGAGGAGAAAGTAATTTATAGGACAAGAGCGGGTGGCAGCACCGCTGGCGAGCTAGGTGTG
>JAODLD010000069.1:10170598-10188123 GCA_026781065.1 Mormyrops boulengeri
GCCGCCAGGTGTCACAATCGACCACCCAAGGCCCACCGCTCCAACACCCACCCCGGGGGGGGGTGCAAGACAACGAGCAATCAGGTAAAGACACAAGGGCAGGCAAAAGAACAGGCAACAGCTGAAACTAATAAACACAGGGATGCGGCTGATAGGGAACAAGGAAAACACAAAGACTGACATGAGGGACAGGATGGCCAGCGATGCCTGCTGGCCTAACGGGGAAGGGACACACATGGGTGCTGACCCTGACAGACAGGCACCAACCCCGACAGCTGGTTACCTGACCTAAGAAGGCAGGGACTAGAATTGATGTGGCACATATCAACAAAATAAGAAAGAGTCTGACCATGCAATGTCTTAAACAGAATTAATGAAACTTTAAAATCCACTCCATATCCATATCTGTCATATATGTCGAGGTTAGCACAGGAATACGGGTATCGTGCTTCCCTTTCCTGGTACCAGTCAGGAGTCAGGCAGTGGAATTCTGCACCAGCTGAGGACAAGGCAACAATGTGTGAGGGATACCTATATACGCGTATGTAAAGAGAATTACAAATATCTAGCCTAGAATAAACAGAAGGGTGGATGAATGTATCTCATAGTTTTCTTAAAAGATTGTAAAGGATACATCAAATATCTAGAAATTTGACAGTTTCTTTAAGTACAGTTGTAAAACTATGAATTGCTTCTAAAACAATCAAATTTAACTGAGTCTCATGAGGACAACCACAAAAGGACAGAACAAGACTTACCTCTGCTGCGGGAGGATAAGTTTAATATTAGAGTAACCAGCCTCAGAAATTGCCAGTTAACCACATCTCAGATTACAGCCCAAACAAATGACTCAGATTCAAGCAGCGGACACATGTCAAGATCAACTGTTCGGGGGAACCTGTGGGATAGGCCTCCATGGCAAATTCACTGCCACAAACCCACTACTTAAAAAAAGCAATAAAAAGATGCTTCCTTTGGCAATGAAACACGGGAAGAGGACTATATACAGTTCACATTTAAGGATTCTGGTTCCAGCTGCAGTGTTTTTGTGTGACGCTTCAAAAGTGAACGGATGAAGTCCGCATATCTGGTTCCCACCATGAGGCACGGGTGAGAAGGTGTGACGGTAGGAGGGCTTTGCTTGTGACACTCTTGCGATTTATTTCGATTGTAAGGCACAATTAACCCCCATGGCTGCTGCAGTATTCTGCAGTAACACGCCGACCCATCTGGTTTACACTCACTCGGGCTGTCATTTGGTTTTCAGCAGGACCCGACGCACCACCTCCAGGCTGTGTAAGAGCTATTTGCCAAAGAAGGAGGGTGATGGAGTAATGCAGTCTATGACCTGGCCTCTACCGTCACCCAGTAGAGATGGTTTGGGATGAATTGAACTGGAGGGTTAAGGAAAAGCAGCCAATATGAGTTCAGTTTATGTGTGAACTCCTTAACTTTGAAGAAGTATGTGTGTATGTGTGGGTTATGTATATATTGCATTATGGGGACCACATGTCCCGACAATATGATAAAACCCTGTAATTTTGACATTGTGGGGACCATTATTGTATTTTGTTTGGTTACTTATGGTTAAGATTTGGGCTGGGTAGGGGTTAAGGTCGTCACGTTGGGATTAGAGTTTTCCCAGCATAAATGAATGGAGAGTGTACACAATGATAAAAAGTCAAACCTGTTTGTGTGTGGGGGGGGGGGAATGTATATGTTTCATTGTGGGGACCAATGTGATAAACCTGTTATTTTGACCTTGTGGGGACATTATTTTTGGTCCCCACAAGAGGAAGCTCATTCAAAGTGCACTCAAATCTTTGAATGCAATCAACAAACTAAAAATGCCAAAAGTCTTGAATTTTGTTTTGTTATTTATGATTAAGGTTAGGGCTGGGTAGGGGTTATGGTTGTTGGGATTAGAGTTTTCCCCATATAAATTAATAAAAAACACAGTAACCTGAATGCTTATTTTAAAACTCCCAGTAACCTGAGCACCTCACTGAGAGGGGTGCGGTAAGCTTTAAGCGGAGACTAAATCTCAGGAATAGCTGTGTGCATTATTGAGCAGGTTAAGTTAATCTGCCCCAAATGTTTCACAACAGAGAATATCCATCCATTTTCTGAAAATGCTCGTCCTATTCAGGGTTGCGGGGGCTCCAGAGCCAATCCCGGATGCTACAGGAGCAAAGCAGGGAACAATCCAGGATGGGGCACCAACCCATCGCAGGGCACACTCATAACCCATTCACTCACACCCTGCATGTTTTTTGAATGTAGGGGGAAACCAGAGCACCCAGAGGAAACCGCACAGTGACACAAGAACATGTAAACACTGCACGCATGGAGTCATGGCAGAGACTCAAACTCCAGTCCCAGTGGTGTGAGCCAACAGGGCTAACCACCGTGCTGCCCCAACAACAGAGAATATGAAAAATAAATGAATCAACTTGAAAAGAGAATTATTTTTATATATACAGTAATTTTACATTGATTTCAATTTTTCATTTCTTGAATTTTTTCAGTGCATGCGACAAATTACCATGGTCCTCATACATACCACCTGACGCCATTCTGAGTACCACTGGTTGATACAAGTACCACAGCTTGAGAACCACTAATTTAGCAGTGTTATAATTTGGTGCCGTGCCCATCTTAAGGAAGAGTCAAACTCTAGCCTCATTGTAACTCAGAGGAGGTGCCCTCTGTTTCAATTACTGGCTATGACCCTTTAAGGCACGAGCCATTCACACAAAAAAGGAGAGGAAAATTAAACATGATCCACCAAGGTGAAGGATAATTATTGGCTATGTCAGACAACATCTGCTATTGCAGCATTCCACCAGTCAGCTCTTCTGAAGGCAAGCTCAAACCTCCTCCAGAGTTCATGACTGACAAAGGCCCCTGGCTGTTCTCTCATTCACACTCATTTATTTCCATTACAATACATGCACCTGGCCTGAAGCCAGAGGAGCAGGGAGATTAAAAAAATGATATTTTTTTAAGAACAGTACAGAAATGATCTGCATCTCTGTGTGCACATGTGTGTGCTTGTCTTGATATGCCACTGTGAGGCTTCCAGAAGTAACTTAACAGCACGGATCCATAGTTTCTGAGCAATCCGGATGTTTTTTATTATCACTAAAGGTTCAGCTCACCCACCAGTCAAACCTGTAACATTGAATTACCTAATGTAGTATTTGAATAATGCAAAAGCAGTGTACTACTACTAATAAAATTACAACCTTTATATATGCTCCATATATACTGTATAAAATCAGTAAAGCATCCCTCCATTTTTTAAACCACTTGTCCTATTCAGGGTCACAAGGGGTCCAGAGCCTATGGGCACAGGGTAGGGAACCAACCCATCACAGGCCACATTCACACATTGTTTTCTCACACCTATGGGCAATTTGGTAACTCCAAGTAGCCTCAGTATGTTTTTGGGCTGTGAGGGGGAAAACCAGAGTACCTGGAGGAAACCCCATTACGACACAGAGAACATGCAAATGCTATACACAGAACCCCAGCAGAGACTCAAACCCCAATTTCAACAGTGTGTGGCAACAGTGCTAATCACTGCACCACCATGCTACCCCCTCAGTAAAGCATTATTTTCTTAATGTACAAATATTTGTTTTTTTTTTTGTTTTTTTTAACTCATTTGGTATTCAGAACATTTATATTTAGTAATTGTTATGTTCAGTGTTAGTGTTGTTTTAAGTGTTAAAATAATCTGAAAGGCTTTTAAAAACACTTTTTACAAAACATTTTTGCTGGCTTAAATCTCTTAAACACAATGACGAATAACTGTTGGATTGTTGAGTTTGTGATTGCTCAGAACTACTCGACAGCTCACTGTGAAGGCCCTTCTCTGTTATAGCTAACATTATTCATCATCTAAACTCATAGCAGTCCATGCATTTCCAATAGCTTGACAACCCTAGACCTGTAACAAATAGTACTTTCATATATTCATACCCAGCTTCACAGTTGCTATTCATGTATAGTCAGCCAAACAGCCATTTGTCCGTCTATCGTCTAATTGCTTGGTACCGCAGAGTGCCTCATAGTCCTTGCTGTTTTGTTGGTGAGGATTCACTACAGTACCTTTAGAATACTTTAATGCCCAGTTCTATTAGGTCCCGTGACTCAGTAATTCAAAATCCTTCATAATTTGTATCTCTGCCCTTGTGCGCCTTGCTTCTTGGGATAAGCCCCAGTATTACTGTAACCCTGTACTACATAAATGACTTTCAAAGAAATTTGCATTTTTTCCTCATGATCATTTCCTAAAAATGAGGCTCAGACCAAATTGCTTAATTTTTAAACATCGCAATATTAAAAATATAATGCATTGTGCCTGACTGACAGATTCTAATAATTAGACTCAATAAATTGGTTTACTGCAAGGATGAAGATAATATTTAAATATAATTTTCAACACCTATGATGTCATGGAAACGCTGTTCCTAGAGTAAATAGTTCCAGAAATAGTTCCAGAAATAGTTCCAGAAGTTGCAGGTGATTTTTGTCATTAGGAAAAATCAACAAAGACAAGCTGGCTTTGTGGCAGAGGTCATCTCACATTATAGCTTCCTGAAGTGGTACCTGTTAAGTGGTGCCATTAAGAAGGAGACATGGTGTCTAGTGTGGGGTACTAAGCTGCAGATCAGGCTTCCTGTTGGCTCTAAACAGAGTAATTATCCTGAAACTCTTCATGAAGATAGGACTATAATGAGATGGTAGAGTGGTGTGTGTAGCCCTGTATTGCTTTGTATAAGGCCCCTGTGACCCTACTGGATAAGTGGCTGGAAGTTGGATGGATTTCATTGTAAAAATGTCCCAGTACTGCTGAATTGGATTCCAGATTATATGTGTCTGTTTAATAGTGTTTAATAGTGAATTCCTCTGCCTTATACCCTGTGCTGTCTAGGATTAACTCCATGTTCTTATTAATCCTGTACCGATTAAGTGGTTGGATGATAGGAGGTCAAACTTTATTGTTATTATAATCAGCATACCTTTACATATTTACACGCGTTATAGAATTTGAAGAATAAGGCAATAGAAAACATGTCATTGTTTGGTAGTGTTAACTTGGGTCAAGGAGTCCTGGCTGCACAGACAAGATAAAGTTTTCAACAGAAGATATCAGGAAACTGACAGGTGGAGCCTCAGAGGGCTGCAATGATCTGGCTGCAGGAGTGAAACCAGGGTATTTGGGTTAAGCAGTTCATGGTTTTGTTAGGTGAAATGCTTTGCCTGTTAGGAATCTGACAAAGACAGAACCAGAATCAATTAAATGAGCTGGTCTGATCTCATAAATTTAAGCTGATAGATTTTGTATTTGCTGAAGCCGCAGAGCTTTAGCGGGTGTGTCTTTGTGTGACTGCCAAATTCATAATCTTAGTGAACTCATTAGCAGAAAGTGTTTTGTGTCAGACTGGCATCCTGTTCAGGGTGTTCCATAACCAACAGGCAAATGGGGGGGGGGGGGGGTGGATGAATGAAGCAAATGAGAATTATGTGATTCAGCAGAAAAAAATTCATTAAATGCATAGTGACTATAAGTGCAACATGAATGTATCATAATTATCCAACCACTGATCCAGTATATTTCCATACATCACCAACATCTTCAAAGGTGGTGGTAACTGTCAGTTGAAGAAAAAAAAAAGATGAACCTACAAAAAAGCAGAAAACATTGAAATTTGATCTTTAGTCAGCTCAATAGACTAGCAATAGGTTGGGGACGAACAGCACTTAGAAAATAGCCAGGAGCAAAACTGGTTTTCCAGTCGATCAGGTTTACATCTATCACTGTGTTGTAGCTGATGCGTTGCAACCACAGTTAGGAAGGCGCTGGCGCTACAGCTGCACTGACAGGAAGCAATTTACAGGGTGTAATTATGATCAGAAGCTACAATAGGTGTGAAAACAGCCCACCAAATTAGGTCATATAGCGTTCAGGAGTTCAGCAGAAGCCACGAGGTTGAACTGTAGCTGGATAATAGCTCTGTTATAGCCCTGGTCTTAGACATCACTAATCCACCTAAATCACAGTGCCAGAACATATTTACTTTTTTGTCCATCTATCATGCAGCAGGTACTCAGTTGCTGCTATGAACTGCAATATCCACAGCTGTGAGAACATTTCCTGGGTGAAGGAAATACATGTTTTAATTCTGCAATATAACAGCAAACACTGTAGTTCCCTGATATGTGGAAGTAATAATGAAGAGTGCTCACCTATTTGCACTCCATCTTAATGGGGCAGTACTCAACATTACATACGCTTAGAATCAGGTTTTCCCTCATACAGGACCACCCTCACACCTCCGTCCGATGCAACTTGGTGTATAAATTCACCTGCAGCCAACAACACAGATGCTACTCCCTCCATGGGGGTTGATATGTATCAGGAGCATCCCTGATATTTCCTGCTACTCATAGAATATCTTATGGTCTTCAAGGACCCACAACTATTTTAGACACAGGAATGGTTAGAAAAACTAGCATATTAAAATGTAGACCACTGGTTATATATTTTTTTGTTGTCTGTTTTGGACTTGCAATTGTTTCTTTGACACCATCCCTAGTGAATTGTTCTACTGTAATTTCCATGATTAATTCTTTCCTCTGTAGTCCTGCATTGTTATCCTAGTGCATGTTAAGGAGCTTAAGATAACTGAAAATGTTCAGGATTCCAAACAAGAAATACTTGGTAAGGTCTGGTGATACTCCTGATGAAACAATTGATTGATTTATCTAAAACATCCATGAAAACTGTTCTGAATCATGAACTTCAAGGATTGATTAAGTCAGGGGTACTCAAATAGTAGAAACACAATGTAATTTGAACCATGCCATTCCCAGGTTGGCAAAATCTACGGAGGGGGACCCTCGCCCCAGTCAGTGAAATTTACCCTGCCCCCCACGGACCTTGGCAAAGTGTGGCTGATGATTTTTAGACCTCGGGGAAAAATTATGAAATACTACTGCTGATTTAAACACAAACTTTTCACTTTGTTGTGGGTACACACTAGTACAATCATTCTAGGAATGTGTAACTGATTCTTCCGTATTTTAGCTAAAGTGTGGTATAGAGTTACCATGTCCATAATTTCAGACTTTCATTTCTTATAGGTTGTCTTCTATTGGTATTATATACATGTTCAGACCTGAACTCTGTCTTGCAGTGATCAATTATCTATTTAATACTGTCAACAGAAAGACACATCCTGACCCACTTCTTAAGTCTACCATGACTTTTTATACTTCTGAAAAGGGGGGTGAGACAAAGTAGGTTTTAAATACAAAAAATTTGCTTAAACTTACTATCAGAGAATATTTTTTTTCTCCTTATATTTGTTCAGAGAAACATATCTAAAGTTTATCATTATTTAATTTGCTACCTCTTGTTCAAGATTCATTTTAAATGCATTATTTTGCTATGCAAGGTCACACCTAGGTTAACAACGTTTGTTGCCAATTGTTTAGTTTGCGAAACAGAACCCTGTGATGGGAACTGCACTAAGAAACAGGATATAATCACAACATCTGCAGTTATACCTTTTAAACTTGATAGTTATACCTGCTCAACCAGCTGCATTAGCCAACTTTGCCACAGGGTATCATTATTTCGTGTGAGAAAAGAAGAAAAACATTATGTGGTTTTTGTTCTTTGAAATTGTAGATACTGAATCTACAATTGTACTGCTGCATTAAACTACTCATGTTAACCTTTAAACAGCAAATGTGAACAACATCGACATCTAGTGGAAGGTTGCTATTTTTCTCATAAACATAATGAATTTGAATTTCAGTGATTAATTATCATTGTTGACACAGCACACAATGAAATGTGTCCTCTGCATTTAACCCACATGTGACATAGCAGGAGGCAGCTAATTCAGCACCCAGGGAGCAGTACCTTGGTCAGTATACCTCAGTGGTGGCTTGCTGGTCAGGGATTTGAACCTGCAATCTTTCAATTACAAGTGCACATCCCTAACCATTAAGCCACCACTGCCCAATAATAGCTACAGTATGGATAGTCATACTAACAAACATACATATTCAGGAATAGCAGATAACGTCATCTATAGAAGAAAGTCTTTTTTTAGTTCTAGACATTCGAATAAGTCAAAATATTCAGTTCTGCGCCTTAAACATAAAACAAAAGGAAATTTTAAGAAATCTGCAATAGTGTGGATTTATTTATAAATGCTGCATGGCTTCTCACTCTGCCAGGAAATTAAAAGAAATAAAGCATCTAGGCTTTTATTTACTGCTATTCATTTTGCCTTAGATACCCACTAATGTAATATAACGAATTGTCATGTTTCATTTTGTTTCATAAACAAAAGCAAAATGGATTAGAGAATCACAGCGAAATCTTTCATGCAAGGAAGTAGCATCAGGTGTGGTTTTATAAAAAAATTTTGCTATGGGAAATGTTTGGATATTTTTGGGAATAAAGCACAACATCAATATATCAAAACAAAAAATTTATTATAAAAAAAAAGTACTGAAATATACGATGACAAAAATCACACTTCTGTAAATATTTTTACACATATGCACACACACATTTGTATTCATATCTTTATGACTGTCCATTCATTTCTATGGGCAAAACCCTAATCCCAATGAGCAGTGACCAAATAAAATACAGAATATTTGACATTTTTAGCTTTTTGATTACACTCACCGTTTTTTATAAAATTCCCCTTGTGAGTTTCCCCATGTGCTGATGGTCCCCATAACGTCAAAATATAGTCCACACACACACACACACACTTGTACTCATATCTTTTTTGGGGACCATCCATTCATTTCTATGGAGAAAAACCCTAATCCCAACAATGAATACCTAACAGTATTGTAGAGTCAAAGAAGTCACACAATGTTCTGCTTTAATTCTGACATACAGATGTTCTGATGACTAGACAACATATATACTCAAAATAGTCTTAATAAACACCGACCCAGCACACTGCTAAGCTAATACCTTTGACTTCCATTTATATCTTCCACACAACATAAGTTTAAATCTTTTTAATGAGCAGCATAAGACCTGACCAGCAGATCAAGAGGGAAACATTGCAACGTATAATGTAACAGCAAGTGTTAAAAACGGTTGCAAAACAAAATTTATTTTTTATGAACTTTGGTAGCAATGATAGCATGGTCCATTTTAGCAACAGATAACCATAACTGTGGTCATAATATACCTTAAACTTGTGATATTTACAGGTGAAACAACATTTTCAAAAGGCACAATGTGAGCGTAAGATTAATTTGTTTTCGATCTGCAGATCAAGAACATCCACAGTCATTCGGTTCACTATGCAGAGGCAGCATTAGTAAGCAGGGCAAAGGCTCCGAAGATGGGGGCTCCTGTATCCATATATTGTTTAACAGAGATATTTCCAAATAGAATAATTTGCTGTAGCTGCCTTGAGACAAAGCTGCCTTTCTTTGGAATGTCATCTTTGTTGAATTACCTGGGGCCATTTCTTTCAGAAGCCTTTTACTCTGGTACTTTACGTTTTGAGGGGTCCTCTTCAAATAAGCAAACCTGTTGAAGACAAAAGCATCAAAACTGCTAATATATACCAGACTCAGATATAGATGTATTGCATGGTATCAAGAGGAGCTGGACTATACAAAGACAGAACCGACAAATAACACAGCCATGAACATCAAACGCTTCACATTTTGATTGCTGTCAAAGCTATGTGACAAGTGCCACACATTACCATCAATCTGGAAGTTTAACCAGTCTAGTTAACATAAAACAGATAAAATACACATTCTATTCTCTTTATTGAAGCTTCACTGCAGAAAATAAACAAGACTGACAGTAATAGAACATACATGCTCAAGAAAAGTAGCAAATGACAGAAGAATCATGCATTTCAAAAATCAAATTTATTTATTTTTTTTTATAAAAAAAAACAGGAACACTAATTTGTACCAAAATGGTTGGAAATTAAATGTTCTCATTATAGAGCAATTCTAAATGCACATATGCACCTCCTTTTCCAGAATACGCTGGTAAGGAGAGTTCTGCAGTTCCTCCAGTGTCTCTGCAATGGGTCTGTTCAGAGTCTCTGGGAGAATCAGGCCCAGGCATCCCGCAGAAATGCCGGTGAGGGCAAATGCCATGAAGGGCATGGATTGATGAACACCTCTCTGCCAAGGCACAGGAATTAATAGGGCACGATAAACAGTACACACCAAAGCATGGTTATCAACAGGTGAAGGACAGGCTGCTAGATACATACAAGTATAGCGCAGAATCTTTGTGAACCATTCTCTATTGCTATGTTATTTTGACCCCACATATTATCATCTATATCCCAATAACAATTTGCACACTGTTATACAAACTGAGTAAGGTCGAATTCATGGAATCGCTGATTAAAATGACTCAATTAGCAGAAGTAATTATCAGAATTACTTATTTATCAGAGTTTGCACATTTCTCTAAGACCATGAAGCTCAATCAAAGCGTTTATTAAGGTAATGGAAAACAAAAACACAGAATTGTATCTATTTATGTGTTTAATTATCATTACAGATTATTCAGATGTAGATGAAAACCAGGTGAAGTCAAAATAATACATAAAAGAATCTAAATAGTTTATTAATTTCTCTCAGCACATGGAACTGCAAGAAACTACAGCCCTCACAACTCATTTCACCTACAAACTTCTGAAGAACATTTTAGTTACCTTTAGGTCATTAGTTTTAATAGCTGTTACAGCCCATGCTCCGCAGTTATCTTGTATAATTATTTATTACACATACTGGTTTTAAAATGTGATATTATCGTTATTATTATTATTATTATTATTATTTTGCTTCACATACCAGAGAAGGCACAAATGGTGCTAAAATTCCCCCCAATCGACAGGACATTGAACAGATTCCAAGTCCGGCATTTCTACACATTGTAGAAAAAATGCAAATAATTTAAATCAAATTCCATCCATCATGTAGAGAAAACAAAATTCTGCATGAAAAGCCATGAAAAGCCAGACAATACCAAAGTAAGCCACTACACACAAGTGTATATTTATCATATAGGTTATGCTGGTAAAAAGCACTGCAAGCTGCACATAAAAATGCACCCACCTAACCTATAAAATACCTAAATACATTTAACTGGAGAACCATGAGAGACAGAACACATGGTGAAATGCATCCCCACCCTCAAATCATACTAACATTACATTCAAATTTCATGAAGTAAAGAGCAATAAATGAGTAAAGATTACCTGATAATCGTTGGATACAGTTCTGATGTATAAACATAGACAATGTTGAAAGCAGCACTGACCATAAGCTTTCCTATTAAGGCTAAAGAGGTAGCATCAAACCAAGACCCTGAAAAGAAGGTAAATTGCTTAATTCACTTGGGAATGGGACATCATTTAACAATTTACAATCATTTCACAAAAAGGATGTACCTTCTTGGATTGGTATCCATGTTGTGAATAAACAGGAAACTCCTGCAAAGACTAGAAAACTTGCAACTGATTTCCGTCTTCCAGCCCTTAAAAACAAGAATAATTGTTAATGCATCTTCAAACATTTACTTAAAATCTTTTATTTCAAAATACATGCCTAAACTGACACGTGAAGTTTGTGAGGAGAGATGCTGCAGCCGACTGAAATAATAAAATATGCATGTTTAGACAATTTTCTACTGTACATACCAACGAGTTAAACGGAAATTTCCAAATATTACATAGCAAATGGAAATAAGAATTAAGGATTAAGAATTGAGAACGTACCACTGTTTATTAATGAAGTACATACAAAGAGGGTATGCAGGCAGCTCCACCAATCCAAACATTGCTACACGAAAGTAGCGGTTCCCAGTACTTTCACTACCGTTCATTGTCAACCCATAATACACCAGACTGCAGGCATACCTTGAACACGAAAACACGAAAATGCCCCATTAAAAACCAAATGACAAATATTTAAACAAGTCATGACAGTAAACGTTACAGATTCTCAGAATCTGTCCAAGTATTTCAGTTTCATGCTAAGCACACTGTAAAGCTGATTCACTTTCTAGAAGGTGAAATGTTATAACAACTTCCCTTGTTTATCATTCATATAATATTGCATACCCATGGACCTAGATGAGGGCCTATTTCATATTTTGCAGTAAATTAAGCTGTGAATAAACCAGGTGGAACTCTGTAGTATATCTAATAATGCGTTTTTCTTTTCCAGTTTTGCACACATTCAAAAGAATCATCACACAACTCAGCTTAGTCTCTAAGCCACATAAGGACACTGACAGCAGTTATATTATTTTCACTATGCTTTTCAGGAGAAAATATTAACATTAATAAATACCATAGCTTGTCTTTAAATTTTTAACTGACTACCTTTTAATTGCATGACTTTTTGTGTATCGTTCAAAGGGGAGGAAAATTTGTTAAATTTATAGAAACTTTCCATGGGAAGTAGGGGTGCAATGGGGCAGAGACTTTCTGGAAACTTTCCAGAGACTTTCCATGAGAATTTAATTTTAGGAATTTTGGAAATATTGAATTTGTGGAACTCCACGCAAGATGCCAGATATTGTATTATTCATACAGGCAAAGCTGTATGAATAATACAACATGTAGTATGACTGTGAGCAGTGCATTTTGATTCAGATTCTTATTTTCTGGTGTTTTTAGGCACATGTAACCGTATTATAGGCTAACCTACAATTTTGCAAATTTTCAGTTTATTCCTATTAATTCCCACGGAAATTTTCCAACTTAGAAAATTCCCAGAAGTTTGCAATGGGCTAAGGTGCTGAAAATACTGCCAGTGTTTGAGGTTCACCGAGTATGTGCACCAGCACAACAAAAGCAGCTTTCATGTACTGAAAGACTGGTCCACAGCAGACAATCCTATCACAGAAGCACTTACCACACATACATTAGTACCACCGTTCTCCACCGGAGTATGGAGTGGGTCACCAGAGCCAAAACTCCAGGGCCAGTGAAAACTGGCCCACCTGGATCCATGCACCTCTTGAGCTTCACCACCACCCTATCCTTCCCATTCCGGGAGGCCATGTCCTGTAGCACCTGCTCAGCCTGCTCTGTGAGCCCCTGGGAATACAGCCAGCGTGGAGACTCAGGAAAGGTCCTATTCAAAGACAGCAGTGAAATTCAGTCAGGTTCACATGAAAAAATAAAAATGAAGCCACCCCTTCTTTAAGTTAATTAATAATAATAAAAATAATAATCATCATAAGAACAAATACATTATTATTGTTGCAAATCTTATAATACCGATTTAAAAAAAAAAAAAAACACAAACTACTATCAAATATTTGTTTAAAACTATATATAATCACAGTTATTTTTAAATCCCACATACAATGGACTATGGCTAATTTACCCATCTTTTCCCCCCATTATTTCTGATACATTTGAGCCGTTAAAGTCAGTTGGACAGGGCTTGAGTGAACACTTAAGTGAACTGGTGTCTCCAAACTGCATAAATCGTGTGACTGTGCGTGACCTGTGATGAAATTGCATTCCACCCACTGTCCCTACATAGCTCTGCTCATGATATAACGGTAAGAATGATATAAATCATGGGAACAAATTAATAAAGTGCGGCTTTGATTTACCTAATACAAGGGAACAAATTAGTAAAACATGGCCACGATTAAACTAAAACGAGTGAAGGAATTAATAAAACATGGATATGATTTAACTAAAACAAAAGGAACAATTTCGTAAAACATGCTCACAACTTAATAAATCCTATGAACGAATTAATGAAAGCCACGAAATATATAATTTATATCTATACATTATGAGCTTTGCGGTCCCCTACCTTTTCTCTAGGCTTCCTGATATAGGCTTCAGAGGCTGCTACAACCCAGTAATAGAAAAGTGATCTAATTCAGATTTAATGCAACTATGTATTAAATCTGCTGTTGATGATGGAAATACCATCTGTTTGAAATATTTTCTCAAATTCGGGAAAAAATAACATTCATAAGTATATGATCTGCTGATTTGTATTTAATCCAGAATTGCCGACTATCACGCATCTGGCATAACACTCACGCTTTCACACTCTCAGACTCACACAAGAAATCTTGGGGCAAATCTATATTATTCCATTACAAACAAAACTAAAATTAGCTACATCAAAACTGCTGGGGTAGTTTGCGAGCCCTACAGACTATATAAGGTTACAAAGCTTACATACATGTAAATGGACGTGCATACTTGTCTCAAATTGAAAATCTTACTTGGCCTAGCTGACCGAGGTTGGCAAACCGGTTAACCTCATTCCACTTTCAAAAGCCTATGTTTTCGTATAGTTAATTTTGCATTCAGTGGAATATCCAGTAGATTTAGACAGGTAAACTGAAGTGGGAACAGAAACTATACAGTACCAGTCAAACGTTTGGACACACATACCCATAGAATGGTTAATTTGTACTATTCTCTACATTTTAGAATAATTATAATGGCATCAAAATTATAAAATCACATATATGGAATTATGCACCTAAATCCAGAATTGGTAGCCAACAATCGGTCTGCCGAGGCCCGTGCCGTTGACTGCCATCCAATCTACACTGCACCCGACCCTAATGGCCCCTCCTGCAGGTGGTGGGCCCACAGAAGGGCAGACCAGCTCTGTGGGATGGGACTCAGAAGGTTGATGGTTCAAATCCCGTGGTCAGCAGAATGATCCCACTACACTGGACCCTTGAGCAAGGCCCTTAACCCCAACTGCTCCAAGGACTCCTTCAAAACCATTTCTACTGTGTTCAAGTCAGGTGGCCAGATCATGTGAGGTGACATTGTATCAATTCCTTTGTAGGCGGCTTGATGTGTCCAAACTTTTGACTGGTACTGTACTTTAACAAAAGGTGTATACTGCAAAGGAAATTACACCTCTGAAGTAGTGTCCTTGTTCAAAAATGTCAATTTTCAAGAGTCCGATTGCAGTGATGTTTCAATATCAATAAAAGTTAGACAGGAAAAAAACACTTCTGCCACTGACAGAAGTAATTAATGGTGCAATAGTTGCACTTAAGATTCATTTTCAGGAAAATGTATTTACTGTATTAGAATGATCTGGAATATAGTTTGTGGCAACTATGCTAGCAAAAGGTAGCAGCTACAAACAGCACTACAGATTGTACAGAAACTGCCAAAAAAAGCAGTCTTTCACATTTTGACAACCACAGGTATCACAACAAAGCTTATGACAACAAAAAACTTGGATAAATAGCTTTTCCTCCCAGAACTTACACACATAAAAGGAAGAAAAGCACTCCAGGAGAATTGGCTGCTGTTGCAAGACTACGCCATGGTCTTACATAATACCCAAGGGCAGCAAAGAGAGCTATTCCCACAGCAAACGTCATATTGGTGAAGGTTCCTGGAAAAAATTAAAAACAAATACTGCTTGTTACATTACTTATGTCATGTCAATTTTGTTGTAAGCTATAATACTATTTACAGGGATCCAGGAGGAAAGAAACACTTGGTGTTCAAGGTAATTCAATATTATCTTCAGGTGTGAAAAAAATTATTTCACACCTTGTCAGTCAACAGATTATGTGTATATATGCTTAACTTCAGTGCTAGCTGTTAGTACAAATCTTTTACAAAAATAGCATGGTGCAGGAAATTCCTGAATACTGCTGGATAATAGCAGTTAATGGATTAAAAAGTCATTTTTAAAACCCTGGCTCTCCACCAAACTACAATTCAGAGCTATATCAAGTTTAGGAGAGAAGTTACACTATATAGACAAAAGTATTATGACACCTCTTAATCATTGAATTCAGGTGTTTCATTCAGACTCATTGCCACAGGTACATAAAATCAAGCAGTCAGGTTTGCAAATATTTGTGAAACAATGGGTTGTTTGGAAGAGCTCAGTGAATTCAAGCTTGGTACTGTCATAGGATGCCACCTTTGCAATAAGTCATTTTGTGAAATTTCTTCCCTGCTAGATATTCCACAGTTAACTGTAAGTGGTATTATTGCAAAGTGGAAGCATTTAGGAGCAACAGAAACTCGGCCACAAAGTGACAGACTACATAAAGTAACAGAGGTGAGTGCTGAGGTGTGTAGTTTGTAAATGGCACAGGGTTGTTTTTCAGGAATTGGGCTAGGCCCCTTAGTTCCAGTAAAGGGAACTCTTAATGCTTCAGCATACTATGATATTTTAGGCAATTCCATGCTTCCGACTTTGTGGAAACAGTTTGGGGAAAGTCCTTTTCTGTTCCAGCATGACTGTGCCTCTGTGCACAAAGCAAGGCCCAAAAAGATATAATTGGGTGAGTTTGGTGGGGAAGACTGGCCCGCACCTCAATCCCAACACCTTTGGGATGAAGTACAATGTAGATTGTGAGCCAGGCCTTCACAATACTCACTAATACTCTTCTGGGCAATAATTCCCACAAACACACTCCAAATCCTTGTGGCAAACCTTCCTAGAAGACTGGCAGCTGTTATAGCTGCAATGGGGCGGACCAACTTCATACTGATGCCTATATATTTAGAATGGGATATCATAAAAGTTCCTGTAGGTGTATCGGCCAGGTGTCCCAATACTTTTGTCCATATAGTGTATACAAAAATGTAGAACATCTAGGAAATCACATATTTAACTGTCCCTATAATTCACTCCATCATCTTATTTTCATCTTGAAATACACAAATAGGCTAATTTTATTAAATATTTACACAGTAATTTTCACATTAATTAGAAAACTGCTTAAATATAATACAATGCCTTTATTGTCATTGTAAATATATGTACAATGAAATCTATGCATGCAACTCACTAAACAGACATTTAAAAAAGTGCCAAGAAATAAAACTGACATCAAGGAGGTCAAGGTCACAGACTGTTACATTTTACCTGTCAATGCCCAGTACGACTTTCCCACATACTCCTGGGTCAGCACAAAACACACCAAGCCCATGCCACCATTCATTATGCCCACCAGAAGGCGCGATACTGCAAACACTTCATAACTGGGTGCGAATGCAGTGACATAACCAAACAGCACCTCAAAAAACAAACCTAAGACAAGGACATAACCACATATCAATGCTGGCTTCAGTCAAGAGCATATTCATTAGTTTGCTTTATGCCGTGCATGAATTTTCACACACTTTCTGAAGACTACTGAAATTTTAATTAATCATCAGGCAGTTAATCTGAGTACTTTGCACAGATTATAAATCATTCGATTTTTAAATCGGTGCATTTTTGCGGATTACAACCCACGTACCACTAAATTAGCTCATGAGACTTTTTCATAAATCATCTTTTAACTTACCTCAATGCAAGGACTATCTCTACAGTGAAACAAGTAAGCTGGGTAAACACAAGCTAACATTTATTTGTTCAGTGTATATCCTCCTGAGACCCAAGGAAAGAAAGTGTCTTTCAATTTCAGGTTATTTGTGATTTTCTATGTCTTTGGAGGAAATAAA
>JAODLD010000069.1:10192248-10203188 GCA_026781065.1 Mormyrops boulengeri
ATTCGTTGTGCGTGTGAGTGCTACCCCGTCTTTCGCCCTGTATTCTGTTCTCCTGCCCCAATTCCCCGATTAAACCAGCTCCTCTGCCCTTCATCGTGTCTCCAGCCCGATTCTGTCTGCCCGCCTGCCGCTCATTGTGACACCTACATTTCTGATAATTAAGCTAAATGACTGGAAATTTGGACGAATATGTAACAAAATATCTTGTTTGAAATAACACAATTTTAAAATATCACCAAGATTCATGTTTGACACTGGTCACATTCACAACTCAAATGCTTATATTGCAAAGTGAGACCACAAAAGTAAAGCACCATTTACGATCCAAAACAAACTGATTCTGATGAGGCATCCAGCATATCCAAAGGTGGAGCACATGTAACTCAGCAGACTGAAACTGCTTTCCTGCTACTGCCATCACCCAGCTTATGTCTTTGAGGGGCTATAAACATCTAACAGTCTTCCAGCCAACATATCACTATGTTCCTGCAAATCTGCTATAAACACTCTGCATTTAATAGCACAACACAACATAAAATCAGATACTGCATATAGATGAAACTTCTCTGGATACAAACGTGACTTTTGGAGTCAGACACCAATGTTTTATTTGCAGAGATTGCTAAATGCTATTTCCTCACCTTGAGTGTAAGGAATTGATGCAAGTTGTGAAGTGTTCCTAGGGGGTAGTATTTTATTTCAGAAATGAATGGAAAAAGAAAGCAACATAATTAAGAACAACAGAAAATGAGGAAAAAAGGCGGCTTCCTCCTGATAAGCGAAATACTTTTGAAAAAGATATGATTCCTTCCATTTCCTGCTTCGTCATATAACAAAAATTTTGTGTCAAAAGAGCAATTGCTACATATCCTTAAATATCAAACTACATTTTGAAGTTTACATTAAGAAATAAAAATTAATGAATATGAAATAATGGAACCTGTAAGACGTGCATATCATAAAAGTTCACATGAAACGCACTCTGAAATACCAATGTGCAGAAAGACAGAAAACACAGGGAAAAAATGTACCATATCCTATCGTGTAACGGTAGTATGACTGCACGTCATACAGCGACAAAAACAATACCGTAAGAACTTGCCTTGACAGCTGCCGAGATTGCCGCTGTTGCCGCTATAGTAAGGCCTTGCTTTCCAAAGTTCACCATGGTTTCATAGCTCCGTTCTTTTGCTTGAACAAGGTAATCATCAATTTCCTAAGTGATAAATTAAAGTGCACAATAAATGTTACCGATACCAACTTTGCCATGCACTTTTCCGAACTGGTTACAGTGAGAAGCATAAATGTTGGGACAATGAAGCAAATTTTATTGTGATATATTCATAAACTTTGTATTTCAGAAGATGGAAATTAGTACATCATGTCAGCTTTCCTGTGTAATGTTTTTATACATCCTACACTGTGCATGAACAATGGCATTTGTCGTTTGGACCTCTTGGTTTCAGCTGACCATTAGTATTGGGACAAAATAATTAACAGATTTTAATTTGTTTGTAACCCACCGACATCACCAGCCCTGACTTCTTACTTTGAGATATTCTAATACACATTAATGGTAGCTTTTTCAGTAGTTGCTTGTTCTGGAGGTGGTCTAACTACAATTTCCTCTTCATCAAGTGAAACACACGCTCAGCTGGATTTGAACCAGGAGGCTGACTTTTCATCTTTCGATGAACTCCCTGGTTAACTGTGTAGTACGCTTTGGGCTGCTGCCTTTGTTGCATTTTGAAGTTTAACCCAGTGATCTGAGTTATTTGAGGATGAGATGACACAATCCAAAGGCAAACTCCAATGACTACTGCCTTGCCTTCAAACTCCCAGCTGTTTTATGTGGGCACAGGAACACTTGTGCAGTTAGAAATATCTGTCACCCTTTTGTCCCAATGTTTCTGCTGAGCAGGTTGAAGACACTTGACACAAATTATACTGTTCTAGCATATTCAGGATGTACGAAAAACATTAACTTGATCTTCGATACAAAATGTCATGAATATGCAAGAATTTTCTTTACTTAACTGCCACAGTATTTATCCTTCCCACTGTAACTGTATTTGCTAAAGTGCAGTCATACCCTTTCTCTTGAAGACAAAAGAGGATGCAAAAACTTCCTGTAGATAAGATTTGCACCTTTTGTGTATGGGGAGAGCAACCATATCACGAAGGCAATTTTTATTTCATAATAGAGGGGGAACCTGCAAAAAAAAACACAATAATAACATAACCATCATTGAAGTTAATTAATAAAGCGAAAAATGTGCACAAGTAGGTTAGATCACAACCTAGTCTTACCAAGATAAGGAGAAATCTGCTGCAGTTTCAACTACTGTATAAAGTGCAAAGACAATCCAGTACATCATCCAACGAACCTAAGGACATGGGAACAGGGCCAGGACATCAGCAAGAGGAGGAAATCATTGTTAACTAATCAGCAGACTCAAATATTGTCTCTCCAAACAATTCATATTGTTTGAAAAAGTAAGGTTAATTTGCCAGTAGAATTAACATAAATTCTAATACTTTAAATTTCAGTAAACAACATAAAAGTACTCAACAATGGCAAAAAAATCACTTTATTCTTCCAGGTTGACTAGATATTAATAATCTGGAGGTCTGTATTTTATTAAATTCTTAAAAGATACTTTGGCATAAGTCTTGAATATATATAGCCACATATTCTGGTTAGTTTGAAAGTGAATTTTCTACCAAGACAGAAATTTAGTCAACACTATTGCTAGCCAGGGGTTTCCGATCCACATCATTTTATACTAGTTATAATGTATCCATGTTCCACCCACCTATTTAGAACACAGTTCGGTGGATTAATATTTTTCTTAATAGATAAATTACTTCATCGTATCATTTATACTTACATATTCTTTCACATTCTTGGTTTTGACTGCTTTATAGGAGTAGTATGCAGGGTACAAGGTCCCAAAGACAAGCCTACGATTAAGAGGAGAGAACACACAATGTGAACTTGAAAACAAATGAAGAAATCAAAGCAGTATCAAATATTGCAGAACAGTGGAAGTAGGAACACAAAATACAGATAAATCAGGTTTTACACTCATAGTCAGCATTTTTTAATTTCATCAGTATAACAGCAGGAGGGTTACAGGTCACCACCGCCGTCTTCCCTGCCCCCTCTTAATTGTGTCTCATCTTACTTTTTCTGTAGTAAAGCAAATTTTGGAAGTAAAGCGTCTGTTAATGTGCTGTTAATAATTGTATTTCCAGAACAGTGCATCGTGGCACAGTCCTCCCTCAATATCTATCATCATTACACCAGCCTATATTTACAGTACATGCACAACGTAATTACTACGATTTTATAAAGACATTGAAATACATTAAAAGACACACACTTAATAAAGTAGGTAATATATAGAAGAAAAAATAAAATCTATGGATATTACAATAATCATTTTCCAAGAAGCTTTCCTCATTCATTTTCTTAGAGAAAGTGTGAATGGGTTGAATGGGTAGCTGTTCTGGGGACAATGGATAGCCATTAAAGACAGTTGATGACACCATGCATTGTCCCATTTGCACAATGATAGATTCTTTTCTGTGTTTGCCCCACAAAGGATCTTTTTTTTTGTAAAATCAGCCTGTAAAGCAAATGTCAGGTGGTACATAACATTGTACTCTTCAGATTCTGACCAGATAAATTCTAAAAACTACTGCAAACATCCCTTCATCCCTATCACATTTCTATGGCAACTAATAATAAGCCTTAAATACAGCACTCATGTCCATTACTCAGTCATACTCTAAAAACAAGATAAATATTATACTCTTAACCCTCAAACTGTCAATATAATATTAATTGGCATGTTGTATCAATTGCTGATGTATTGCAAGTGATGTCAGATGTTCTTAAAGTAGCATCACCAAATATCATGCTTGTCTGCTGCATATGCAACTAGTTTACAAATAAAAAGCCAGGAAATTAAGTTCCATTATGTGGAGACATTCTCCCTCTTCATTTGCATTAATAGAAATGTTACATAGTTTAACATCCTATTGTCAATGTGCTAAATTAATACACAAAAAGAACAATAGATTTGGCCATTAAGAACAGAACTTAAGCAACCATCGCCAAACAGAATAGACATTTTCCTGGTATCTGTTTTTTAATTGATCTATACCTTCACAAAATCGAAAAAGCTGAAGAAGCCAAAAACAATTTCAAAGTATTTAGCACAAATAATTGACAAATTATTTGCTTTTGACCTATTATAAGTCAACGTGTAAAATGCATTACACATCTGTGCTGCCAGAACTTTCTGCGTTCATCACATGCTCTTATACACATATTAAATATGTAGGTATATAAACACAACTAGGACACAGTATGTCAGATATAGGTGAAATATAAACAACTGCCCGAAGATTAAACACAGGAATCTTAGTAAAGCAGAACACTTGATAATTAGGTTTACGTTGACTAGTATTACAGGGTCTACAATACCATAATGTCAAACCAGCCTTGGCTAAAGCACCTGTGTAATTGCTGATGGAAAGTTGTACAATTTTAAAACAGATAACACTACTTACAGTTTTAAGTACATCTCACCGAAGTACCAGCATACGTCAGTGATTCTCTCAGTGCATCTCAGTATCATTCTATATGCAACTTAATAACGGTTAGGCGCACGACTGTTATACAATGTTTCTACAACGTTTTCGAGTACCAGCAACGCGTACTTAGAATATGTTAGAAATGCTCTATTTAAAGAACACTGAAACAGTTCTATAACCCTGTTATTTTATACCATAGGGAAAATGTATGCCAGGTATGGAAAATGATCATCGTCTCGACAGGAAAAGGTCTGGAATCATAGTAAAACGTAAAAGAGTCAGCTTTATATACAGGTAGACCAGACCAGGCTGAACACAAGAAATCCCGTCGGGGCAGTAATCGAACAGAGAATACACAATGGAAAAACTGATAGTTTGGGTAAGACACCTAGGTAGTTATGCATCAAGACCGCCGTATTTTTCAGGCAATTAACAACCGGGCTACGACACACTAATTCCCTAATGCTTTTTTCTTATTCGGAAGATAAATAGCTGGTTACAGCTATTACAAGGTTTAGTTACACATCGAGAATTTAGTTACGATGAAGACAATTGTAAAAGTAAGTCACCTACTTACTTTTACTATGTAAGCCTCGCGTTAATGTAACATTATTAAAATAGTTCACTTACACAACAGCTCTAGAGAGGATCCAGGAGACCATCTCTTAAAAAAAATCAGGCCCACAACGCGAAAAAAGACTAAAAAATTACAGGAAAACAACTTCGCCCCGCCGGCTGGCCATTTATATCGCTGCTTACGCTACTTTAAAAAGGAAAAACAAATCTAAAGCAGCTGTCTTTATACTTGTATATTTTTTAAAGTATGTCTGATCACTCTGTTTTGCGTATTTACCACTTCTTTTGCCATTCCCAGGTTTCCTCTCATTCACACTCCTCTATACTGCCACCTTTCGTTTTGTAATACAATCTCCCGGAACGTCAAATTGTCTCTGAAAAGACACCGGGAAACACAGAAGTGGCCCGTTCTTTCGGACACGCTGCACGCTTGTTTAATGCAATTTGCCCTAGAATACTATTTTTAACTGAGTAGATAGAATGTAATGTATCTTTTTCCCAATAGTGAGTTGTACTTGAAGGTATTTGGTATTTGTGTGCAATTATCCGTTCCATCTGTCGTAGCATTATCTATCACTAATCATCTAAAACATTTTTGTTAGATATCACACTACCAAATTAAGTCATGAAGTGAGTGATGCCATTCCCTGTGCCGACTGTTGTAAAAAGTTCATGCATGTGTGGGAAGTGAGAGGGAAAAATGTTACATTGAAGCAGAGATTTATTGGGTTTTGTGTTTATGTCGACATTAATGGGTATGCGTTACATTGTTGGATTTTACCTCTCTGCATTCTCCAGATTTTCAGTGATACAATTACTGCACAGTTCACCCAAAAGAACTGTCCACAAGCGTTACATTAAAGCTGACAGTCTGCATTATAAACATAATTCAAAACCATTGTGATGTCAAAATGATAAAGGTTGTTGTGTGTGTATGTGTGTAACTGAATTTATAGCGTTTGCACAAGTATCCTGTTATTAGAACTGTCATTTGAGAGATTTTATTTCTGATTTGTGCGTTTTGTGTGAGATCCTGCTACACAGAGGCAAATCTGGAGCACCAAATTTGGCATTGGTTAACCTGGATGACTATACATCTGACAGTGCTGAACTGGAGATGTAAACTTCTGCCTGATGACAGCAATATGACACTTGACCTAAACCACAGAACCCTCAGATTACTGTGCTGCTACATCCACAGTACCCAGGCATCAACGAGCTGATAAACGAATGCTACTTCCAAGACACAGAGGTAGTAAAATACAAAAGTATTCATATTCAAAATTCATTTTTCCAACAATACAAACCAGCACAAAATGCTGATTTGAAACTCTTTACTGAAAAAAACTCAGCAAGGCAAAAAAGGGCATTTATACAACTTTAAATGACTACAATTCTTGTAATAATAGCATTACAATCAGGGACATTTTATACAAATAAGGAGGAATTGCAAGAAGGAAAGATTACCTAGGATGACAAATACGTTAATTATAAAACAAAGACACTGATGCTCATGCATGTATAAACCTAATTACATAAGCATATTCACATTGTGCTTCCTTCACGCAACACAATCACAGCCCCTATACTTGTATGCTAATTTTTAATCACAGCTCTGAAATGTGCCCATGACCAAAATAAAATTATTGCAAGACATAAAAGACAGAATTGTTATCATTTCCGTCAACACTAAATTGCAAGATCATGGCTAAATATATAAACAATTTACATTACACACATATATACATACATATGCACACTGCACTTCAAATGCAACATGCTAGTTATACTAGATTAAACATCACCTCAGGTTTACTGAAGTAAATACTTGGATAATCTGAAAAATACCCAATAAATGATGTGAAATCCTATTGCATACACACACCTACAAAAATCAGAGCCAAGACAATTTGCCGCAATTCTGAAAAAAAAAAAAAAAGAGGCCTGATTTGGGTTTTTCGACAAAGACATTGACTAAAGCCTTCATTCACATCCTTTGCAAGTTTCAACTAGAACATGTGCAGTTTATGTCATTGCTTTAATTTTATTTTTTACTTAAGGCACACCTTCCCAACGTAATAGATTCTTTACAAGTGACAAAAGTTCTCTTAACACAAGAATTACAGCATACTTCGTTTCATGTAAATACTGTGGAGGAAAAAAAATTACCTTAAAATTCCATTGTGCGAAAAATCACAACCATTTTTCCCCAATTGGATAAACAATCCAACAGGACACATTGCGAAAAAATGGTTAGCCTGGCACAAGTCAGAATGCCTTGCAAAATGTTTCAGCACAAATCAAACAGGTTGCATAAAAACCTTAAAATAGTTATTTTAATAAATATTTAACTAAATGAAGACTGACAAAAGTTCTGGATGCCACCCAATAAATCACAAATTTGATATTAACACAAGCATCTGCAAAACAATTTAGAACTTGTTTTGATTTTTCTGAGAAATCCAAATTATTTAATTCCAAAAACATTCACTCAGTTCTCAGAATAGCCAGAAAAAAATATTACTTGATGTACATTAATCATTTTTACAAATAAATTAGTACAGCAGGGTTATATTTCAAACCTTTTTAGAGAAAATCCATAAAATCAGATTCCACAAGTTAACAAGGCATGCCTAAGTATGGCAAAGATCAATCATGACTGAAGTAGATAAAGTAAATTATGAAAAAAATGCAGGCAGATAAAGCTGAAACTCACGAGTTAAGATAGGTGCACAGAAAGAAATATGTAAAACATTTTATTTATTAGCAATGGATTATCCTGAGTGTCCCTCTGTAGTTCCAGTAGACATACTGATTAACGATTCACTTCCATGAAATCTACTTCAAAGCGAAACCTGTAGGCCAGGGTAAGGTTCACCACCACACCAGAAATCTGTAGGCTGTGGAATCTCAAGCAGCCAGAGTTCTTTGGGTTCCTGGGACTCCAGCTTTTTGACAGCAGTGTCAGACACGGGCTGGACAACTTTGTAATAGTGGCAGTCCCTTCCATCATCTGGATCATACGGGGGTGCCAGAATATCGAGAAAGGCAGTTGGTCCATCCACAGCATCGACCTGGTGGAGGTTGTCTTTAAGGGGAGCCAGGACGCATGCTGCACTTTCTTCAGTGTATTCTCCAACTGACCGAAGCACTGCTCTCTTCAAGGAGTCCTTCTGAAAGGGTAACACCGGTGGATTGGGCTGCGTGCTGCATGCAGCATCAACGGTACTGTCCAATTTATCGAAACAAGTAATTCTGACCTTGCCGTAAATTACTTTGAGAATGCCGTTCATTCCGGGGTGGTCGTGCAGCGGGATAGATGCCCCGGTCTTCAGCAGAAACACCCCCATGCTGAATACGTCGGTCTCACATATATGCATATAAGTCACCGGTGGGTTATGTGGTGCAGACACTGCAGAACTTTCAGCCTTTCTTGGTGTGATTTTCAAATCCGTCGCTCTGACTTCACTCATGAGACCGTAAAGCTTACCATGGTTTTCCAAAAATGACTTGTTACCGTCCCCGACGGATGGTGGATTTTTGAATGTCACAAGAGCTTGCCTGGCAATCCTTTGTACAAGCGAAGTCATGTTGTCCCGTGGCATACTGTGGCAATTTAGCTTAATTACTTACATGCACCGATGCAAGTTCTCACATGCAAATCCTTATAAGTAGGAGGCTTACGATTTTTTTTACCTCGTGATACTCACTTCAATACCCCCTCAAACGTTTTACAAAATTACAATCACTAAACTCTGCATCGATCTGCGTCCTCCGCTACATACAAGCTATCGACTTACACGTCCAGTCATCCCCCTACCCCATTCATGGACATCTGATTCACACGTACGCACCCATACCGCTTACGTACGTTACACTTTGCATTATGGGATATGAATTTTATTGAACTGTCTTTATCAATAAATGAAGAAAGGTAATTAATAAAGTGTCATCCTTTAATGAAAAATATAATGGGAAAATAATTCTTAACAGGTATATTCAAAAATGGTTGCATACATTAACCGTTTACTGTCTCCCTTCATGTGCTTTAAATGCTAAGCAACTACAATACCCAAGTGTGTCTAAATAAATGCAAATAGCGAAGAAACCGTTTGGTGATTGACATTATTTTCTTCTTCACGTGGAGGTTTGTCTGTTTATTATTGCCGCAGGGAAATGCTGTCTTTAATATGTTAAACGCAAAATCTTAAAAAACATACATTTCTATAACCTTATGAATATAAACTTCTAAACTATATAAATAAGCATATTTAAAGATATGCCATTCAATATATGTTGGTCAAATGTATGTGTATATTCACCATGCACATTAAAACATTACCTGAAATCACACGTCAAAGAACTACTTAATTGAAAACACAACATTTGCCGAGGACACAAGAACATTTGTATAGGCCTCAACAGAGAACATAAATTAATATAAATTCACAATAAAATGTTACAATGAAATTATGGATTAAAGCATTAAAAACAATATATACTGCAGATAAAATTTAATTTGCCATGTTATGATCAGTCGTGAAAATGCAATTGTGTTTAATCTTCTATTTAAATAAAAATATATTATAGCATGAATGACACCAAGTGGTGATTTTGAAGTATTGAATATTTAACTTTATTTCCACTGATTTAAAACAAGAAAATTAAAATTTCATGACCATATTTATAATTTATGATGTTTAGCGGTATTCTATAAGCTTATTTTATTTCATGCGAACTTTTGAATTAAGGAAATAATTGACACACAACCCCTTGTAACTATAAAATTAACTACAGTATATAGTATATACTGATATACAGTATATATCATAAATTATAAATATGGTCATGAAATTTTTATTTTCTTGTTTTAAATTAAAAACTTAAACCTGTTTAACACAGTTCCCACAAAAGAATCATATAGTGATTTTCCATAATAAGATCAGTGAAGACCTAGCATTTGAGCCCAGGCCTTTGCGTATTTATGACATGATACAAGTGTCACGGTTCAGTATTATGTCATTGCATCTGCTGCTTTTTAAGACTCAGTATTTCATAGATTTACTGGATGTTCCAACACACACACTGCAATGATGCAATGATGCTCCACAATGATTTTATGTACAAAATTAGAACATTTTTCATCCTTCAAGTGGTTACATCATACTTTAAGTGGTTGTACACATAGCCTCAAAGGGTTTAATACTGTATATATAGTTTTAGTGCAGGGCAGGCTGATTGGTGTGTCTAAATTGGCCCTGTAGTTGTGTGGATGTGAGTGTGTGTGCCTTGTGGTGTGTTGGCACCCACCCCTGTGCCCATTGCTCCCGGGATAGGCTCTGGGCCCCCCGTGACCCCAGTGGGGATTAAGCGGTTACAATAATGGATGGATGGATATATATACACACAGTTTGGACAATGAAACTGAAACACCTGGTTTTAAATCAAAATGATTTATTAGTATGGTGATGGCCTCCTTTTGTGGCCAATACAGCATTAATTCATCTTGGAAATGACAGGTAGAAGTCCTGCACAGTGGCCAGAGGGATTTTCAGCCGTTCCTCTTGCAGAACAGTGGCCAGGTTGCTGTGTAATGCTGGTGGAGGTTTGGCTGTGCCAGCTTGACAATGAATATTGACCTTGTGGAGCTCCCAATGGGTAGTTTTGGTGGAAGCTGGAGAGTCTGCAGTGAGTTGGGAGCTGTGGTTTTATGTCTTTTGGATATAATCCGGGTCAGTACCCGGGCCTCTCTTTCAGAC
>JAODLD010000069.1:10205859-10235758 GCA_026781065.1 Mormyrops boulengeri
AGTCTCCCTGCCCTGCCGGCACGCTTGTCAGTTCTCGTTTCTGTTAAATGCAATTTTATGAAATTAACCCCACAATTTCCCCCTTTTGATCTCCGCAAGGAGATCACCCTGATTATAGGTCTTGATTCGTGAAATTTTGCGTCCCCCTTTTGATTGAATCCAAGGGCCCGCCTCCCGTCCCGTATCGTTAAAGGTGATCTCCTTGCAGAGATCAAAAGGGGGACGCAAAATTTTACGAATCAAAGCCTATAATCAGGGTGATCTCCTTCCGGAGATCAAAAGGGGGATGCAAAAGGGGGATGGGTTAATTGCGTTAAAAAATGTAATCAGATTAATCATGATGATGGATTAATCCGCGTTAACCCATTAATTTTGACAGCCCTAAATTTTAATCAAGTATTATTTGTTTAAAGCAGCAAAAAATAATTATTTTTGGCTAATTCGCCGACATTATATTTAGCCAGATATTCACAATACTTTGTTTCCTTGTTTATTATAACTAGCTACCTACGAGTACAGAAACATGTTGAAAAGTAGCATAAACATTGTACATTTCAAGTGTTACATTCTAGCAAGTTGTTCCACATTAACCAAATAAGATAATCGAACCAAACCACTTCGTCACAGATGGGGATAGCCGTAAATATACAGGTATCTAAAATCTTTTCAGCGAAAAATATTAGGAAATGATATTTCAGATAAACTAAATACGTCCTATGCATCAGCTTTATGTCGAAAAATCGCTTGCATGTTGCCGTAATTCCCGGTCAATTTAAATTTTCAAAAATGGTAGATTCCTCTTATTTTGCTTTGTGGTGCCGAACTTTCACCCCGGTCCCTGTCGTAGACGAAGGGCGGAGAAAAGCGGCCGCTAACGTATCGCCTCATTGTTTCACTGTGACTGGACGCGAATCGTAAAAATGGAAGATCCGCGGGATATTCAAAACTTCCGAAGAAATGAAAGAATCAGAGCAACTGTATCGTCCTGTTCTTCACTTAATATGGAAATAAAAAGAAAGAAAATCAGACAGAGCAGTTTGTTTTTATACAATGAGGTAATTTTACGACATTTTAAACGTTTATGATAAGGGAGTGGACATACAGTGAAAGTTCAATATGTATCTAGTTAAGTAACGATTGTGGTTGAATTCGGTAATTTGCTATAGATATATAATTCGTTTCCTCTGTATATCGTATGTTATCGTGAATGGGGAATACCAGCCTATTACGTGATTTTGATTTTCGCCTGTTTACTGAGCGACATTTAAATCAGTTGTTGCCAATCCTGCGACAGTAAAAACGGGAGTATTTAGATCCCCATGCTTTGCTCGTTTCGTTAAGCCAAGGTCTAAGTTAATGTAGGCCTAATTAATTGTCCGTAACTCAAACCTCCAAGCTTGGGGGTTTGATCCCTAACGGAGTTTCGTCTGTGTGCACTTTGCATGGGGTTTCTCGGAGTGCATGAAATTGTCCGTAGTGTATGTGTATATCCTGTGTATCTCCTTAGGGGTGTCCCCTGTCCCATTTTCAGGGATAAACACTAGGCTCATCTGACCATGCACAGCACAAGTGAGCTGGAAAAGAAAGAATCACGTTAATAATACCAGTCTTAGCTAAGGATGAGTTGTATTATATTAGCACATAACAGAGCAAATAAAAGAATGTTAGGCATTTTACTCACGTGGTAATAAATTTATTGGGCGTTAAAAGTAATCTCATCGCTTGCACAATAAACTTCAACCTTATATTGTTTGGCGTCATTTTGCAAAACAAAAACATTTGCTATACCATTATCAGATGTATAGCTTATTTGATTTTTTTTAAATGGCTTTTTCATTTTATTTTTTTATTTTTTATTACTAAGGTACAAGCAAGACTTTTATTTTGTAAGGTATTTCTGCTGATGGCTTGAGGCTTTGGTTTTATAAAGAAATGATGTAAAGGACAGAATCTTTGAAATACTGAAAGCTGTTTTTAGTATTGAGATATGATGAGTAGAAACACACATTCATCTAGAAAAGTGGTTCCTGTGTCCGCCGCTTCAATGAATATTTTTGTCATATATTATTAAAAAAACGAAGCCTTTTTCCAGCTGATACCACCTGAAGCAGACACTTCCTTTTGCTATGGGTTCTTTTCTGTTTGTAGGAAAGCAAGATTCAAGAGAAAATAGACTTTGAAATACGAATGCGTGATGGAGCATACAAGCTGTTGGGGGCCAGCACCAAGAGAGAGCAAATCTTAAATGTTTCAAAGAACCTCCTTACATGTAATACTCGCATAAAGGCCTACTTGACTGAGCTACAGAACAAGAAAGAAGAACCAGACTTGGAAACTAAGTCCGCAAGAAGGTGAGTGGGATGGTTTTTAATATATACATGTATACTATATATTTAATATATACATTGGTGTGCTGTTGGTTAAGCCAAATTAGTACTTACATTGCACATGTAAAATAAAACTAGTATTTGTACAATTTAGTATTTTTATCTGACATGTACGTAATTGTAACAGTTTATATTATTAAGTTGCATATAAAAAACACCTTGAATTACGTTTTTTAGATTATCAGATCAAGCTTGCAACAATCGTCTGGCTTGCAAAGGAAAAGTTGCAATATCAGGTAAGATTATGGCAGTACATTGTACAAGTACATTGTAATATTTAAAATCCCCATTACCCTCGGGCTTCAAGTAGTATATCCCAAATAAATGTCATTAATCCTGGGGAGACACTGGGAGTTAAATGAATCGTGACCGATCACTTTTTAAAAACAGATGAGTATTAATGTATGTTCTCTTTGGCAAAAGCAGTAAGTGCTAGATATGAAATAATGTTTCAAAATTATATAAACATTGTTGCACTCTTTTAAGGGCTAAGAATACCGCTACTGTGGAAAGATTCAGATCACTTCAATAACAAAGGAAGTAAGTTTGATTGTTTATTTTGTGACCAATACAGCATCAGCTTGTCTTAGGAGTGACAGATATGAGTCCTGCACAGCGGCCAGAGGGATTTTGAGCCATTTCTCTTGCAGAACAGTGGCCAGATCACTAAATGAGTTATTTTTGCATATGACCATGGCCTGCATGTTGCCCTGTTTCTTAAGAAAAGACTTTACAACTATGGATATTGCTTTCTGGTTAATATCCCTGCACATTACATATAAAATGCATATATCTATCTTTAAAACTTTTCTAGGTTCTCGGAAAGTTGCTGTGTTTTGCCTAATGAAACTTGAAGCAGAGGTTTTTGAGACGGAGATGGTGATTATAGACAGATCCGTGACAGATATTTGTTTTGAAGGCTCAACAATTTTGTAAGTATTGATTTTAATCAGGCACATACTCCTGCATAAACCTGACCTGGGTGCCTAGCCTAGTTATATCTCATGACAAACTAAATAGCAGCTGTCCCTGGGTACACAATCCTTACGCTGGAAGTATATATTTCTGTATCAAAAGACTAATACCGTTGTTTAAAGCTGTCATATATTGATAGTCATGCAACAATTTACATTGTAAATAGCTGAATTTCAAGGTGCATCATAAGTGTGATAAACTTAAGATTGTAACTACAAGGTCTGTATTTCATTCTGAGATTTCATGGTAGAAACCGATTGTGTGACTTTATTTTTAACATGGAACTTTGAGTTTCATTTGCAGTAATGTTGCATTGTTTCATAACCTCACCATTTCTTCTGTTGCAGTAATGAGGCCAGGCCTTGTTTTGAGTTGTCTCTGGAGATTTACAGCTGTAATATGGAAGAAGAAAGATCCCTGATGAGCACACCAAAAAAATTAGCCAGAAAATTTCGCACTTCATTTGGCAAATCATCTGGGAAAAAAGTATGCCATCTGGTGGAAGGCGCTGATCCTGAAACATTCCTGCAGTACAACCCAATACCCCTGTAAGAAACCCCTCCATTTATACCCTGTGACTTGTAATTATTGCTTCTAGAATATCCTTGTATTTACATTTATTTTGATTTAACATGCTCCTTTCTCCAAAGCAACGTGCAAGAAAGGCGAATAGCACATTCATTGGTTTTTGTTTTATAACTTTATATTCAAAAACAATCTTAATTCATTAATTCTGGTGTTCTGTTCATGCTACCTATTTGTAACAGTTCTACATAATGGCTAGACTAGCTAGCAGATTTCTGCCTTTGCAAATTCCAGTGTATTGCTAAGACAGGCAAATTTGATTACACTATCCGGGAACAAGCAAAAGACTGGAATGTTGCTTTGTTTACATTCTTGTCTGTAAATGTTAAATCATGATTCATTTAATGCTCTAATTCAATGTGATATCTGATGGAGTCCATTTTATGCTTGCATTCTAGCGATGCCAGTTACAACCTGTTGGCATACACGACTTTGCACTTGGAACAGGCAGAAGGCAGTTTTCAGTCACACTCACTGGTAGTCATGCAGAATGGTGAGATGTTTGCTGGTTCCTTTAATTATGAACTGAACTTTGCACTCTAGGAGCAATGATAAAGTGTACAATGGCCTTTATATGAAGTACATTTATGATTTTATTTGATTTAGATATAACTATACATACAGTAAATTTTTACATAAAATAAATATATATATACGTAAAATGTTTTCCTAAGTGTTATGGAGTTTAACGTATGTCTCCTATGTATATATGTATATATATCTGGTATATATATCTTTGTCAGAGGAATCCTCCTCCTGGTTGCCTTTGTATGGAAATTTGTGCTGCTGCTTAGTCGCACAGCCGGACTGCATGACCCAACCAATGATGAGGGGCTTCTTGAGTCAGCAGGTAACCCCTCCTTTGGCTATTGTGAAGCTCGCTTCCCCAAGACAGCCTGCCCCTGCACTTTTCATCGCCTGCAGTAGAGGTGGATGCCATACGGCCACAAAATAACAATTCATCTGGTCAATGGAAAGAAGCTGCTCGTTTATTTTAGCTCTCCCCCTCCACCCTCCATACCACAACATTTCCACTAGAATCCATGTACCTCTTCACTTTAACCATCTCCACATACTTATACAACATATACAAGACTACTGGCATTCTTTCACAATATTTTGTTTGAGAGATTCTTTACTGTGGGTGAAAGACAGGATAATTGAGCCAGTTATTATAAATGACCTGTTGCTTAGTTATCTTCTTTACAATTTTGAACAATGCACACAGCTGTATTTTTTTCTCACGCCCCTCTCTGGGGCTTTCAGCCCATTTCCCAATGTTGTTTTTTCTTTTGTCTCTGCTTTCTTGACCCATCCCGGATCACTTTCCTTTGCCCAGTATTATTGTCTAATGACTTGTGAAAGGGACTTGTTTTCACCTTTGCAGCAAAACATTGATGGAGCCCTCAGATGTTGCGACTTCTTCTGTGTGCTTAAAGCTGGTAATCTATCTTGCTACTATACCCCAGAGGAAATTGAGGCCAAAGTGGAACCTTCCCTTGTCATTCCTGTCAACAAGGTAAATGTAAGACCATGCTCTTTGCATTGCAGATGGACAAGCTACTGTTACTTATACTAAACTTACTTGCTTTTTGTATTTATTTGCATCTATGCCGATGAGCCAAAACATTAAGAATTTTTATTATGAATAGCCCCATGTGAAGTGAATAATAAAACACAGCCAGGCTTGATGTCATCACACATTACTCCAGTGATTATCAAAATTATCTGCAATTTGTGCCACTGCTGGTTTGTACCAGACAAGATAGCCTTTATTCATATCTTGGCCTCATTACACCCTATTGACTCTTCAGGATTTTTTTAGTCCCTGGACCATTCAGTAGGTACTCTCACAGCTCACTGTGATCACCCCGCACGTCTTGCCATTTTCAGAGATGCTCTGACCCAGTAGTCTGGCCATAATGATTTGGCCCCTGTCATAGTCACTCAGATATTTATTCGTGGACGTTTCTTCTACATTCGACGTGTCCATTATGAGTACTGCGAATGTTAGTTTACCATCTAATATATCCCAGACCTTGACATGCACAATAGTCAATATTATTTAAAATTCCATTCTTTACACAGGAAACCAGGATACGCATGGTACATAAGGAACTCCAGAAAAGGCCCAGCCACTTGGTAATTATCAACCCGGTTGTTGAAGAAGCTGAGACGTACATATTTACAGCAGAGAACAAAGAGGACTTGGAAAAATGGATGGAGGCTTTTCGGCAACACTTCTTTGACCAAGGTGAGTGACTTATGTAATTGCAGAGCTATAAAAATAGCTGTGATCTTTTACTAAAATCTGAAGAGCACGTACTACTGAAATCAAACGATGATCCACAATAAGTCACTGCTAATATTGATTAAAGGTGATGTATTTCACGTGGCACAAATCAACTGTAAAAGGCCAAAAAACATCAGTTTGCTGGTTCTGTTCAGTATGAGATTTATTTAGCATTATGTTAAATAATTGGCCATTGCTAAAACAGTTGCTCAGTGGTACATGTGATGGTGCTCTGTATGACGACAAGACACATTCATTTCATTTTCAGACCAATGGCAGCACTGTTGTAATGAACTCTTGGAAATTGATATCCCATCTCCGAGGAAGCCTCCACTCTTCCTGACAAAACCTGCTGAATCAGTCTACAATGACCTCAGTGAGTGCATTTCACATGTGCAGTATGCTATATCCGTGAAAGAAGAACTTGGGGAAAAATGTTGTTCATAAAGCAGATTGTCTTGCTGTGAAGCTATATGTTGTTTTTGTTTTATTGATGTTCCTGATATATGAGTATTTTTATTGCACTGTTCAATCTGCAGGTATCAGTTCCCCCAGTAAGTTTGAGAGCTTGACTGATATTATCCACAATAAAATTGAAGAAACAGGAGGCCGCTTCCTCATTGATCAGGAGAAGGAGACAGAGCCACCTCACTGGGCTGCCCTATTTGAGGGTTCCTGCCCCATGGTGGTGCAGAAGACTGTGCTGTCTCCAAGTAAAGATAGTCAACCCAGTCCCAAAATGAAGAAGCGGCGTGCCCCACCCCCACCGCCTGGCAAGGAGCCATTTGCGGTGGGCCGCTGCAGCAGTCATCAGTTAGAGAAGGAGAACTTCAGAAAGAAGCCCTGGACACGAACTGGCAGGCCGTCCCTGGATAACAAATTCTCTGCTATCATCCAGCAGCTGCAGAAGAACCAAGAACCTGCTCACAAAACAGCCCCCCTTGGTCTTATAGGTATAGTGGAGCAGGACCGTGAGAACCAGATACCTGACCACCTCTCAAGACCTGTGCCGGCTCCACGCCAGAGGCTCAGGTCCTTCAGGGAGAAGATGAACCCAAAAGATTGGTGACTAACTTAAAAGGCACAAGAACCTGAGCCATACCTTGGTGATAGATCCAGGTAGTTTCATATCTGTCCTGTTTTAGCCTTTCTATTTGAATGTGTTTTTTGTTGATCATGTAAGTGGTGTACATGATGATAAATCTTCAGAATTATTCTCTGTTAGAAGATCATACAATACTACACCGCAGTATATTGCTAGGGAATTTATTTCCTTTATATATAGTTTTGTTGTTTTATGGTAAATGTTTACTGTTTATAGCATGAACTGAAATCATACACAGATTAAATAGCATATTATTGCCTTAAGTGTAGACTGTTAACCAAAAAGTTTAGTAATAAAGGGTTTTGTCACAGAATTAAAACTGCTAATCTCTTTCCAGTCGTGTAACATTTCCATTGTGAAGTTCGGAAGCTCTTTTATACAAAGTATATCTTTACTGTCCTAAGAATTATTTTTCTCTGGCACTGTGGTTTTCCTGTGGTGATGCAGAATACTTTACATATGTACTCATTACAAATGGGCTGGTTTATTGGAAATTATTGCTTGTTTTTAGCAAGTCTAGTCATGGTTTATTATAGGCACAGAAAGAACAGAATGTGACAGTGCATTCTGTACAATTAACTCTTTCTTCATCTGAACAGACAGCAGTATATAACTTTTAAAAGCCAGTAATTAAGATATGAAAATCTCCATATGAACATTCCTTCAGTGTGTATTTCAAATTTTTATTTGGAGTGAAAGTGCTTTTGAGTGCATTTTTATGTTTCTTGGCTATAAATATCAATAAAAACCATTGGAGCCTGATTTCAGGGGCATGAACAGCCATCATTTAAACACCTTGTGAAACTTAGTATGACTTTTGCAGAAAACGCTGATCGTCACAAAGATGTGGTATTTCTGATAACCATGCATTTGTCATTTGTGATGATTGAAGAAGTTTCCCGACTTCAGTAGAATCCCGCTGATCTCAGTTTTCTTGTCAGCAAAGTTTTACTTCCATATCCTAATGTTCTGTCAACTTAGAATAGAAATTGATAATACAGTGGGAACTGTTTACAGTGATCACATCTGTCTGGGTGATATTGATCACTATAAATGGATCATTATTATAACTGATTTTTTTCTTTGTCTCAGGCAGATTACCATCCAATTGACATTTGTATATTTACTACATAAATACAGCTGCTCAAAACACTTTTCAAAAATACAGTATCGTACAAATTAAATTATGGAACTGTGTATAATTTAAATACACTCTAATTGTCCAGTACTGTACATAAAATATATCTTATTGTAGTTTCATTGGGTCGTTTCTGGAAATTTATCATAAAATTTGTCACTGAGAGAAAATGACTTTCTTACTCCTGTCATGTTTTCTGTGCAGGCAGCATTAGCTTCAGGTAGCTAGCCAGAAGCAGATAGGTTACTGCACGGCAAGGCAAAGTACGGCTATGATAGTAAAGTTTTTTTGTTTTTTTTTATTTTTTTAAAAAAAAAGGGTTACCAGAGTTTTAATTTTTTCCATATTTGTGTAAAAAAAAAAACCAAAATGAACACTGTAAACTGACTACTTGATTGCTATAAGTAAATTATTGAAACAGAATTTGTACAGGTATGATTTTGTCCCAAGCGTTTTGATCCACATAAGCAGTTGACCACTATGACCGTTATCACTATAAGCAGTTTCCACTGCACTTGGGAAACACACATACAAGTCTCACAACTTGGAAAATGCAACTCTGCTCTTACAGACTGTTTGCTTTTCTAACTTTCATAGTTATCTTTTGATCTACCCTAAAATAACTGAGGTTAATTGCATTATTTGGATTGTATTAAATCAAATAATATTGTATGTGCGCTGTGCTGCATTTTCTGTTCCAACAATGGTTCTGTTCAATAATCGCAATGTTCTTTAATGGGGAACACTTTTGCCTCCGTCTGCCATTTGGCAATAATGATGTCTCCTGAGAGAATAGAACAGGCTCAGTGGAGAGAGGGGAAACAACAGGAAGTAGGTAGCAATTACTATGTCTAAATATGGGTTCCTGTTATACTTTTAAGTTCACAGGGGCACAGTTTATGGAATTACATTGAATTGCACTATACAATCCATGACAAACCTGCAAAGGACTAATGAGGGTGATTGTGATTAAAAAAGATGTGATTGTAGAACATGATAATAAAATAATTTCTCCCTGGTAATGAATGCCCATTCCAGTAGGGCAGACTCAGTATTTGGGGGAAATACCATATGTAAAATAAGTAATTCTAATGTAATCAGGTCATCCCGTTTATGCTGCCTATCGTCTTCAACATATTTTAATACATAAGCAATATTCAACATGTATGTTATGTATATTACAATATCCAGTTCATCTCCTTACTCCTAACTGATGTTACATTTCATTTCTCATAAATGTTTATCCAGTACTTGTCTTGATGAGCCTGTTGCCTATCAAACAAACAAAGGAGATACTGCAGATTGGATGTCAGTTCACCACATCACACACTCACATTCTATCAGCTATTTAGAGATGCTCATCCACCCATTACTTGGAGAACAAGCAAACATATTGAAACAGAAATCAAATCCATAAACCTCCATGTATGAACCCACAGTCCTCCCTCTTGGGTCATTTTTTTCTCTGGTTTACTTTATTGCTGTAAATAAAAGCCTTTAGGTACAATGGAGCTGAAATCTAATTTGATTCAAGCACCAGAAAATGTAATAAAATATTATTAAATATACAGGGAAACGTAAAATGCAGAATATTATGCTGCCCATTTGACTGGGAACCTCATGACCCATAGCGTTAAAAGCATTTCAATAAGGCAAAAATGAATAAAAAAAACTTAAGGGATATAATCAGCTTCTTATTCTTTAAATGTCTTTTTTAAAAAAAAAAAAAAAAAAATCTGTAAGGTCGTTCAGCAACCTTAAACAGCAACCTGTATTGTTTTACAACTTTTACATTATATACAAATCACACTCCTAACAACCAAGGTTTAAAAGATAATTATACATTATATACACAGACAATTATGTTTTCCTGAGACAAAAGTTATAGCCCTTTGTCCCAAAACAGATGGATGCAAAAATGTAATACTGAACATGTTTTTAAATGATCCTTAAAATGATTAACTCAGCAACTCCAGTTAGAAATGTAGCCAGATTTTTGTCCCATAGTGGTTTCTGAATGGTGACCACACTTAATCTTTCCATTAGTCCCAGTGTTACAGATCTTACAGTGAATAACTACAGCAAATATCCATATGAAAACAGGCTGTCTTTTTGTTCAAAATTAAAAGTTATTTCACCTCTTCATAACATCATAATTACCCATATATAAAAAGGCCAAGACTTCCAAAGCTCAGACGTAAATAGAATGAACTTTGAGGCTGAGTCACGTACATATGTTGTTGCAGCAGTAATCATATTCAGTATGGCAAGAACCACAACTTCCGATGTTTGCTGCATGGCTGTTTCTGTTCATAATCAGAATTAACCAAATCACTTTACTACCTAAAAAAACGGTCATACACCAAATGTCTGAATCTGCAGTTCCACTAGTACTAAGCAGGTTTGTAACAGTTATTGCAGTAACACATCATTAACAAGGTAAAACTAACCTGTGTCATGATGGTCCAACCTATGGCCAAACACATACACTAGTATCAGAATCAGAAAACTAACTACCCTGAAGTAGTAGGAATTGTTTTAATATGACTCAGCCCAAATCTATGTTCACTCTGTGACATGTACTGAATAACATTCTGTCAATAAGTAACATTTATTATTATATATAATGATAGTGTCTATGTGAATTTGCCTGGGCAACACTGATCACATGATTTTTAATGTAATCAGAAGGGCCATTTTCTTTCCTTCAGAGTCACTCAGTAAGGTGGACTTGGACTTACAAAGCATAAAGCACCGAATCTGCTTTCCAACATTAAAATAACCTGCGTATCTCAGTTGCAGAACAATCCTTTTGCTCTTCTGCAGCAGTACCTATATACATAACCGACAGTCCCAAAAGGCACTGCTTTCTTACAAACCTAACCAAAAGATGTGGTATAATTTATATTCAATTGCTTTATAAAAATAGTAGATAGTGAATAAAATACAAAATGAACAATTTTAGATATGGGCAGATATAAAGACACTGTCAAAGCTATAAAACATTTTTACAGAACTGTAATAAAATAGTGAGGATTTTTTTCAGATACGTACACCGTCGTGTATAAATGTATATGGAATGTGAGAATACTACAATCTTCCAGGTGCATAGTCATTCGAAATCCACACTGATGTCAGAGGAAGTTCCTAAACTGCAAAATGTTTCCACTTAAAGAGGCTCCCCAAATAAGGAATTCTTCTGATAGTAAACATATAATTTCTTACAGTCCTTTCAAAAAAGGATGGCAGTAATTTATCAGATTTACTCTATACATTGTATTGACTGAATTACTAAATACTTTTACCATAGTTTTACTTTAACACTTGTTCCTCATACATGCTCATATTTCAGCACATCGTTTTTCCCAGTTTTTACCTGTTCTTTTTCAATATAACTTTCTTTTCCTTATTTATTACTTGTTTATTATTTTTTTCCTGTTTATTTTATTGCTATTGCTGTTGTTGTTATGGCAGAGTTGACCGCCTTTCATTTCACTGCAGGTTTATAGTCTCACTGTATATCTTGCACGTGACCAACAAAAACCCTTGAATCATTCAATTCTTGACCAGTCTGTCAAATGTTGGAAACAGCCAAATAAACACAACACTTATGTGTCCTTCTGATGACAGCTTTACCTCCACGTCTCATCTTACCCCATATCCAGCAGAACTAGGAAACTGCCTTGCCAATGGGAGAATCAGACTAGTCTATCTATGACAGATTGGGGCTGGGGAACTCAGAGGAAAGTTGTGGGAGGCTGAAGGATGACTGGGAACTTAGGGTGGAGAGAAAATCATCGTAGGAGGCCCAAACATGGTGCTTGTCCAAGTTTTGAGGACTGGTGGTGGAATGGAACGCAAACCGAGGCCTGAGTGGGGAGATGTTGGCTGAGTTCTTCAAGAACTGGAAAGGGTGGGACGTTTCAGCTGGGATTTGGGAGTTCAAACTGTTACAGACATTCTGTACCTGAGAAAAGGGTGTCCCAGCGTACAGTTTGGGAAAGATAAGGGATTGTGGGGATAGTGTAAGGTTTTCAACATGGCTGTAGGCATGTATGGCATGAGACATATCCACTGGCTTTAACATTACACTTTCACTGTCGGGTGTCTTTTCGGTCCCTGCTGTGGAGGGGACAGGTGTCATGGCCCGGATCTTCTTCTCAGGGACCCCATTTTCTGAATCTTGCTGATACCTTTTCAAGGGCCTAGTATCATCAATGTTCTGCATATTACACTTAATGTTCAGAATTGGCTGTACTGGCTCCTCCATTTTTGGATTAACAGTGTCATCTTCTTTGTCTGGATATTTCTGGAGAGTTTCTACAGCTTTTTCCTGGCTAGATATTGTGATCGGGAAGATACGGCAAGCCTTGGGGTGATAGTCCAGGCTGCCGGTCTGGTGAGTATTCTTGGACAAAGGGGGGGGATACTTCATACCAGGATGTGTGATGCTATGGGCTTTGATGGGTGATGGTTTGTGAATAGAATCCTTAGGAAGACTCAGATCTCTGGGTTGGTCCTTCCATGCTATTTTCTCATTTTTATTTAGAAGTCCATCATAATCTAAGCTGACACTATCATGTTGACTGTTTGGATATGACATCTGAGTATTGTTACAGTCTCCTGAAAACAATTTTCTTTTCCAGTATTTGGTCAGGGGCTCCTTAAACATATGATATTCTGTCTGCTGGTAAATGCTATGCAGATGTGGACAGGAATGAAAGTTACCAAAGACGTTTGGTGCCTGGGAATCATACAATTTTTGATTATCTCCTGTTTTCTCCATGTTCTTGAGATCATTAGTACTGAGTGGGTATGAGTCAATGGTAGGGTTTTCCTGTAGGTGAAACTGAGAAGGTTTGCATGTCCTGCACAAATTTGTCTTCAAATCTTCATGTGTAAGCCTTCTCTCTTCTACACCTGGGGGTTTAAAACTGTAAGCATGTTGTATTACAGATGGCCTCTTAATTACCATGGTCTCCACACTGGACACGTGTGAATCCTCCACTGGAAGCAGTTCCACAGGACTTTTAGTTATACATTTATTATTGACCATTAGAAGAGCAGAACCAAAGGAGTAATTATTAGCAAATAAAGTACCACTGACCTGAGACAGAAGCTTCTTCTTGGCCAAGGGAGACATAATGCCCTGGTTTCCCTTTGGGTACAACATTGGTACATGACTCAAACATGACTCTTCCTTGCTGGGAAGATCTATCTCATTAGTTAGTGTGTTACAGACTGTAGGAGAGTGCAACGACTTTGAATTTAAAGTGGGCAATAGCTTTGATTTTATAGTGGGCAATGGCTTTGATTTTAAAGTGGGCAATGGCTTTGATTTTAAAGTGGGCAGTACCATATCCACATGACTTTGAGTCTTTTGATATACAGAAAGGTCCTGCTTCTTAGGTACATTATAGACAGGTTGGCTGCACTGCCATTGTTCCTTCCCTTGATGCAATGATAGATTAGTACTTTGGCAAAACCCATTGAAGTTCTCCAGCACCTTGGAGCCATGTTTTTCTAGGAATTCACACTCTTCGTGGTGCTCCAGTGAATACTGAAATGAGTTATCCTTGGACAGGTGCTTGGATGGACCATTTTCTACAGAAAAGCCAGGGGACAGTGGTGTCATCGCTTGTACATATATGTCCTCAGTCTCATTTTTGCCTGAGAGGTGTAATTCCTCTTCCTTCTCATCTCCCATTTGTAGGGGCTGCCAAAACTCCTGACTCTCCTCCATATTGTCAGGTGCCTGAAACAAGACAGAATACATTGACACTGAGTACAGTCCTACCCCTCCAAATGCTCCCTATCTTTCATCCAAGTGACGTGATGAAAAAAATTAAACATAGTATAGGATGAGACACACAGATCAGACACATTCTTTAAAATTAGTCAGACCAAAGCCAAAGTGAAATGTATGTATTACTTAAAAGTGAAGTTAGCTACTGATCACATTGATAACACTGAAAAATAGTAGCACATAGTTGCAAATGGAATCTTTAAAAAAAATTCTCTGGATAGAGTTTTTTTTTATTGTAAACTAGCTAGTCATTTTTAAATAAGCACAGAGCTAGTGTATTACATAATATTGGCCACATCATGATCTAATGTGGAAAGGAATTAAAAGGACTCTCACGGATTTTATTTTCCAAAGAGACAGTTAAATATAAAAAAATTATTAATGTGTATTAAATATTTATTGTATTGACTTTTTTTGTCTTAAATGTGCATGAATGAGGGTTGCCTGTTGGTAGACACTGCTGCCTTATACCTCTGGGACTAGAATTGGAGTCTCCGCTAAGGCTCCATGTTCGTGGAGTTTGCATGTTCCCTGCGTGTCATTGCGGAGCTTACTCCAGTTTCCCCCCACAATCCAAAAAACATGCTGAGGTTAATAGGAGTTATAAATTGCCCCTAGGTGTGCAGGTGTGAGTGAATGGTGTGTGCGTGTGCCCTGCAATGAGTTTTCGCCCCCACCCCGGGTTGTTCCCTGCCTTGCACTCGTAATGTACGGGATAGACCCTGCCCCCCCCCCGCAAATAAACAGTTACAGAAAATGGATGGATGTTCTTAAATGCCATCAAACTGGACACAGAATGCTGAAATTCCATCTCTGCAATTGAGAGGAACACATGGTGACTATTAATTATTATAATAATTGTCTCTGTTTGGAGTCTTCATTTCCAAAATGGTGATCTTATATAATTTTTCCAAATCTTCTACTCTGACAGGTCATTATTTTTAATGTTTTTCATTTTTTATGTTTTTCGTTTTGCCCTGTGTTGGGTTGGTGCCCCATTCTGGGATGTTCCCTGCCTTGCTCCTGTAGCCTCCAGGACAGGCTCTGGACCCCCTATGACCCTGAATAGGACAAGTGCTTATGGAAAATGAATGGATGGTTTTCATTTTATGTCCTCAGTCTCATGTTTTCTGAAGAGTTTTAAATAATGAACTATACCAACAGGAGGATCAAAGACAAATGTGTACATATACCAGAGCTCTGTTTCCAATCACAGTCCATAATTCAATTCAAAGAGAAATTATATTGCATATGATAGTAGCCATTATGTAATGTCTTAGAAGCTGACAAACTAGCATTAAATTCAGATAACATTTAATCACTTTTTCGATTATTTTGTTAGTTGTGGGAAAAGAATAGCCGTGGTATTGTTTTATGTTCTTGGTTGTGAGTGACTATGTGGAAAATTTACAAATCATCACAGATTTATAGCATTTCTGGGATAAAAAATAATGTACAATTTTACCAGAGAGGAACATATGGTAGCACTTAGCTCTCCAGACAATAATATTTGATGTAAAGCATTTATGCAGAAACTAAGTCTGTCGTGATTTCCGAAAGAAAAGAAACTAAAACAAACCATTATTGTAAAGGGATTTTATTTTATTTAAAACTGCTATGCGCATGAATAACTGCAGATCTTATTCCCAACGTCTAAGAACTTACTGCAGCAAAAAAAAAAATCATGAAAATGATTAAAAGGGGAACCAGAATGTGTTTGCATATTCCAGTTATTTGTGTTACATATTCACAGACAAGACAGGGTTGTGTGGTGATATTATTACTCAGTGAGCTTAAATGCCATTATTCATGAGTTAATTAAAAGCAGCATTTTTAAAGCATACTGATAAAGAATAAAATCAATGTTGTTTAGCGTGTTTTTATTGCATTGAGACCAGAGGAAAATTGGGTTTTTATGTTTTTGGGTATTGGACAGCATAAGTAATTTACCTGTGAAGAGGAAAGTCTTTTTTCTGAATGAAAGTTGTCAGTCTTGGGTTCTGGCTGATGCTCATTTTTGGTGTGTTTTGTTATGATAGCCTGGGCCTTGCTGGCACTGTCTTGGACGTCACACTCCTGTGTTCGTGGCTTGACCTTTGGAATGGGCTTGTCTTCTTCCCTTTTGATGTACTTCTCATATGGGAGGATAAGCCTAGAGCAGTGGCACACAGTAACAAATCTGGATGGATTTCTATACACACCGTTACCCAGTGATGGGAGAGGCACGCAGAAATAAGCCTTAAGCACAACGTACAAAATTCCAGGTTATTATAATCTATAAGATTTTAAGAGAAATATTATATATAAAATCCACAATGACACTTACTCCTGTGACTACCACTCAAGGACTAAACTGTTTTGTACTGTATTCTTGTTTGGCATCTTGCAACAGAGTAATTTGATGAAATTTTCAGTTCCACCAATTTCCATCTTCAACTTCGACTAACTCTAACACTGTGTATTAGAACTTGGTCTAAAACTTTGCTATAGAAGTCTGGTTGGATTACCTCATAGTATGAGTATGAATTACGAATAAAAACAACTACAAAAGTACTTTATGATGAATACACGCTAGAAAAAAAATTGGCAGTTACGCATTTCATGGCATAGAAATATGTTTAAAATGGGTTGCTGGTAGAAGACTATTTGCTTGGAAAAGTATTTACTGAAACAGCAGACTCTGCAATGCACATTAAGACATCAAAACCATGTACAGCACAAACTGAGCATACATTACAATTGTGCAAAACTGCATGAATTACTATTACTCATGCAGATATGGTCAACTGCCAGTAGTGAAGAAGTGTGTCATGAAAGGGGAATTTATTTTGGATCCCATTACCAACAGAGTTCAAGCATGTTACAGCAGTTATAATGGAAATCTTGTGCTCAAGTACACAACTCCCACAAGTTTGATTCCCACTGTAATGTTTTATGTTTTATTTATGAAAGCACAATGTTGCATTGTTTAATTTATCCTGAACCAATACTGTGAAATACAGTATGAAATCTGAAGGGTGTGGTTTTTACCATCCTTGGTTTTGAACTATTAGCCTTACTAGTTTTATGATTACATTCTTTCAGTAATACGACATGGCAGGCATGAATTTTTGTCCTTAAGAAAATCCAAGTAATATTCTTTCCACATTCTCATATATGAATGGGAAAAGAACTGTTATTTCTTGTTATTTTGTCTTAAATTGGCAAACAAGTTACACTGTAAATTAGGTTTAGGAGCTTGTTTGCTTACTGACAAAACTTTCAAGAGTTCAAGTAGATCTGCAAGATTTTAGTTATTTATATTTTTATTTCACTGAGCTCAGACTCTGGCAGTAAGGCAGCAGTTAAACTGCATTCATGCAGATGGTCAACGGCCCAATGCCAAAAGCACAAAATCTGCAATTAAAATGTTCCTTTATGCGAGAGACTGCCATAAACAATTCTGTACTCTTGAAAAGTTAGCTTCTGAATGTTCTTTTTTCGTTTCTCACAAAAAAATAGCACAAAGATTTTTTTCCATTATCACAAGCCACACTTAAAGGAATAAAACTCTGTCATTTAAGAAATCACCAGCCATACACTACAAAGACCTGCAGGTGGCATTCTATAATATTGTGGCGTCGGTGAGCTAAACACCGACCAGATAGTTTGCATGTGTCCCAGCATGCTGCACTACCATACTGTAAATAGCCTCTGCATACAGTATGTCATGTATGTGGTTAACGTGCCTTGTTCTGTGTGTTGTGTGTTCATGCACTGGTGTCCTGTTTAGATTTGTGCTTGATCCCTGTGTGTTTAACTGTGTGCAGATTGCCCACCATGTGTAGTTCCTACTGTTTGTACAGTGACCAGGGTGTTCCAGCAGGCAGTCTCCTTGTCATGTGTCTTTAGAGTATTCCAGTTTTGCTGTGTTTGTGCTGTTGTGAGTGCTGTTAAGGACTACAGATAAAAAGAGCATTACAAACTGCATCCCAGCTGTGGAGCTTCATTACCTCCCATGTCTCACCTTGTCAGATATCAGAATATTGTTCAGAATAAAACATCTGTGTGGCTTTATTTCAGATATGAAAAAGATCATAAGGGAACTTTTTCAATTCTCTAAGACCTTCCTCAAAAATATAGAAATAGTAACTGAACCACTGACATCAACCATCTGTACTAAAACAATACACAAAAAAATTTCAAGACAAATAAACTGAAGAACTTTAAAACAGGAAGAAACAGAATAATTTCATTTTCCTTAAAAGCAATGTACCTGAAAAATATGGTAACAATCATAGCAATAATAGAATAACTAAGTATGCAAGCTGATCAAAATGACACACCACTTCATATAATATTAATGGCAAATTATTGAAAATAACTGAAAATAAATATCAGGCTATGGGGGGACGCACTAACAGAGCTACTACATGGCGCCCCCTAGGCTCTTGGTTTGAGAAAATCGGTTAATAATTATTTTGCCGAAATCCTTCAGTTTTTCATGCTACATTTTCACAAAAGAAACATCAGTCCTATCTCTTCATGTCATTGCATTACACCAAAGGTTACAAAGACTTAGAATTTACTGACCACAGATGGATAGAGGTATGATTCTAAAAATAGTTTAGAATACACATCCCATTCAGCACTGTTGCATTTCATTTCAAGTATCCTTAAGCCACATGTAATTTTGATGCTTCACACAACTCATTAATACAGTCACTGAAAGATGTTAAAGCAATGACCATTTAAACATTTTATGTAAGGCTTGTAAGGGTTTGGGTTATACATCATAGCGCATACTATTTCTTGTAAGTGAAAAGGTACATGACAAACAATGAGGATGAAAGAGAAGGTTCACCTCTCATAATGTCTGCGTGTGCAGGTTGCAGCACTTGTGCTTCCAGGATTGCCCCCAAGCTCATTATATACACTTTTCCACTGTCGGCGGGCTGTAATCTGTAGAGGGAAAGGGGGATTATTTATCATAGCAGATCCGATTTGTTTATTTAACACAGCAGATCCAATTTGTTTGGTCATTGGCAGTGTGCACACCAAAGAAGGCAACCAGAAGACAGATCTCCAAAGAAGATCTCCTGGTAGGTTATAACACTGATGTTAAACTTCCCAATATGTATATTTATATTACTAGTTAACCATCATAACTATTAGTAAAATTTCTGTTTAAAATAAATGTTACTGTTTGTGCCAAATCTCAAAAAATCCCTCTTACAGAAACAAAAAACATTGAACTCCTACCAGGGGAGTTTCTAGCTATTTATTTACCTGGGACTTTTTTTAAAGGAAGATTGGCTTCGGGGCTGAAATACTCTGGGCTAGGCTTAAAATACTAGGGGCTATGGACCCAAGTGATCTGACCTAATGATGCCCATGAGTCCAACAAATGTGTTATCACACAAATAAAACAGAAGTGTAGGAGGATACTTCTGTGCACCAGTAAAAGTACAAAATTACTAAATGGTATAATGCATCAATTGCTTGATAAGATAATGGTTTCATCAGTCTTACAATAGCATATATAGTATCTGGGATAAGGCATCACAGAACTTAACACATTTTGCAGCTTCAAAAAACATAAAAATTAATACAATTAAATCAGCTTTAATTTCTTAACAAATCTAAAGAATGTCTTTGAAATGAAAGACCAGCAGTCTTGTTATTATTTCTTGTGCAGGACCTGAGTTATATTCCACAGGGCAATAAGCTTCAGTTACTGAAATTTTAGGCAATGTTTCTGACAATTTTGGTATTCTTTTTCAAAAGACAAACCACAGCCAGATTACAGCATAATGTCAAATATATCAAATGAAGAGGAAAAAAGCAATGTTTAATTTCTAAAATGGTGAATTTGGAAAGAAAATATTCAGCACAAATGTCAATATAAAAATGATGTGTAACTCCTTACCAGTTCATATCCTCCCAGTTTTTGAGCAGCTTGAAACATAGTCCAAAGGTTTACTGTTGCAGGGACAACAGACATTAATACACCGCAAAAGGCCCATTTGAATTTAAATTTTCAAATTTAAATTCTGCAATACTGTTTTTAATTAAATGCACATTTTCAACAATACACTAATATCAAAATTTAAAGGAATTCATCAAAATATACCCAGTACACAAAAGTGTTCTGTCTATATATCTGTCTATAAATTACTACAGCAATCCAAGCAGTATTGGTTGAAGTGACTCCCCATTGGTTCCGTAAAGTGCTTTGAGTGTCTTGAAAAGTGATGTATAAATGTAACATTCATTCATTCATTCATTCATTCATTCATTCATGTGTAGTCTGTAGAGAGACGGTCTACTTACTTTGCTTGAATCCCAGGTAGGGTATCCTTTCAATGGGTGTTTTCCTCTCTTTCATGAATTTGTACAGAGCTACTAGAAATGCCTGCTCATCAATGTGAGGTCCTTTGCCTGCCCCCAGCTTGGACTTCTTGACAGCAAATACCTTTTTACAGACACTGCTGTTTTTGGGTTTGGTAACAAATGCCTTACTCTCTGTTTTTGCCTAAAATCAAATAACATTTAAACATGTGAGGAAATCAACCAGATGAAATATACCATATGGATTTATTTTAAATATCTAACTTGGCTGATTTCAGCTAAACAGATCCAGAACACTGCACTGCATAATTCATAGGGTTTGCAAAAAACATAAGGTGCTGTATTTTTGAGCAGGGTCCTTAACCTTTATTGTTTCTGCAAACTATCTAATATTAACGTTTAGATTTTAAATAGTAAATGCTTTTGTCCAAGTACAAGTGAGGTAAATAGCACATTATAAAGACACAGCTGTCAAGGAGTCACATTGGCATAAGTTAGAGTGGCCAGGTGTCAGGGAGGAATCTTTGAGCCACTTCAGGTTTTACAAACTACTTTAAAACTGAAAGGCCCCTGTGCTTGGCTTCTTCTGCTTTGATTCGTTTGTTTCCTTGACTGAAAGACTCATCTAGCGGTTTCACATTAACATTAGTGATACATGCATAAGGGACTGACCAATCGGCAAGAACTCAGTGTTAAAGTGAAATCCAGGTCCTTTTAATTGAAATGGTTGTTTACAAATCCTGTCTTTGCTCAAAGTGTCCTCCTTTAAATGGATTATCTGGTCATCCTACTTAACATATATGTAGATGTTTAGTTTTGAGATTGCTTGTGAATCGTATACCTTGACAGCAGCCTTGTCCTCAGCGTTGCCGGCTTCCTTGGCACTGCACAGAACCTGGGCTTTGTGCTGCTGGGGGAGCGGCAGTTTGTGCTTTCGGAGCCGGCCTTTCAAATTAGGGCCTGTGAGGACAGAGCAGCAATAAGGCCCTTCTGTGGTGTCCATCTAACTGGTTTACAAACTGGGAATTTAAGGTGCTGTTTACACTTGTTTTAAAATGCATCTTGTTGATCACAAGTACTGAGCCAACACACATTGCCGTTTACACCTGTGTTTATTACACCTCTCTAAGGTGTCCAGCTGACCACTTGTGATCAGATTTCATTATTTCTTACAGAATGACTAAGATACATGTGCTGTATATCCATGTATAAAGACCAATGCAGTAGAAGTAGGGCAGATTTCATGAGAATGCCTTAAAGATAAATTTAGAGTCTCCGTACATTGTGACCTGTTTGAGAAAAGAATTGACAGCTAGTTGCAAAACTGGCACACAGGTGCTGCTAGACAAAAAAATGCCAGAATACGCTAATCAATTACGCTTTACTTATTTATTGCTTTTATCAAGCAATATTGTTACTTGGCAGAGTCCCCTTCCCAAAGTCCCCAGAGATTAAAGATGAGACAACAGTGGCAAAGAAAAACAGGAGAAACTGGACTCCTCACATATAATTATAAAATATTAAGTACAAAGTTAGCTTAATTTATCATTCATATTGCATTTTTTTAATTAATTGGAGCAATTCTAATTTCTCTACAGTCAACACAATAGAAAATAAAATGAAACTGCTTTACAGAAAAATTCAGTAACTTTTCCAGTGATTTAATATCTAAAAATCGTGCACCTATTAATCTCCCCTGATGTTAAGAATCAACTTGCAGAATATAATTTTTGACCCAGCTACAAATATGTTCTGAAACCTGAGTTACATGTCATAAATCTGCCAAATCAAAGGCTTTGCTTAAATTGCCTTGGCAATAGGGATCCGATGTAACCTTACCCTATTTTAGTGCTATGGTGAAGTAAAAAGGCCTTGGAAGAGCCGATCTACCAGGTATTGTTACCATGACCCTTACCAGGAAGGTACATAGGTCTCTGCAGTTGAAATATTGATGCCTCTAGTGTGTGTGTGTGTGTGTGTGTGTGTGTGTGTGTGTGTGTGTGTGTGTGTGTGTGCGCGTGCGTATTTCTCTTTGCCCTGTGAGTGACTGGCATACAAGGCTCCAGATCCCCTGTGACCCTTCCTAGTGAAAGCAGTTGGAGGAGGGACAGGATGCAAATAGATAGAAATCAGTTGCCCTCTAGTGAGTTTCTGAGGTATTATTTTGAATTCAGCAATAATGACATCATAAAGATGGAAATAACACAGATGGTGTTTTGTTACAGCAGTTAACAAGGAAACACCAGAGAAGAAGTGCTGTCTGGCAACTATGCAATTATTTATTGGTCGAAGTCCACTGTGATGTTCATATGTAAAACAATATAAAATGCAAAAGCTATTTCGTCTAGATTTTTGCGTCAGCAAAATCCAACAATTTCTTCATGAGCTGACTAGTACGAATAATTAAGCATATAATTTACACAAAAAATTTAATGTAAACTAATGAACCTTACCTAACCTAACCTTACCTAAAATATTAACCTAAAAAAACCACCCAACATACAGTAACTTCAATTATTAAGATACACACGTACGTGAACGAAAAGATAACACTGAAATAAATACATTTATATTTATAGGACATTCTTATATTTGTGGACCTAAATTACTATAATAAGTAGCCTTCCACCAGAATAGAACAATACTATAACTGGAATCCAAATCACAGAGTTGAGAAACTAACAATCAGAGGCAAAGGCCAAGTATTGAGCGAACTCATATTTGAGCCAACTCATGATATTTTGGGCCCTGACAACTACTTTTTAAAAAGTACTTCATTGTTTACAAAATGGTTTCGTTTATACTTGGCAAAATAAGCTTTTAGCTCAGACAGAACAGAACTAAGTCTCAATGAGCGCTCTTTCGTTGTGTTGCTATTAAAGCAGTAACGTTTATGCAGGCTTGAACTGAATTGTTGCTGGCATCTAATTTCCACTACTTACATCAGCTGATTGATAATGTACAATTACAATTTTCACCTAAGTGAAACCAGATTACGTAACTTAATCTGGAAAATTTATATTTAAACCGAAACACATGCACATTTTTAAAGTGGATTCTGAAATGATCCCAAAAGGACAAGCAGAGTCACACACACTATGGGCAGTTTTGAGACAAAAATTCACCTATTCGCCTGTTTTGGAACTACAGGGGGAAACCAGGTTACACCAAGGAAAGCTGTGCAATACAGGGCAAACATGCAAACTGTACATACTGTATATGGAGGGAGATTATCCAGAGCACAACAGTGCTTTACTTTTAAATAATTATAAGACGAATTTCAGAATAGCAAAGCTGTGTAAATCGATCTATTCTTCTGAAGAATTTCAATTTATGCCATTTGGTTATTACAATATTGATAGGAGGATATTGTGCCGTTTGTCCACAAATAAACTTTATTCTGTGGCCAAGGCCGAGGGGGAGAGGCGAAGAGCTCTCACACCCCATATAGTCTGACTGTGGGGAAAAGTGACTGTGTCAAGTGGGAAAAAAACATCATGAAAGAAATCTATCATAGGAAGGAAAAAACATTCTGCGCATAGAGGCTACGCTTTGTGTTTATGATGGCATACAAGGAACTCAGCTTAATACCATTCAATGAAGTTGTTTTCAATTCTGAAAGATTTACGGCTAGCCTTTCGCCTGAAATGAGTGAGTCAGAACTGTAATTGGTCCCAAATCACAGAAGAGAGCACTAAAAATAGTAGGACAACGTTAAATGTCAGATTTAATAGATAATCCGAGGCAAAGTGCTATTATTTCAGAAAATACACACATGAAAGACTCAAGTCTATATATCAATTCTTTGACTAATTTCTGACTTACTTTTCAATGTGGTTTTTAGAAACACGCATCCATATGTCTAGCAAAGTCAAATTATTTAGAAAATAATTTAATTTTATTTTATATTTATTCCCATGGTGACATGGGGACTCGATAGAAAACATTGCTAGGTTACTGCTGGGTAGTCAGACATTCTCCTACACTCCGAAGACAAGCAGTTAAGAATCCCATCCAATCTGTACCCTAGCCTTGTGCCCTGGGATGACTGGGGTAGAAATTGAGTATTTCCTGATTTAAAACCTATACTGGAAAATACTACTACTTAATTAACTGCAGTGACAAAATAATTTATAAACCCAATCTGAATAAAACAGGTCCTCCCACATATTAGTTCTTCAGCACTAATAAAACAACAGCTCTCAAAACACAAGATTGCTAAACCCTGCAAACTGCGTCAGGGAAAATAATTGAAATTCTGTATAAATACACCATACTATAAAATATTCCATAGCTCTTTCTCAGATCTTTCTAAATAAATATTCTTCATAACTTTGCTGTCCAGTAGTAGAAAGCAATTCCTTTTTCTACCGTACCGTTCCTAGGAATGTGGCGTGTAAGAACAGCTAGCATAATATATGGTTACTACATAAAGTAGTTTGGCAGCCTAAGTCATAGGATAATATACAATAGATATATTTTTGCATGCACTGTCAAGTACTATTCTTCAATATACTCCAAAACATAAGCTACTCCAAAAAGTTGCTGAACAGATACATAGTTTCTTTTCAAAAATATAGTAGAGATTTGGTGGGAAAGCAAATTTATTATTATCATTTTTCAGCTAGACAGGACAGAGTACAGCACTGTAGCCATCCACCTCCAGCACTTTAATGATGACGCAAGGTTTCTTGTGATCCTTGCCTTACTGATAATTTATTACCTTTTACTCTAATTATTGCCAATGAGCCTTTTATTACTAGTTAGTTATCGTCTTTCAGGCAAACAATGATGCAGTAAAAAATGCTGCTGACCCCAATAATGCCACTGAAAGATACATTATGTCAAAAGAAAAATATGGAGATAAATGATGAAATCAAGGTTATCAGTATATTAGTTTTGCCTGTACATTTTTTTTATTAGCACTTACCAAATTTGTCACAGACGTTTCCATTTTCGGGTAGTGTGGGGTGATTGAAGGTTTCACGGCAGTAGAATATATGGGTGCCGCTGCCAAGAGAGACGATGCCACCCAAGGCCAGCACAATATGCTCTATCATCAAGGATGAGGGCCACTCTCTCAGGCGGGCTATAACGGACCGACACCGACAGTACTGTGGGTAGCTCAGAACCAGAACTCCCTCCTCATCTTCACCTGATTAAGTAAAAACAGACACGAAGAATAATTGTTAGGGAGTAACATATTTACTATAATGTATGACAAAAAACTAAAATGTATAGTGCTTTAATGTACCACTACAAATCTGAATATGTTATGAACAAACATTGTGCTACCTATTCATTTCGTCTTACTTAGAGATTGATTAAGAGGTTTAATCTGTTACTTTCAATTGCATGTCTTAATGCATAATGTCTTAATGCAAAGACTGGGGGTTCAAGGATTCTAGATATAAAATTACTCATTTTGTTTGAAAATCTGAAGAAGTGGAAATTTAATGCACAAACAGATTTATCCAGAATTGTTGGCTTACAGTCATTGTAGTGATCATCAATAGAAGTTTATTTTTATGCGAGTCATCCAATTAATTTGAAGCAGATAAAAACTAGTAATATTCTAGCATTACTGTGTGATCACTCATATTTGTGGAAATTGTTGGCTTTCTAAACAAAATAAACCAAATCAAATAGAACAACAACTTCAGGCTGAAAGCAAACATAGTAGCTGGATAATTACGCACTGCATCACACTGCATCAGCCACCACACTGGCTGTCAGTTTGCCAGTGGGTCAGTATGCCAGAAATATTATGGTCTGCATGTTTTCAGAGACTGAACATTGTATGTTATAGTGATATTACAGTCCAAAAAAACTAACATCTAACTAACACAAACTAACAACATTTCACCCTTTCATTTCTAATTGTATGTTATAATATGAAATAGAAACACTGAATTATGGTATAGTTTATTTCCAGTTCATTCAGCTGGATATTTATGTCACATTACTTTGCGTAAGCACAGTTATTTGCAGGTTAAAGAGCTACATTAAATTACATTAAACAGTTCTCTGATTAGAGATGGCAACAATCTCATCCATATCACAAATAAGCCAAGATCCCTGAGTAAGGCCTCTGTGTTTGTTACTCTGCCCCCTCAAACTGCAAAGCCTCCACATAACTAGTTTTGTTTTAAGCCTTTCACAACTGCCTGAATGAGGAAAATATTTCACGAAAATCTATGTGGACTTGGTACCCAGCTCGATGGTTGCAATATGTAGCTTGCAGGATTTCTACACTATATTTTGCATATATACATTTACTTAGCAGATGCTTTCATCCAAAGTGACCATTGAGAAAGGAATCAATAGGGGATCTCCTAACCCACCGAGCCACACCTGCCCCAAAACATATGCAAAGCTCAAGGCTTACATGCAGTATTGCCACACAGATTGAAATCTCTACATTTATTTTTTTTTAATAATATGACGTAGAAGATGTACAAGACACAATCATATGACACAGATATTCATATGACGAGATGGGCAGAAATACACAATAAGTACACCAATTTGTCATCTACTGAAATTTCTCGCAATATAATTTTTGTGTCTGAATGTGACCAAATCATTATTTACAGTCAAAGGTGCAGGTTTGGTTTCAATATTGCACGGTATGCAAGCATGCACGGTACTCCCACAAAATTGGTAGGGACATGTCCCTACCAGCCATATCCAAATCTGCACCCATGTTTATAGTATCAAGTGTATCTTCAACAGTCTTTATGGAAAACTGAGGATGTTTTGATCAGTCAGTGTTATACCATTCATGGGGGTTACCTGCTAATATAGATTGTGAAGCATGTTTACCTGGGTTAGTGAGCTTCAGGGAAGACTCATGCTGATCTTGAAATATATACTGACTAATCAATATTCAATTAAATTCTATATATGTAGCGCTTTTAACAAGATACATGACCATAAAGCACTTTACAGTGCCCTGTGCCAGAGGTCCAGTGAGAAAGTTTGAGGCAAGGAAAAATTTTGCTAGGAACCAGACTCGAAGGCGAAGCCAGTTCGGCTATAGCCAGCATCTGGCAGTACAAGTTTACAGAATTTTCATTTTAGCACCAACTGTGACAAATACATATCCAAGAAATACATACAAAAAATTATTTTGAAAGTTTTCAGTGGCTGAACTACGTTAGTGTTTCATTCAGTGACCAATGCTCATTCAACCTTTTCCTATAAATGATTCAATGCTGACTCATAGGAAGACAGGACACATGCTCAAAGGAATGCTAGTCCAGAATACAGCAATTTAAAGTCACTAATTCGCTAAACCACAGGAAGAAACCAGTAAATCTAGAATGATGCAGGCAAAGCTGCAGAAAACAGACAAGCCATCAAAGGCAGTGTGATGACATGGCACCACTAATTTAACCACTGCACTGGCTGCTAATGTGTCAATCTGGGGAAAAAAAAAACTATTTTTTATGTTCTTTTTATGTTTTCAGAGAGATTCTGAGCTGGGTATGATAGAGTGATATTACAGTCTGCTTACTGGAAGCTTTAATGACGAGTGAAACTGTATTGCGAAATCTACAGAAGACAAATTCATCCAGTAGTTTACTGGATCCAACACTTTACTTGACACAGCACAAATAATATAGTATTATACTCTTACTTATGTATTAATTAACTAAAAACTAAGTCTTAGTTACATTCTGATTTCATGTTTGTTCATTAAAGAACGTTATGCATGTTTTATCTCAAGCAGTTACTACATTTGTTACTATATCTGTTAATTCTGTAAACCTTTGTGAATTACTGAAGGAACAAGTCATGAATAACACAAGTTAAATACTGATGTCATATTTGTTCATTAATGAATCGTGACATCTTATCTCACGTGGCAACTACATTTGTCTATGATTTGTTCATAATTTGTACTTCAGTAGTAACTGAGTTATTACTAAGTACGTGTGCCCCATCAAGTAGTGTTACTCATTTACTTAATCATAACAATGTATACCAGCAATTAACACCAGAGAATCGCACCCTCTCATTTCCAATTGTATGTTATGTTAAGAAACAGAAACATAGAATTACAGTATATCTTATTCCCGGTTCAATTGGTCATGTTTGTATTCAGTTCTAAAATATGTCTGATTAATTGGAAACAAATAATATGGATAAATCCAGCATAAATATATTTTTATTATTCAAGGTATAAAAAATACTGTGAGTGTTGGCATGCATAAATGCATAATTTATGACACAGAGCATCTCGTTATGTTTTGTTAACTTGTGGATAAAATATTAAGTTGAAGGGAAGATAGGGATATTTAAATGCATTGTGTAGTGCCATTTGTGTTTGTAGTATGCGTTGCAGCAAAGAACTATTTCCCTTTAACAGATGTCTTTCATGCATAACTCAGCATCGATTTGTCTCTTTTTTCCACAGTGCACGTTTTTTTTTCCAAGGCAGGCAGTTTCTCAAGCTGCTTGTCTTTCTTGCCAAAAGGAGATCTGCCATTAAAGTGTATGAAAAGAATGTAAAGATGCACAATCTACAGATCCATGTTGCTAGAAGATATAATGACCTATTCATATTTAAATTCCTGTAATAAGCTCCCGCCACTGTTTAACTGCGTTCTCCTGGTGAGTTGCCTGGAAGTTGCATATGTCCTATATCAAGAGCATAGGGAAATTCCTCTTCAGTCCACCTCTGTTCATTTGGAACCATTGAGGGGTCCACAATTTCTTTCCCAGCATGTTCTTCAAAGCATACTTTCACAAAGGTCACAGAAACAGAATCTTTTATTTGAAACTCTGTAAAGGAAAAGTGCTGTACAAGTTCGTTCTTGTTATTAGTTAGATACACTGCATAAGAATCTCCATTCAGCTTATATTTGTAACTGTTTTGGTGCCAAAAAAGATATATTCCAGAATATGAGCAAGTCATGGGTAGATGTGTACGTCTGCACACTTCATTTCATAAATCACACTTTGCTGTCATTTGATTTCCCCTTTTCTAAAAACCTATTGATCTCTTAAATCACATTGTCCAAACTAAGTCAATGGTGACACAAACCATTTTCTTAACGTTATTACATTACACATTCCATTCTTTAAGCTCGCTTCTTTCACAGCAGCTTCCTAGCAACCAGCTAAAGAACAGTGCTGATTGTTATGTAACTGGCACTGTTCCAGTTTCATCTGTCCGTGTTATTGATTGCTTAATACCAAGGTTTACATTAATGGCTTCTGTGATCCATGATAGAATTATTCAAAATTTGCCCACATATATATATATTATAAA
>JAODLD010000069.1:10248338-10264467 GCA_026781065.1 Mormyrops boulengeri
TGAATCAGGTGTGTTAAACGAGGGGAAACCCAAAAATGTGCAGGGCTCTGGCCCCCCAGGACTGGAGTCTGACACCTATGTTCTATGCCTTTTCTTGGTAGATTTACTAGAATGTTTTGGGTCATTGTCATGTTGCATGGTCCACCCCCATTTCAGCTTCAGGACAGATGTTATCACATTGCCGTCAAGCACCATCTGATATGATGAATTCATAGCGGTTTCTATGATGGTGAGCTGGCCAGGATTTGCTGCAGCAAAACAGCCCCAAACCATGACATTTCCACCCCCATGTCTCACAGTTGGTATGAGGTTCTTTGGTGAAAACCAAAAACAGGTTTTGAGAAAGACATGTCCTCTGTTACTGTGCCCAAATAATTAAATTTTAGATTCATCTGTCCAAAGCATGTTGTTCCAAAAGTCTGGTCTTTGTCTAGGTGGCCTCTGGCAAACTTCCTCTTGCCCCGATGTTTTTTTGACAGCAGGGGCTTCCTCCTTGCACACCTCCCATGTGAATCAAACTTGTGCGTCTCTATCTGGTGGTAGATGCATATACCTTGACATCAACTGTGGTAAGAGCTTCCTGTATGACCCATGATGACATTTTAGGATTTTTGGAGACTTCTTTCAGCATCTTGCAGTCCGCTCTTGGGTTGGACTTACTAGGACAGCCTGACCTGGCCATTTTTGCAGTTGTTTTAAATGTTCCCCACTTGAAAATTATTTTCTGGACAGTGGAATGGCTGATTCTAAACTCTCTTGAGATCTTTTTATATCCCTTCACAGACTCATATGCATCTTCAAGCTTCTTTCTGAAGGCCTCAGAGATCACTTTGGATTCCACTCACTTCAACAATGAAGAGCAAACCTGACTAAATGTCTGTGGTTTAATTAAGAGAGGCTCCACCAAAAAGCTCTGTAACGATGTTCTAATCATTTTCACCTGATATGGTGCATCTGAATCTAATTCTTGGTATTTTAACTAGTGACGAATGTGAGGGTGTCCTAACTTTTTCCTCAGAAGAAATTACCATCTTAGTTAATTTCTTTTCTTAGATAAGTGAATTTGTTTCTTGTTTTTTTCATAGATGCTGCAATTACATCACCTTTATCTACAGATATAATTTGAAAGATTTCATATTGATATGTTGATATTTCTTAAATGTCCTATTTTTTCACATGCCTGTATCTTGTTGCCATCATCCTGATGTGTGCTATTTTTGTAACAGATATAATTGTATTAATATATCTGATAGGAATCAGTAATTTGACTAAAGTATAAATATACAGTATTAATAGGGTTAATAAAAACCTTTGCTTAGCATTTTCTATAGGCCACACATTTCAAAGTATTTCTAACACAGGAATGATTTACAAAATGTTACATTTATGCAATACTGTAGTATCTATTTTAAGGAAGAATAATCCTAATTAATTAATTATATTAATATGTCTTTTTTCTGTTTATGCCCAGAGGAAACAAGAGGACTCTAAAAGACAGCCAGCGGGACTGTGTTGCATATAATCTTGAAGTAAAGCGCTGGCTAAAGCCCAAATTCAGAATCAGTGTTATACAGTAATCAAAGGTCCGAATGGGAAAAGTATACACTAGGTTGAGAGGTGGGAGATCAGGGAACTTCCAGACAAAATGCTAACTCAGGGACAATGGAAAACTAAAACAAGGTTGTGACGAGTAAGATTTGAGAACAATTCAAGAAAAAGATTTGACTTGTATTTACTGAAAGCAATGGAACAGGGCGAATGACTAGTATCAATTTGGTTGGAGCAGGTAGGACGGACCTATCTGGACCTAGTTGCGCCATCTTTGGTTTGACATCTTTTCATATTGTTTTTTAGCATAAGAAGCAGCATGGGGAAAAAACATTTCACTACACACCTATATAATGTATGTTTGTGCATGTGACATAGATCTTGAATGAAGGATTGCTGTCACTGCAATTAATAAACAAGGCCAAAAGTAAACTGCAACTGTCTGCTAACAGCATGACATTCTAGCTTCTTTATAAGGTCATACAGTAGGATGATGACCTAGATCTATATAGGAACTGAATCAATGTAATAAATTGTTTACTTCCACTGGTTAAGTTAAGCTGGTCATCTACTTTCACATTGTATCAAAGCTGCTAGGATACTGAGAAGCAATAACTGGCCTCTTCCCCTTCTCTCACAGCTTCAGCCATTTGCCTCCTTCATCAGAGCACATCCAGCAGCTGCACAGATGATCTACAAAACTGAGGAAATGAAGTCACAGGAGGCCTCTGGATTTTGTGCAATGGAATTTGGTGTATGTGCGCACCTTCCACAACCTGTGACCTCATCTAGAAATGCTGTGAATTAAGGAGCTTTTCTGGCTAAATGCAACACTGAAACCCTCTCATCGACCTCCTCAGCAACAGCGACTTGGAGGAGCCCGAGGAGGAGGACATTGAGGAGGACGTAGGTATGCGGATCTCCCCACTGGTGTGGATGCCGGCAGCAGGAAGGACCTACTGGTACCGCTTCCCCTGGTCACACTAGGCTCCTGCAGGGTTGAGCTAGCTGTGGACCTGTCCACTAGCTCTCCATGGGGGACTGCCAATTCCTGCTGTAAGATGTGGAGGTGGGAGACACAGGCAGTACTCCTCAAAGAAGAGGAGCCTATCCCCAGACTGGTTTCCCCTCCAGTGCCAGGGGACTCTCTGAAGCTCTCCGCCCATTCCCAAATCAGTGGTGGTAAAGATGATGTAGTACAACTGCTCCCAGGCCAGGCTCCCTCCTTCTGGACCCAGAGTTTGTTCCAGGTGATATCCCCGTTGAACCTATCCTGATTGCAGCTGAGCTCCTCAGACTTGACCGGGCTACTGCAAGGGTTTCAGAGCTTGTCGCTCCCGATCTAAAGCTACAGGCCGAGCCCCTCGCGGTGGGCCAGACAATGTCCCCAGCTCTTGGCTCGTGTCATCTCTGGACCAGGTACCTGGACCTGCTCAAAGACCCAAGGAGCAGGCCATCTGGTGCTGGTGTGTGGACTTGCTCAGCTGGAGGGCTGGCTGTTGGAGATTGCCCTGGAAGCCGATGCCAGAGAGGTGGAGCTGATTGAGAACACTGCTCAGGACCTGGTGAGAGCCTCACCTGCAGTCTAGACTCCCAACCTGGAGACCCCACTCAACCCGTGACTACACCATCCTCCACCAGTGAGTCTCTGCCGCTTCGCCGCAGCCGCTCCACCAGTCTTTTGAGGTTTCTGAGCTCCACCTGTCTCCCGAGTTCCCCACTGTCCAGGAGGGGATGACGATGACACCGTCCAGGCGAACTTCATAGACCTTGATCCACCCGGCACTATCCATGGGGACCTGATGGTGCCCACCTTCAGGAGTAAACCCAGTGCAGTCTCTAGCTCCAGCCCGACAGCGCCCCCTGTCCCCTGTCCTGCATGTCCTCCCTGCCCTGCTGTTCAGATGGCACCTCTTTCATCCTGTCTTGCAGGTCTCTGGCACCCTCCAGTCCTGCAGTCCCAGCAGCACTCACTTTTCCTGGTCCTGCAGGCCCCTCGACCCCTTCTGGCCCTGACCCTGCAGCTTCCATGGTACCCTCTAGCCCTGCAGTCCTGGCAATCCCCTCCTGTCTTGCTGGTCCCTCAACACCAGGGCTGGGCAGAAATCTTATCCAGAAAGGGCCACTGTGTATGCAGGTTTTCACTGCAACTCCCTAATTAAATTACTAATTAGAAGACTGTTTGGCTGAAGAGTTGTCACACCTGGGTTTGAACAGCAGACTTAAATATTATCCCAAAAATCGGCATACACACTGGCCCTTTGCGGATAAGATTGCCCACCTCTGCTCTACACCCTCTTTCCACTGTCCTGCAGGTCCCTCAGTGCCACCTGACCATTAGATTAGATTAGATAATCCTTTATTAGTCCCACAAGTGGGAAATTTGCATCATCACGACAGAAAGTGGACAGTACAAGATAAGAGCAGCAACATTAAAAAACAATTGAATAAAATTAAAAAACTGTACCAACAGTACAGTATAAAAAGTACACTATACAAACAATCTGGAAACATAAATATGGATGAATATTGAAATATAAATGTATATATATGTTTATGTAAACTTATGTATGTCTGTATAAATAGAGTGTATGTATGTATATTATGTACAGAGTGGATATATAAATATCCATCAATGGAGTGATAGACATTGACAAAAACTAATATTGCAGATGAGAAATATTGCACGTAGAAACTACCATGGTGTATTGGATATGTGTGTTTGTTAGTCTATGTGTGTGTGGTCAGCTACAAGGACTTTGTTGTAGAGTCTGACAGCGGTTGGAAGGAAAGACCTTCTGAATCTCTCCTTCCCACATCGTGTATGCAGGAGCCTGCCACTGAAGGAGCTACTTAGTGCCGTTAGAGTCTCCTGCATGAGGTGGTAGATGTCATCCAAGAGGGATGACAGCTTAGCCACCATTCTCCTGTCACTCACAACCACCACCGGGTCCAGAGGGCATCCTAGAACAGAGCTGGCATGCAGTTCCCTCAGTCCCCCAGTCCCATTGACCCGCCAAGGCCCAGGAGGGCACACATACCTGGGCTGGCTCCCTGTTTCCCGGGCTCCAGGGATCCCCTATTGTCAAGCCCCATTCCCAAAAGCAAGAGGACCAAAACAAAATAAGGACCGTGTTTCCTTCCCCTGTGGCCCTACCTGTATGCCATGTTCCTGTCTCAGTCTGGCTGGCCTGTTGTCCCTGCTACCCCTAGCTCTGCCTGTGTCCATTTCCTGGCCATGGTAGTGCCCTGTCTGGTCCCATGTTGTCACTTGTCTGTGGCCCTGCCCTGGTGTGTCATGCATGCTGTCCTCCAGTTGTCTCAGTCCAGCTGGCATCTTGTCCCCCAATGGCATCTTGTCCCCCAGAGTGCCCCTGCGTACCCTGGTCTGTCTCGTCCCCTAGTGGTGTTCTCTGGGCACTTGTCCTGCGGTATTGCCCATCTGCTGTTTTATAGCCTGTTGTGTCTTCTGCTGTCCCTCGTCCTACCCAGGCTCATTGTGCCCCTAGTGTGCTGTGCCGTGTCCTGCTGTGCCGTCCAGTCCAGTGTCCCTGTTGTTCCTTGCCTTGTTTGATCCCTGCATGCCGAGGCCGGGATACAGGTTTAAATGTTATTACACATTCTTACAAACAGTCCACATATCTAAGTTACTCTCAAAACATGGGAAGGAAAAGGGAAGTGAGAGTTACAAAAATAATGCTATTCCCTATGGGGATCCTGGCTGATTGTTTTCAAATCAGCACTTTCCTATCTATAAATTGAGCATTGTGTAGCAAACAAGACATGCAAACATTAATTTGAACTCAAAATTCAATTGTGTCAAATGTTTGCAATTAGTATTTTTACCACTTGACTGACAGAATTGAACATTATGCAAAAAACCCACACATATACAAAATGTACAAAAATAGCCATCTGCCCAGAGTCATTACCTTGCATGAAGGCCTATTTGCAGTAATTGTGGCTGTGAGTCTTTGTCAGTGTATGTGCATGAACTTCGTATTTTTATTAGCTTTTGGATTTTTTCCTATTTCTTCCTGCAGAATTATGTGAAGAATGCCAAGACTACAAAAACTTTTACTGTCTCACGGTCGGTCACATGGTTTTTAGCACATTATTATCGTCACTTAATGTTGACCATTATTTGTTCCACAGAGGCCTCAGTGTTTGTATTTGGAAAATATTTCATACTTTCATGCTCAAAAAAATGCAGTATTTTATCAGCATTATAGCTGGCCAATTGGTCACCCCTTTAACAAATGTTCATCTCAGCTTAATAGTTTGAGTTTTTTTTCTATAGCACATTGGGCTGGAAATACAGACATGTAATACTGTATGCCATGTATATTCTTTATTTTTCTGTATAATCATGGCCAAAAGTTGAGGCTAAGAGAATGACGCAAATATTGGTTTACACAAAATTTGCTGCTTCAGTGCTTGTCAGATGTTTCTATGATATACTGAAGTATAATTATACACATTTCATAAGTGACAAAGGCTTTTACTGACAATTCCATTAAGTTTATGCAAAGAGTTCATATTTGTAGTGTTGGCCCTTCTTTTTCAAGACCTCTGCAATTCGCCCTGGCATGCTGTCATTCAACTTCTAGGTCAAATCCTGAGTGATGGCAGCCCATTCTTGCGTAATCAGTGCTTGGAGTTTGTCATATTTTGTGGGTTTTTGTTTGTCCATCTGCCTCTTGAGGATTGACCACAAGTTCTAAATGGGACTAAGGTCTGGGGAGTTTCTTGGCTATGGACCCAAAATGTTGATGTTTTGTTCCCTGAGCCACTTAGTTATCACTTTTGCCTAATAACTGATGGTACTCCATCATGCTTGAAAAAGCATTGTTCATCACCAAATTGTTCTTGGACGGCTGGAAGAAGTTGCTCTCGGAGGATGTTTTGGTACCATTCTTTATTCGTGGCTGTGTTTTTAGGCAAAATTGTGAGTGAGCCCACTCCCTTGGCTGAGAAGCAACTCCACACATGAATGGTCTCAGGATGCTTTACTGTTGGCATGACACAGGACTGATGGTAGTGCTCACCTTTTCTTCTCTGGACAATCTTTTTTCTGGATGTCCCAAACAATCGGAAAGGATTGTTCTTAAATCGGAAATTCATCAGAGAATGAATGACTTTACTCTAGTCCTTAGCAGGCCAATCCCTGTACCTTTAGCAGAATATCAGTCTGTCCCTGATGTTTTTCTTGGAGAGAAGTGGCTTTTTTGCTGCCCTTCTTGACACCAGGCCATCCTCCAAAAGTCTTCACCTCACTGTGCATGCAGATGTGTTCACACCTGCCTGGTGCCATTCCTGAGCAAGCTCTGCACTGGTGGTGCCCCAATCCTGCAGCTGAATCAATTTGATCCAATAAATGGTTGATTGACTAGCAGCAATATCCTTGACTGTGAAGCCCCTTTCATGCAAAGCAATGATTACTGCACATGTTTCCTTGCAGGTAACCATGGTTAACAGAGGAAGAACAATGATTTCAAGCACCACCCAATTCTAACTCAATCAGCATGACAGTGATCTCCAGCCTCATTTTCAGTTTAGAAAACTTTGATCACTTTTTTAAACAGTTTTGCTTATTATATCTGTTGAATTACCAATACAGTGCAAACTGTCAAATAATAAACACAAACATTGTAGCTTTAAGTAAGTGAAAGTATTACTTAAAGAGAAAGCTAGTTTTTCTGGGTGTGGCAAATACCTTTTCCAGAGGGAGGACAAGAGTGTTCAGTGGTGACAGGACCGTCTGGCACATGCAGCAGCAAGAACATAGTGCCCAACAGGCAAGGTGCAAAGACGGTAGTGCAATCAAAGTAAACATAGTGCAAAGAGATTTAAAAAGTACACCATAAATAAATGAAATATTCCCAAAAACAGAAAGTGATGCTAAACATAAATTTAAAGGTAAAAATGATGATTATGTGTAATGTCATGAGTGGGCTTGGCCAGTGACTATTCTGGTTGTTCTCCTTGCACCACAGGACAGTCTTGACTCATCTCCATTGCTGATGTATCCTACAACAGAGGAGTCATCAGAAAACTGTTATAGATGGCATGAGCTGGTGTGGCGCTGGAAGTCCGACATGTAGGGCGCAAGCAAGAAGGGGGACAGGATGGTTGCCTGAGGTGCCCTGGTGTTGCTCGCCATCAACTCCAACACACAGTCCTGGAGCTTCACAAACTGCCGTCTACACTTAGGTAGTCCACTAAGGCTTGATCTGGACGGGAGGCCTACACAAGACGTAACAGCAAGTGCCAGTGGCTGGCTGTTTATAAAGCAACAAGAGCACATTATATGCTGGTAGTTTTTCACATTGCACCATTATGCATACACAGACAAAACAATGTTTATAGCCTATTAAAGTGAATAATATGTTTATTATTTAAGAAACGTAGAATAGTAATCATTCAAAACTGTTTAAAATAGCTTTGTATCAGACAAAATTATGCTTTTGTATAGCCATCACTCTTTATCTTACATCCTAGTCAGGGTCACTGAGAATTCCACTATCTATTTGTATATGATAATTGTTATATCCCCTTGAATATTTTTGTGGGGTGGCTGCATAGCTACTTTGTCTTGCTGTACTTTGTTTCGCTGTCTGTTTTTTTTCCTTCTCTCCATCCATAGGTCCTGCGCTATTTCCCCATTTGATTGGTCTATGCTCCTGTCCATCACCTGGCTCATGCAATGAACACCCTTTACATAATGTACGTATAAAGGTCTTTGTCACCCATCGTTGAAAACTGGGCAGTGATTTTGTAGAAGTTTTCCTGGTCTGTGGTTTAGTTTATATTTACCCCAGCGCTTGTTTCTACTCTTTTGTCAATTCTTTAAGACCAAGACTGGTACTAGGCTAGTTTGGGTACCCTGTACACTCTATCCCCAGGAGGATATTCCTGTTACAAACACTAGCAAAGAGGTAGATGCCACCCTCTGTATGCATTTTGGTTAGTTAGAATAGGAAGCAATGTTTTGGTTTGTACCGAGGTCAGGGTCATAGCCCATATGTTGTCTACATGCCCACTCCGCATATTCTGTTCTATCTTAGCATCCCTTTAACTTCGTGACTTCATTGAGAAAAGAAAGGCAGTCATGTACTTCCTAAATATTCAACATCAGTACGGGATTTCAACCCGCAAACCTACAAAGAAAACTAAGACCACAGAGTTCACAATGACACCGGCTCTTTGATACTGTGGCGCCGGGAGCAGAAAGACATAAGAAAACTTGCTTGCTGGGGATCGCTTTTTATTAACAGTCCTTTAAAGAACTGCAACAGGCACCATTGAGCCGAAGCAAATACCCAAATGGGAAACACAAGGTTGCACACATGGTGGGAGATTTACACAAGCTAAATACACGCGAGGATCGGACCGGGTACACACAAGACACGGGCAAATACACGCGCGACAATAGGGAAATGCAACCATTAACATTAACAACAACACAACAAGGGCTATTTACAATTGCACGCGGGGCATGCTGGGACTAGCGCTCTGCCAGTGCTACGGTACAAAATTATACGTAGTGAGTGTATGTGTCTGATTATCATATCAACACGAAAATATGGGTAAAAATACATTGTTTATTTTCTCTAACCAAAATATGATTTTGCTGAAATTGCTTAGTATAATAAAAGGTGTCTTTATGTTCACGTTGAATCACTGTATTTAGTCGTGTTACAGAACAAATTGTAAATGAAAAAGAGGATGTATTGTGATTATAGGAGAAAAGTCATGTGGAAAACTAGGAAAAAAGAACACTATGAATTTCAAAAAATATCTGAAGATGCATCGCTAGGGTGACCAGATAATCCATGTCAGGGAGGACACAGGGAGCTAGGGCAGGAATTGTAAACCTCCATTTCAATTAAACAGACCTGGATTTCACTTAAGGATTGAGTTCTTGCTGTGTGCTGATTCTTCTATAATTAGTCATTCTTCTATAATCATGCATGTGTCACTAATGTTAATGTGAAACAGCTGGATAAATCATTCAATCAAGGAAACAAACCAGTCAAAATACAAGAACTGAACTATTTAGCCAAGCACATGGGCCTTTCAGTTTGTAAAACCTGAAGTAGCTCAAGGTGTCTTCCCTGACATGGATTATCTGGTCACCCTATGCATCGCTCACATGTTGCCGATGCTTCGTCACCTTAAGTTAGCTAATTAAGCTACTCCATGGTGCTAATGTTAGCTAACTGAAGAAATTCTATCAAGGTTTATAAAGCACAAGTGGAAATTGTTACGCATATCTAACATAAGATTAGTAAAATGCCGGCTGGCTACAGCAGCTGTCTATTAGCATGTAGTTGCGGCACAAACATTTTTGTCGGCTCCATTTTTAACTTAACTGACCGATGTAAGAAAATGGCTGGTTTTTCCATTTCATCGTTTCAAGTTTTGCTATGACCGGTGGGATGAGCAGGGAATAAGGAGCGGGGAATCAGGAACTAGGGGCTTATTCAGGGGAACAGGCACACAGGGGATCACACGGCTAACAACGTCAATGACAGACCTGGGGAAACAGACTAGAACGCGGACTGAAATACACAAGACAAACAGCAGGAAACGTAGAACAGCTGGTCAATATAGGGATTCCACACGAGGTTAACGAGGTGGGTGTGGCACATGAGAGGGCTGGACGGAGGGACGTGACAAGTTTTACCTTTCATGTCCTAATAAGTGTTTGAAAAAACTGGAGAGATCAGGGAACGTAGTCAGGGGTGATCGTGCGTGTGTATGTGCATTTGGGGAGAATCATAATAAGACATGAACAGTTGCTCCGTGGAGGTAAGGAGTATGGTACATGACTTTAACTCAGGAATAAGGGTTAATGGGGATGTTACTGCATCCCATTCAGTTCAGACTTACATCCAGAAATGTAAAGCGTAAATAAAAACAACAATAAGCTGTTTCTTATCATCCATACATTCATTATTCCAACCACTTACCCATTACAAGTTCGTGGAGGACTATAATATCATATGACGTAATTGCTGTCTTTTAGCTATGGTGTAAAGTTCAGTTTGAAAGGCAGATGGCGACATTGAGTAAAATGTTATAGCGGAATACATAAAAATGAATTTAGGCAATAAACTTATTAGAATTCAAATTAATTAGAAAGAAAATGTTGAGACGGCTCTGATAGGAGTTGCCAGGAAGCTGAAATGGCTCAGACAAAAATTAAGTGACAGTCACCAAAGCATTACTGAACTGATAATTACCGTGAATTTTTAATTTATTCATCAATTATTTTTGTACATTAGCTCTTGATATATTTACGATAGATGTTAATTAGAAAAGGATGGCACATTGGCCCAGTGGGTGTTTCCTCACGCCTCTAAAGCTCGGGTTTAGAACTCTGTCCGTGCCCCCTGAATGTGTGGCGTTTACATGTACTCCTCTCCAACAGTCCAAAGCTGTAGAGTTAGGAAAACTAGTGTCAGTAAATTGTCCATAATGTACGTTTGAGAGACAAGAGATTGATTGACATCCTGTCTAGCGTGTTTCCCTGCCTGTGGAGGAAAAATTCGAGGTTCCCTGTAACCCAGTAATGATAAAAGAAGGGAAGATTTATATTACCCAAACAGACATACTAAACACAAAACACTGAAGGTACATATGAGCGTGTCTGAAGGGAGTTTTTTTTAATTTTTGTTTGAATGTATGAATTCCAGGAACGCTGTGATTTTTTAGAATACTGGGAATCTCTTCAAGACTGGGTGCATGTGTCATACAGTGTATGTAGAATCTTAGAAGCACATCATTACCGAATCATTTTTGAGGCCAGCTGTCTGTGGTCGTTGCAGCCGAGTCCTATATAGTGAGAAATCATGTCCGGGGGGGCACGAGGATGAAATGATGGAGTGTAAGTGGGCAAGTGCTGCAAATAACTTTGAGGACACATTGAAATGGGTGAACAGCAGGAGTATGGGCATTATACAACATGCAAAATAAGGCAGTCTTATTAACCCAAAGAGGTTTTTATATATTGTAAAAATGCATACTGTAAATAACAATCTGGGTCTGTATTAAGTGTATAAATTGTATTTTATACAATGTAATTAATAATGTGTTTAATGATGATTATAACTCTCTTACTGGTTTATAATTAGCCTTTATGTTGATGGTTAATTCTGTGGTGAAACTGTGAAAACAGATTTCAAAAGAATTTTTTTTTGTGGGTGTGTGGTATGTGAGTGTGTCTGCATACATGTTCAGCAAACAAACAAACAAATAAATAAATATATAGATAAGCTGATATTAGTATTGTTCAGTAGTGCACCCCTTTTCCTGGCTGATTTTCTTTGTATGAGACCAGCTGCATGCATTAGTATTCCTGGGTAGTCCTGGTTGCCATGGAGAAATACCATTTTGCTTGGTTACCATGGGGATTTTCTGATATAATGCACCTCAAGGAATCAAGCTAGAATTTTCTCCTGCTTAATATTGCCTGTGGCTTATGATGTCAGCTAGTCAGGATGTCTCTTTGGGAATATTTGAAAAACAGAATGGGAAAAAAGGAATTCAGAAATCACCATTCTTGGTTATTAAAAACAGTATATATATCCATAAATTAATACATTTATTATTTTAATCAGTTAATCTGTATACTTTCTGAGTAAGTTTATGACCCAGTCTTCCGTTACCTCCTCTTGGTACATAATTTTATCTGCTGACACAGTAAATAAATATGTTCTCTATATCTTTCATTGAACAATACACAGCTGTTTACTGCTACCTTAATACCATTGCTATTCACAATTCACAAAGCTGGGTATGGGTTTAGATGTATTATTTTTGCTTTTGGTGTGTTGTGTTGGTATTTGCATATCCTGCTTATATTTAATGTATGAATGATTAAACACATAAATCATAATTTAAAAATTCTTCTGAAGGCAGCACTGTGCCGGCCACAGCAGGGTCTCCTGTCATGCCTGTGTTCTCTCTGTTTCATTAGATATTCCAGCTTTCTCTTGCAGTCTGAAGACATGCAGTTATGCAGATTTGTGTCTATAAATTTCCTGTAATAGCTGAATGTGCCCTGCGTTGGTCCTGGCACATGATCCAGGGTGTACCCACGCCTTATGTGCTGTGCTGACTAGGATCAGCTCCAGGGCCTTGAGAGAAGATCGAACAAAAATATCAAGTCAGCAAAAGACACTAAAACAAAATGATATTAGACCAATGGCTACCTTAGCCCATGAAAGAACAACATGGATGAAAAAAAAATACATTGTTTTTTTAAATCAGAAAAAAACTAAATCCTATACCTTGGAGGTAAATATATAGAGAAGGATTTATAATAATCAGTGCTTAACTGACATGGGTTGAATTTCACATTTGCTCATAACCTAGATATGATTCTGTAGCCTCATCTATGCTCAAATGGAGATATTATTTAGAAGTTGATGACATGCTTTGTTCAGCTTAGAAACATAGATAGCTTAGGAAGTTATTTTGACATAGGGGACACTATGTCAGGTTTAGAAATGGTTTCAAAATCTTGCTACTGAGCTATACCGCACTGCATGGACAAGTATCACCATATTTAACTAAAGCACTGAATATTTATAAGCCTAACGACACTGTTTATTAATCTCAAGCCATCATGTAATACCTAAAATAAAATTTAAAAATTACCGTTGGTGGTAAAGCCCTCTGCAATAGTTCCCCCACATTGTGAAACAGACTGGTTGACTGGTTTCAGTTTTCAAATCAGTGTACTAAAAATAAAAAACTCAGCCAAAGGACATTTTGGGTGTATCTCCGTACATGTCAGTAAGTGTAAAGCTAACATTGTTAGTTAAATTAAGGGAGGATTTTTGGATCATCTATAGGGTCATTCATATGTCATTCATAAGTCAGCAGTTTCCTTGATTGCTCTTTCACACTTCCTAAGCACAGGAGTAAAGCCTGTCAACTTTGCAGATTAACACCTTTCATCCATATCAGGTGCTCAGTTCTCCTCAATTGATCCATTAACAGTTATTTTCTTCAGCTATTTTCAGATTGTCATCTTCTTGCTTTTAAAATATAATGTTTTGTATTTTTTGCACTTCAAACATGTACTATACTGCTAAATTTGCAGTGTGGTTTAAAAAACAAGTTTCCGTAGAGAACAAGCTGAGTGATCACTGAGAACTGACAATCTGCCAAATGTTCACTTAAACAAATAAAGATTATGTCCACTGTATAGTAATTTAAATGGACAGAAATTTATGTGCTTTTAAGGTGTCTTCTTTTTTGGAAGATGCCACCTAACAATCTGAAGATTGCTAGTATGAATCAAGTTAGCAAAAGCTACTTCAATTGGCATCAAGTATCTAAGATACTCAATAGCAGAGTAATGCAGTTGCACTGATTTTTTTGTTTTACTGAAGTCTGTGACTGCACAGTGAATGACACCTCAATATCATTTCCTGGTCTCTGATTTCTTCCTCTTAAACCCTTGCTTTGTCTTGTTTCCTGTCTTCCACCCCCTTTAACTGTCCGCTCCACTTATTCCACATCTCCAGTTATTTCACACTCTCTGGGAGTGTTAGCTGAACTCTAGAACCAAGTCTTGGTGACCATTTATAATTTGTTATTTCTATTATTTTTACCCTTTTAATCTACAGGGGGTCCTCGGGTTAGGACACAGTTCCATTCCTATGACAGTGATGTAACCCAAATTTTGGTGTAATTTAAAACACCTTTTTCTGGTAAGCGTACTGGGCAACGCTTTACCTCAGGAATAAGGGTTAATGGGGATGTTACTGCATCCCATTCAGTTCAGACTTACATCCAGAAAAGTAAAGTGTAAATAATAACAACAATAACAACGCCGTATGTCGAGACATCGTAACCCGAGGACCCCCTGTAATTAAACACATGAACAAGACCCTTGACTCTCATTGCTCCATAAATACTTTCTGACCCTTCTCTCAGATCCTCTCATGGATGAAAGCGTCGGATGTAAATGTATTTTCATCCATTTTTCCACCTAACTCACATATCCTCATGTGATTTGTGTTGTTGCATAACTCTCAACTGTCTATAAGCACATTAACGAATTTAGGTACTCTCTCACACTCAACATTCCTTGGCATCCAGTTTTATTCACTTGCAAAATTTAGTTCATACACCCTATCTGGTTCCAGTTACCTCTCTATGTAGTGTTAGTCATGCCAGCTCTTTGTTACATTTGCATTTTAAATGTAGGGAGCACGGAGTCAGGTTTAGAACTAATTTCAAAACCTTGCTACTCAGCTATGAGGCACTGCAAGGGCAAGTATCACCATATTTAAGAAAAAATGTTGAATATTTATAAGCCCGGCTACACTGTTCATTAATCTCAGACATTCCTGTAATACCGAAAGTAAAAATAAAACTACTGATGGTGATAGAACGTTCTGCTATAGGGCCCTCACATTGTGGAATATCTTGCCAGCAGATGTATAGGAGGCTCCCTTAGTCTCAATCTTCAAATCAGTGTACAACAAATAATGCACTGATGCTGCTCTGTATGTTGCACTCTGTCTTGATACTGTTTTTATAGCTCCACTGTCATTAAATTAATGTTCTGGTATCCCCCCCCCCTTCCTGCACTTTCTCCCAGGTGTCCTCTCACACTCAGCACTCTCTAGGATCCACTTTTTTTTCACTAGCAAGATTTATTAGATACACCCAGACTGCTAGTTTCAGTTCCCTTTCTATGTAGTGTTAGTCATGCCTTCTCTTTGTCTTGTTTGCCATTGTGGTAGTACCCCCTATCCCCCCCACCCACACACACATATTAAACATCAAATTCAGACAATTACCGAGAAGATGTTGAGTAACTTGGCATGTTTGGTACTTAGCCAAAGCTTAACAAGCATCATGCAGTTCTTGCTTCCAGTAAATCTCAGATACTTCATTCCAGGTCTGACTCCCGAAAATGCCAATTCATCAAAACTATATAATGGACTGAGGTGCTGTTTAAACGTGGCATAGAACACAGTTATCCGGAAACCTCTGAAACGCTTCATCAGTGACTCATTGGAGACCAGGAAAGCAAAGCCAATGTCTGAGCTTTTAGATTCTAGCAGCGGTGGTTGGGTTCCGTACCTCTCAGATGTCCTTACATTTAGAATGTAAATCAATGATCAAGCACAACAGAAATGGCCCACCGTAATGTGTAAGCAGGTGCACTGACTGGTTTTTATGGTGTACTGTCCAATGCCTCACAATGTGCGTTTAGTTTCATTGTTTTTGCCTGGCCAACAAATTTAGCTTCTCGCCAATAGTTTCATTCACGTGACTCCTAATTGAGTGCTATGCAGTTTTGCTAAGGCTGCTTCTTTGTGTCATGGTGGAACTAAAGCTCTGGAAACCCAAACCAAGAGTCCATCCTGACAGCTGATGTCAGTAGTGAAAAGGTTTAAGATCATCAGACTGCATAATGTTGGGCCAGCTATGTAATGCATGCTGACAAAATTCATATGAAGCAAATAAGAAGCAAATAAGAAATTTACAAACGAGAGGAGGCCATTCGGCCCATCAAGCTCGTTTGGGGAGAACCTAACTAATAGCTCAG
>JAODLD010000069.1:10267437-10306529 GCA_026781065.1 Mormyrops boulengeri
ATATGCATGTATGTGTGTGTGTCCTGAAGAAGGCTAGCATCCTATCCACTATGTATGCTACCCATGTGGCCTAGGATTCCTGGGAGAGGTTTCAGGCGCCTGCAACCCTGACCAAGATAAGCAGTTGGAAGATGGATGGATGGATAACAACTTACAAAAAAAGCAAAACTGGACACCAAATACAGCATCTCTTTATAGGTGTCATGATTGCTCGATTAAAATAGATTACTTAGCAAAATGGCAGAAGAAAGATGGTGCAGAGAGGATGTGGATCCAAATAAAGAATGGAAGCATCATGTGCGTATATAGGCAATCCACATTAATAGCAAATGAAAATGCAGTTGTCTATCAGAATTGCAAAGCGTAACTTTAGTATCAGTACAGCAGGACTGCAATGCAAATACATGTTAAAAGGAGACATTCTGGCTTGAAGGACTTACTCAATAATGAAAGGTTAACCATAGATATGTGTCATTTAACTACCCAGAGCAGCTTAGCCTGTCTTTGACATCATTTTGACTTTAATTATTTTGCTTAATTTACTCTCTATGATTCCTACATGTCAAAATAATTGCTGTTAAAAGGCTAGCCCCGTTGCTTAGCCGCAACATTTTACATAATACAGTACATGTAACCAAATACCGTTTATTAGGCCTATTTTTTGTGAACATACTGTCTGTTACAGCTGAATGATACTGACAATTGTTCATATTGCGATATTTCACATTATTGTGATTATTTAGGAGTAGAAAATTAACTATTTAGTCAAACAGAACTTATTAGGCCTATCTAACAACAGTCTGGCAAATAAGTTAGTGGTACCTTGCACTGTGCCAGCAGACACAAAGCAGAGCTGACAAAACACTCTGCTCATTATCGCATCTCTATTGAATACAAAATATTTCCACACAGAAAAGACATTCGTCTTCCGCACGACCAGTTCTCGTTCGCTTTTCCCCTCTTCATGTATTTTTAATTTCTCACAAATGTGCCTCAAGATCTATGAGTGAGTCCAACAGCAAGGACGTGAATGATTATGACTGTTTCAGAGAGTGCATGCAGAGGTCATGCAAAAGCAGTGGTGGTACACTTTATTTTTTACATATACTACATTATGTTGAAAAGGAACCATTAAAATTGCAAAGCTTGCAAAATGTTTCTTAAGATTGAGTAAAAATGTTTTAGTGCAACTTATTGTTGGTTTGAACGCAGCAGACTATTGCAATGTGCAAGTGCATGAAATGCCATGTCGATATTAACACCGCACATCTTGCAAACATCCACCGCACACCGCCGCTTTGTGTTTGTGGAGTTTACACATGTGTATTTGCTTTGGCAATGGATCCTCCAGTTTCCTTCCACTGTCTAAAAACATGCAACTTAAGTAAACTGGAGTGCTTAATTTACGGCTTAATAATATGTGAGACTGAGTGTACACCAGGGGTGGGCAATCTTATCTGGAAAGAGCCAGTGTGTATGCAGGTTTTTGGATAACCTTTACGTCAGCTGTTCAAACCCAGCTATGGGGACTCTTCAGCCAAGCAGTCCTTTAACTAGTAATCTAATTAAGGAGTTGCAGCGAAAACCTGCAGACACAACGGCCCTTTCTAGATAAGATTGCCCACCCCTGGTCAACACCAATTACAATGCCAATATTACGCATCCATCCATCTGAAACCACATGTCCTATTCAGGGTGGTGGGGGGGGGGGGGGTCAGGAGTCCATCTTGGAGACTACAGGCACAAGACAGGGAACAACCCAGGATGGGGCACCAACCCATCACAGGGCTCACTCACACATGCAATTTCGCAACTCCAATTAACCTCAGCATGTTTTTGGACTGTGGGGGGAAACCCAGACCACCCAGAGGAAACCCCATGACAGCAGGAAGAGAACATGCTAACATTTGGAACAGAGAGTTGAACCCAGGTGCACCACTGCACCACCCCTATATGTTTTATTGTATTATATTAGATTATAATAATTTTACAAATGATTACTAGATGAATTGTCAGATGAATCAGCAGATCACTCGATTATTGACATATCGATAGTGACAGCCCTACTTCTCTTCATTTCTTACCTTGATTTTCTCATCGATTCTGGTATTATTTAAGATGGTCCTTACATTTTCTATTAAATTCAGGCTGTTACACTAGAAGAATTAAAACAGAAAAAAAACGTTAGCTTGTGGTCTAATATCATCACTTACAGAAAATTTAAACGGATACCTGAAAGTTACTTAAATTAACAAAACAATAAAAATAATTTAGATATGTTGCCTAAAAAAAACCTACTGTTTCCCTGTGCATGATAGGAACGAATGGGTGGATTTATTTTTTAACTACCTAGGCTTATATTTATTTTATTTTATGAGAAACACCAACCTGTGCATCATTTAATTTATTTTCGTGATGGTACAGTTCCAAAATCCACATGGAGGGTATGATGCTGATGAGGAACAGCAAGATGGCTGGCGAGAACCTATTTTATATATACAATTTGAAATGTATGGAAGTAGGACTATAGTTTAGTATAACATGTGCAATTACTTAATTATTCGTCAAACTATAATTAATCTCACATGAAAACGTAAGTCCTGTTTAAAGAAATTTTCCCCAAATCTTACTAAACCTCAGGCTATAATCTCAACTTACCACTTGTAGTCTTCGCCTTTTCGGATTTTTAAGGTTAAGAACATTTCGAAAATGAGAGGCAGGAAGAGAAGGGTCAGTAACCAATAACTTTTATCTTTTTTAACCCAGGTAACTACCAAGACCCCCAAAAAGGCTACAATAATGAACAAAAATCGGGTAATAATCGCGCATATAAACTTTACTACAGCCATTGTTCTCCCCTTAAACTTTGAAACTTTTTCGTGAAGGGAGCCAGCACTGTTATCTCTCTTCAAGTACGACTCCGGATGCAGAAGAACTGAATTATAGCAGGGTTGGCTCCCTTGGCTACTTTCGAAATGTCTTGCCGCTTGGGTGGGTGCTTGCTTGCGGAGTGGCTGCTTCCTTTGGCGGTTTATCCCGCGGGCCGCTTCTCTTTGGGCACCTGGGCCCCGGCATCGTTGTTTTGCTCCCCACGTTGCAGCATGAGTGGAAAATAACGCGCTTAGGAAAAGGCCAGGTGATTTATAGTCATATGAATTAAGTGTAAACACAATTAAGTTCTTACTTTCCCATAACCCACAAATACGTCATGCCTAGGGTTGCCAACTTTCTCAAGCCCAAATGAGGGACACTTTCTTAGCAGGTTCACCGCTCATTTTGACCACACAGTCTATAATTTTGTCACTGCTCACCACTAGTGGCCAGTGCACACACGCACACCAACAACTGTGTCTCATAGCAACGTTTGCATGAGTTTTGCCACGCTTACAGTAGTCTATTATTGACCGACGAGGCTGTGATTGGAATACGGGACTGGAGCTGCCCCTGAAGGGACAAATCAAAATCACCCATATTTCTGGATGTCCCGGACAATTCGGGACGGTTGGCAACCCTAGTCATACCTTCTGAAAGGCAAGGTCCTAGTTTATTTACAGGCAAAATTTTGTCAAATTCTACTATTACATTTCTAGGTAAATGCACGTTGAATTACATGGCTTTTTGCACATTTGGTTGTATGAACCAAGTTTGACAGAACGTATCTCAGAATTGTAATGCATAATGAAAAAACAAGTCTTACACATTCCGACAAACATGAACAGGATTTCATCTTCTATGTGGCCGCCAAGATGATCTGGCACTATGGGTAAATTCTTAGAAGAAACTTGCCTAAATGAATGCACGAATATAAGTTTGATTTTACTTGACAAAGGTAAGCTGACCAGATTTTGCCTGGATGTAGTCGGGTACCTTTCCTTTTAGAAGGTAGGACACATTTTATGCATTATGGGAAACTTCTGAGAAATGGCCTGTCAAACTTGGGTTTCAAAGTGAATTTCCCTGAAAATGGTACAGTAAAAGTTGACCAAAATTGGTCTGGAATTAGCCTTGGACCTTGCCTATCAGAAGGTATAAGGCTTCTTTATGCGTGGGAAAGAACGAATTTCATTGTATATAATTGTACGTGGGATTAAATGACCATTTCACGTATGCGAGATCTGATACCGTAATGTTATGTCTATGAGTGCAGCACACATTTTAAGCGCGGATAGCGTGACCGCAGTGTTTATAAGTTCTGGACCGCCGCTCGAGCGTCTCTTTGCTGTTGTGTAAATAACATTTAGAAGTGAAGACTGGCAGCTGTTGTTTTCCGTCTTTGCTGCTCTTTTTCTTATTTTTTGGTTTAGTTTCGTTATTGTGTAATGATATTGGTCCTGGATTTGCCAAACTGCGTATTTGAACCCGATTATGTGTTTAACTTATGCATCCCGATTAGTTAAGCCTTAGTGGATGTTGCCCTGTGCTTAAGTTTATCTTCACTGTTAGCTGGTCTGTGAGTTCTGGTAAATAGCTTTGGGGTGTGTGTGTGTACACGTGTGATCCAGGTATACATTACATGTGATATAAACTTGTTATTTTGATATTATGGGGACCAAAAAGGGGAAATTAAATTTTATAAAGATATGTGACTGCAATCAAAAAACGAAAAATGGCGACAGATTTTAATTTAGGGTTAGGGTTTTTTCATTTCCGTTGTTTTCCGTCAGCTAGCTGATCTTGCGGTTTACCGTTATCGGGCAGCCTACAACTCTCTCCGCAACTCCAGTCGAAAAAATCAGTTTCATAAGAAAATGCTTATGAAACTGATAGCTAAACCTGCTGGAGCTTCTTTAATGTGCTCTCTGCTGCATTTTGCTGCACTTGTCAGTTCCGCACTTGCTGATGTACTTCCCTTATCTCCTCCCCTTTCTGTAGTGAACCATTTGGAGGTTCGCACACAAGGGAGTACTCTGCCTACTGCCCGCCTGCATCTGTTCACCGTCTGCCTCACCTGCACACTTGCCCTACTGCCTTTCTGTCTGCCCCATAATATACCCATCTGGCGTGCTCTCCCTCCATCTGCCTGAATTTCCCATGGCCTAAATTATTTAATGTTGTCATGCCGATCAAAGGAGGATAGGTTTCCCCCTTCAGTCTGTCATTCCACTGTCCTTGTAGGCATACTCATTGGGACACTGTAAAATGCTCTGTGATACTAATCCTTGTTAAAAGTGTGATAGAAGTAAAATTTAATTCAACTAAATTCCAGAGGTTATCTGAACATCACTGTCAATCATCTGCAAGGTAGTGATGTATGGGTTCACGGTTAGAATTTTTTCAGCAAATTGATACTCTCGAATTAATAGTCCATGAACAGCGAATTAAGCTTCATGCCGTGGCCTGTGCAGTCACCAGAGCTCAATATAACAAAGTATCTGTGGGGTGGGATGGAGAAAATTATCCAGAGTAGAGATATATTACCAATCAATGCAGCACACCTGGGGGAAGCTTTGAGACTGGACCAACATTTCTTTGCAAATTTTTAAGATAATAATGCTGTTGTAAAAAGTTAAACACAGAAATATGCATAATGTGTGTAACAGACTGCATGTATATACATTTTATGGAATATATTACTTCAACAAAAATTTAGTTTTTTTTCATTTGTACCACAGATATACTTAATACATAACACGCTGCGAGTGCGGCTGCTGGTGCTGTTGTATATGCCATTTTGATCTACCGTGTATTTCCATCAAAATGTCTATGCATGTTCTGACAACCCGTGTGCTCTGCCTTCCTTCCCACATGTCTGGATGGTGCCTGGGGTGGGCACCATCTGAGCTGGAGTGCTGGTTCAGTCCCATAGAAGGGTGACATCATGGATTCGACTTACATATTTTAAATCGTGCATGCAGCCTTCAATCTTCCACCCTACACAAGCCAACATGGAGAACCGGCTCAGTGATGGACTTTGGCTTTGACCCTGACCACAGTTTACACCTTACTTTTAGCAAGCAAGCCTGCTCTTTCTTTTTCAATAATGTTAACAGGCCTGGGGGAGTGGGGCATAGCCAGATAATGTTTTTATCCATGGTAATTATGAAAGTACCTTTGAGAAATGTATATTCTAACTTACAGATGTACCAATCCAGTGGTAGTTATATCGAACAGTATATGAAATACGTTAAGCACTGGCTTAAAAAAATTCCATCAGTTTTTGAATTAATGCTATGTGTTATCAAGTATGACATTATATAAATACTAAAAGGCAGAGATATATGAATATGTGAATGTGATCCACACAGCGATGGGGAGACCATCCATACTCCATACAGTACATACAGACTCAGGGGCAGAAATGTAACCCACCGCCCCGAAGGTGTGAGGGCACCGTGCCACCCTACATAAATATTCTTCTTTTGTGAACTTGGATTAAAACACTATGCCCTTAGACCAAGCCAACCTTCATATATTTTTCTCTTCCTGAAGTCTGGCACAAATCCAAATTGTGAATCATTTACTGTTCTTTACAATATTTTTCCATATTAAATGCAGAATGTTCTAGATGTTGTTGAATAATAGAAGAAACACGGTCTGCTTTGACAGTGCTCCCTTGTCCACTAGAGGGCTGTATGGTGAGCAAGTTCATTGAAATTATTGATTTGTGAGAGGGTGTTCCCTTTCAACCACTATTATCTATCACGATTAATGCAATTTCATATTTTGCTATGTTGAATGCCATCTATTATGTTTTAGTTTCAGGTTTGCTTTGTTGTGGACGTGCCACAGTTTCTGACTATGGTTTTCTCTCGTCTGAGTTGCAAAAACCAGTTTTAAATGTAAATACTTAAACTATAACTCAGAAATAAGTGACAGTTTAATAGCATATCCATTCTAATAGTATATTTAATCATGCATTTGCTATCGCAATATTTTGAATGTAAAAAGAAAATCCAATATTTTAAGCCTATATTAAATGGCATACTTAAAACATTGTATTGCAGTGTCGTCATCAATAGGGACATAATTGTTCTTCAATAGACCAGTTTTAGTGGTAATTCTTCAAAAAATAATCAATGGTTTAATTTCACCCCGGATTCATTATTAACCTTAAATGGTTTAGTTTATATTAAACGTTTAACTTGAGCATCAATTGGATCAATTAGATTAGTTGAAAATGATTGTCTTGCCATGTAAATGGCCCTCTGCTTGTCTGTCTGTCTCACCATCTTGTCTCTGCAGTACAGCCACTAGAAATGGTGCTGTTGCCTGGCAATGGCTGCTGTGTTCTGGCACCGATGCTGCTATTGTTTTTTTTCGGTGTGAAATCATGTGCTGCTGAAATGCTTCAGAGAATAACAGTCTGTGCGTGAGAGGAGGAAAAAACACTGCAAAAAAGCAGTAGGTACTGCAGCCTTGGCTTCCCTCAGCCATGCCATCAGTCAACAATCTCTACCCATGATATATATATATATATATATATATATATATATTTTGCAATTACAAGATGAGGGCTCAGGATCTAAAAAACAAGGATTCCTTTTTCTGCAAGGGCTTGATACATCATATAAATTTGTGTTTTAATTGCATTTTGCTTATTTACTCGCTTTTAAAGGAGTATCTGTTAATTCCAGTATCTCTCTCTTTCTCTCCCCCTCTCTCTCTCTCTCTCTGTCTTTCACTCTCTCACACACACACCCTCTCTCTCACTCTGCCTCTCCCTCTCTGTGACTAAAGACGCGAGACTCCCCTTTCGCATCAGCAAAACTGTGAGAATCCCCAGAGGACCAGAGGTAGTGAAGTCCCCTCGACTCCTGCTGTGCATTAGAGGACCTCCAGGAATATATATTTCTTTGATTCCACTTTTTTCCCTCCTGTTCCCCACCCTTGTTTGTGTGTTTGGGAGCCAAGTCACAGAGATCTATTCAAGTGACGCTGAGCCTCAGCCTCCCAGGCATTCTCTCTGGATACTGTCTTTATGGACTTTCTTTCCTCATCCTAACCTAATGCAAGAATCTTAATGCTGGAAAAAAGAATAAAAGCGAGTTGCTCCCATGATGAGTGAGGATGCCAAGGATAAAAGCGCTGGCAAGCCGGCTCATCGCAAGAAGAAAGGAAAAAAGGTAAGAAGATCAATCCAAGTGCTGGCTTTTGGGAATTGGTTGCTATGGTAGGATAAAGAAATGCTTCTGACGAATGCAGAAATTATTTGTTAATTTATTGATTCATGTATTACTTTTTCACCAAAAACAGCACACTATCCTTTGTTCTATAGGTTTGAGCCTGATGGGTGTGTTTTTTCCTCACATTTGATTTTCTCTAGCTGAAATAAGCATATAGATTGAACCCCTCCTCACATTTCCTGTTAGATGGTGTCCAATACTTGTGTCCCTCATATTTGGACACATTTGACCCATGTCAGCACTGAAGTAGGTTTATAGTGGTTATACGGAGTGTTAGACATTGAACTAATTCTGTGATTTCTGAGTGTGTGTTTTGTGTGTCTGACCGACTGGTTTGGCAATGGTGAGAGACACCATAAGACTGTTTTAGAGCTGCATTTGAAGCATTTGAGGTAAAGCTGTGTGACTCTGGGACCATTTATTACACCTACTTAGATTTTTCTGATGAGGATGTCTCAGTGGGAGGCTCTTTGTATATAGCACAAGCTCATAGCTTTCTGGTTGCTGCTATTCAGCCTTGGTGTTATTGGTGTACCCTGACAGGCCACTCGGCTTGGAAGCCAGTAAGCATTGTTTTGTTCACTATCAGTAATAACACAGTGTTCATCCACCCGGAGTTAGCAAAGGAGTGTGTTGACAATATCAGATTAAATGTGGTCTGTGAGGGAGAGGATGGATTACATTACTCCAACCTGTTGCTAATTATGCTCATCCTTGATGGCATCAAATACATAGGGTCTGTCTGTGTGCAGCAAATGACATCCATCTATCCATCCATCCATTTTCCATATCAGTGCTAAATGGAGGACTGCATTTCACTGCATTTGTTAGTTGTTGACTTCTAATGTAATTAAAATTACCATAATATTGAAAGAATATGCCAACTTTTAAATCAATATTTCAATATGCTGGTTGATGCTTCGGTATGATCGCAATGCAATCTATGGAGATGAAAAATAATGTGATTTTTTTCCCCCTGTTCAGTACTAATATCTAGATTTTTGGTGAAAGTCAGCTCAATAAATTTGGGTGGAGCAGAACTATGTAGCAAAAAAGGTTCAGTATATCACATGGAGGGAAATCATCAGATTATACCCCATTAATGTCATATTAGAAAGCATATATATGTTGAATAACTACTTACGAACATATCAAGTTGCGAACGGCCGTTCAGAACGTATCTCGTTCGTGAGTAGAGGAGCGTCTGTATATACATTTATAACTACTTGATGTGCCCCTTCTGATGGTTAGTGCAATATTCAGGTTGATTTTTGGTTGAATATTTATTTAAATGCTGTATATCTTACTAGGCAGGCTGGAACAGTGAGTCACTGGAGGGTACTGTGGGCCCACACGTCTTGGACTGGGTGTTTGAATCCCCCTCCTGCTCTCTGCCTGTGGATTTTGCACATTTTTCCCACATTGCACAGGTATCATCTGGGAAATCTGGTTTTCCTCCACAGTGGAAAAAAAACGCGTAGTTAGGTGAAATGGCCTATCTGGATTTCCCAAAATGTATGTATGTATGTATGTGTGTGTGTGTGTATGTGTGTGTGTGTGTGTTTGCGCTTGTGCAAGAGTATGAAAGTGTGTGCCCTGCATAGCACTAGAATCCCAGGTGTTCCCCAGCCTGCTGTCTGCTAGAGGCCCCAGGCACCTCTACAATCATGCTCAGTATGAGTGCTTGATGGATGGATGGATGGATAGATAGATAGATAGATAACGTTGCTGCATAAAGAATGTTGGTGTCAGTGGTTTTGAGTACACGATTATCTCATTTGGAGGGCATTGATCAATAGACTGCACAATAAAGAGCATGGTAAATTATGTGCATGTAAGTGCCTCTCCTCAACAAAATTTACATTACACCCATGTGCATGCACTAGCGATATAAAACATATACATTTTTATGCATTCATTTATAAGACTTTTTTATATAGATTGATTTTTAAGTACACAATTTTTTATGTACACACATCCATACATACCTATATACATACACAAATGCACACACAAATACATATTATTTACTAGAGTACAATAATTTGTATAATTCTGTTTTATGTTATGTAGAAAATTATGGAAAGTTCACCATTGAGAATCACCATCTAGCCTCTCATTGCTTTACAGAAGGGACAGCAACAGGCATTGCTTACCTGAAAAAATCATCCTGGAGCTGTTAGGCTTGTCCTTTAAGCTTTCTCCCTCTGCACCACTCAAGACTGCACCGGGCAACAGCACAGAAGCATTTTCGGAGATCAGGTTCAGTGGATTCTGCCAGTAAATAGTCACTCATCGACTGGGCTCTGCTGGCATCCCAGCCGCTCCTGCTGAGGAGAGTGAATTTAGAGCATAAGAGCCAATCAGCCCTTCACTCGGCCTGAGTCAATGGAAGAAATCATATGTTGGAATTGCTGCAGTGCCACCAGCTCTCATCCGTGACTGCAGTGGTCAAGTTAGTGGAAAACCGTTTGGCTGTCTGCCCTAATATTCCTACAGCTACAACTGCTAATGGTTTGATCCTACTGGACATTTCAGTCATCAGTAGCGTAGAAATTGTTAGGAATGTCAATCAGTTAATGCTACAGTGATTCCAAAAGCACCATTGTATCCTTTTATAGAGAATTACTGAAAAGAATTACAATGTATCCCACCCAACTATTTTCACATAATGCATGGGAACCTAACTTCGTGTCATTTTGACTAAGCACTACCCTAACTGAATGCAACACCTGAAATATTACAATTACAAATATTTCTGAAGCCCTCTTCCATTTTTGTTCCCCTGCTGGAATCCCAAAGGAGCTTCTGATAGACTAAAGCAAAACACTTTTGTTATGTAACCTAAAAGAGCTTCATAAAATGTTTCCAACTGGGAGGGAACAAAAATGTGGACTGACTGGCATGGATCTGGGAGGACCAGTTTGAGAAACACTGCCACGGACATTATTTGATTTAAACCTGGTGTTCACTCTTAAATTTGTTTAGCTGTGTAAATGGGGCATTATTATCTTTGAATATGAAAACACGATAAGGGAACAATGTTTACAGCATAGTGTATCCATGGCCCTGTAAAATTACTTCAGATTTCTTGACCGATATTCAAACTCACAGAGCAATCATTGGAACTGACTCCCTCAAGATAGCTGCCCATGTCATCCATCTTTCCATCTTCAAACCATTTGTCTTGGTCAGGGCCTGGAGCCTATCCCAGGCAGTATAGAGCACAAGGCTCTGGCACTTCCTGGACAGAATAACAATTCATTGCAGGACACATACATAAACACATTCATATACTGTGGGCAGTTTAGAGACACCAGTTAACCTAATTGTATGTCTTTGGACTGCGGGAGTAAATACGCAAACTTCCTACACACAGAGCACAGGGAAGAACTCAACCTCCAGTTCTGGAAGTGTAAGACAACAGCATTACACAAGTGACCATGTCCTTTGCTCATAACTCATAACTGCGTGTTTAATAATGGGTTGAAGGCATCATTTTGGATTGTGGTTTAAAGCCATTGTGGATTAAAGGTGACATTTGACTTTCTAAATTCCAGAGGTAGAAAGTTCAGGTTTAGAAAGTACAAATCCAGTCCAAGATTTTGTTTCACCTAATCAGTTGAGAACAAAGAATCATGTTCACAGAGTACTCAGCTGGTTGGCTGAAATGAAATCTTGTTCTGGATTTGTACTTTCTGAACCCGAACTTTCCATCTCTGCCAAACTCAGTTGAATCATTTCTGTGGTAATTTCTGGGACTGTACATTTATGGTGTAAAGCAACTTTCCTGTTAAGCGTTTATCTATCACTTTCAGTGAGCTTTGATTTTAGACAATTGCTCCTCTTTCCCAGTGTAATTTGTCTGAGTTTGGAATATATTGTAGTTATCGTGACTGTGCCCCATGACATATTGTGACCAATGCACTTGTAATTTGATCCCTGAATCTTTTGCTTCTTGAAATCTGTTAGTTTTATTGCTCTGAAACTTCACAATACAAAATGCTAATTGTCGGACCATTTTTTATAGCTGACACATGCTGCTAATTGGCGTTCAACCTAACATGACTCACCTTTTGTAGCTGAATTTGTAATTATAATTTAGTTATTTCAAAGTTAATGTCCTTTTTCATGTTGTGCCTTTGTTATTTTGTTCACCTTCATGTAAACCTGCAACCCTGAAGAGACCTTGAGTATTTTGTGCTGTTGTAATTTTAATTTCTTAGAGTTATTCTACTGCATTTCTACTCTTAATATGGCTTTGTGGCCCTAAGAACCACCTCAAATCATTAGGGCAAGAACACAAGAGAGTTCCACAGGGACCTTGGTCCAAGCTAATTCTAGTGCTACCAACAGTTTTTGTTGAAATGGATGGTAGTCCAGCTCTACTTCACATAACTCATTCCATGTCATCACCCCGATGATCATTTGGATTGAGATCTCATTACTAGACAAGTCAATATATACAATGTGAATTTATTGTCATGTTTGTGGATGGTCTTACCCTCAGGCTCAAGGGATTATTCTACTGAAAAAAATCCATGTGCAGATCAATGCACTGCTGCAACCCACCTGATTGGCAATAATGTTCAGATTTCCTGTGATATCAAGGGGTCCAGTGTGTCCAATGGAAACACACCCCGCATCATCATGCCACCACTTTCAGCCTGCAAGGGACCATGATTCATCATTCAAGACAATGAAGGATACACATGAAGCACCCTTCAATATTTGATATGTGACTATCTACATATGGAGTGCAGATTGCAGTAATTTTTCAGGTCTTTGTACAGATTTTTCATGCTTCCCTATACTAGTGTTTCTCAACTCAGTCCTCGGGAGCCCCCAGATGGTCCACAGTTTTGCTCCCCCCTGGGGGGTGAGAGGGACCAATACCGTGGATTGTCTGGGGGTCCCTGAGGACCGATTTCAGGAGCACCACTCTGTACTTTTCATGCACTATTATTATTTATACAGTTAAAAAAAGTCCCTCTGGCAATCCCAATATGCGATGTCACAGAAGAGGCTAGGTTGCAGGATATCTATCCCTATATTCCCAGATTATTAAGACTGCTGCTGTTTACATAGCATACTGAAGCTGAGTGACCAACGTCGATGTTATTAATGCCATGGGTACATGAGACATACAGACTAATACACAACACTGACACCACATTAAAAAGCCAGTGAAACCGGATCACTTGGTTCCAACTTCCCTTGGAAGACATAGACACCCCATGATCTCACAGGAAGCCTGATATCATCCATCACTGACTCACACCTTAACACTGACACAGTCTTGCCGACATTTACCTTGGAGTATAAGCATAAATTACAAGCTACTTTTGGCACCAGCAAGATTGTGACAATTTGTAACCAGCCCACACTCAGTTTTTACGATTTTATGGCTTGTTTTCTTTATTGGAACTCTGAGCAGCTACAATGAGATATGATAGACAAACACTGCTATACCACCTAGAATACACTGGTAACGTCCTTCTAAGGACCAAGTTCCTAATTCAAATCTTTGTTAAAACCAGATACAGATCCAGCTCCAGGTCTGAGCATACGAGGGTAATGAAAAGTAAAAAAACTGGTGAGAATGCAGCAGCATCCATTCTACCCTGCACTGCCATCTATTTTAGTGGCAAATGTACAGTAGCTGGATAAGGTGAAAAATGAACTGGACTACTGGATTAATTCTCAGCAAGAGATGAGGGATTATTGTGCTTTAGCCTATACCGAAACTTTGCTGAACCTAAAAATTGATTAACAACCCATTGCGTATGGACACTAAGAACCTTGCTGAGTCTTTTTCAGCAAATATCGAGTACCTCATGATTTATTGCTGGCCTTTCTACCCACCAAAGGAATTCTCGCCTTCACTTACTGCTTTGACTAAGGAAGTGGGAATTTAATTGCACTATTTGCACATTGCCGATAAGACGCATTCAATTAACTCTTGAATAAAAAAGGAATGCGCAACTGATGTCGCGTTTAGATGTTTATAGCCGTGCATACATCTTACTTATAATAACCATGTTAAAACCTATGGTTTGTTAATTAACACACACTCCAGGAATATTAAAAAGGGAAGTAAAGAGTGCAGACCTTACCGCAAAATTCGTGGGGTAACTTGTCGGATTTAAGGTAGTCTGGGCAAAATGTAAGTAAGCGCATATGAAGTCCATTTAAACTGTGGTGCCTTAAATCCGACACTTTAGCCCGATAAGCCAGTAACCCCGTTTTGTAGTACAGGCCACGGATTTTGCGGTAAGGTCCGCACTCTTTTCTCCCCTTTTTAATAGTTCAAGTAGTGATCCAATAAAAAATGCAAAAAAGAGAATCAAAATAGATGTTGGGGCCAATAAAATGTGTGCATTTCTAAAATAAACTAATCATTTTATAGCCACTGTGTCATATCTGTCCATATATTTGAAGAATTTTAATTTGCATATTTCATACGCAAAGTCATCTGCTGTGAACTAAGAAAAGAAAGAACTTTAGGAGGAGCCCAGAGTACCTTAAGGAATCGTGTGCACACAGGAAGTACTGTGTTAATCAAAAGAACAGTGTTAATGCTGTGTTGGAGGATTCATTCTCTTTCTCACAGCTATTCATCTTTAACTGAACAAGATGTTACAGCCATCACAGTAACCATCTGGGAAAATGAGTCATTATACCTCTTTAAAATTAATAGATAATCATGCAGACAGAATTTTATATTGGTTTTCACCAATATAACGAACATAAAAATATGCACTGCACCAAAAATGCCAGTCTACAGTAATCCATGCATTAGCAGAAGAAGATGCAACACACAGTAACAGCTTTATCCCTGCAAGAGAGATGGAACCGAATGCAACCACAGTAAAATGTCTTCCAGAAGTCTTATCAACCTAATTTTAATCATTGAGGTTAATAGATATGGCATATGAAGTTCCATGCCTTGTGTGGAACAGGTGAGTTCAACACAGTGAATTCATAGGTAGGATTTAACTTGGAACTGCATGGATTGATTTAAAAGTTTGGCTGTATACATATATGGTTTCTAAAAGTTATTTATATTCAAATACCATAAACAGACATATATGCATTGTGAATATTTATGCATGTGACTGTAGATAAGTGAATGACATGGATGTACCCTGATAGGCACTATACTTCCCGGGACAGGCTGTGGATATGAGGTGACCCCAATTTGGTAATCAGTTACTGGCATTTCCTTGCAATTCTATTTGACTGCTTCTGTAATATAGTATCCCTCGCAGTTCAGCAAAAGATTGATATTGATATAACCTAAGTATTGGGGCAGTGTGTGGCTCTATGCCTGAGATTGGAAGGTGACAGTGGTGCCACTGTTGGGCCATTGAACAAGGCCTCTAACCCCAGTCACTTCAGGTACTATCTGACCTGCTCTCTGACCCTCGCTTGTACATTGCTGTGGACAAAAAGTGTCTGGTAAATAAAGGTAATGCTGTGTGTCAGAGCAATGATGGAACAAAAAAACCTTTTTAGAGAAAGAATGAAATTTGCCACACTTACCCTGCTGTCTGTGAAATTCAGTAAATCCTTCGTCTCTAAAATAGTCTGTAGAAGCTTTGGTATTACTGCCTAGTATGTACTGGAACATTCTATTCCTTGGACCATTTATTGTAAATACTGTAATTCTATGGGTACAAAGGTATAAATTAAACAGAGATGAAGTAGAAATGTGTTCTTTTTCTTTTAGTTTCTGTCTTTGGTGTTTTGTTTGCTTATAGGGCAGGAAAAATTACTGAAGAAAACTGAAAGCAATTATTATGCTGGCCTGGCATGAGGTACTCTGAACATTGCTTTTTCTGTTAATGAGTTCTTCCGCTGCCATACTCCCTGTCGGCTACCAGGACTTAGTCATGGAGTGCTTGTAAACACAGACGAGCTGTGCAGGGCTAGACCCAGGTGCAGAGTAAGCCGTGGAAGAAGGAGCCAAGAGCAGACATGAAGAAGGGGCTAAACTAGGAGGAGATTCAAATTCTGGAAGTGTGAGACAACAATACTACCCATTAAGCCAACATACCACCCCCTAATTTGATAATACTCTGTTTAAAAGATATGTTTTTTGCTGGTTTAGTTACTTCATTAGTAGTATACTTTCGTTAAAAATATTAATAACCAAATACAAGGTTAACACACACAGCATTTACAAAATGCTTCCACTGTTCTTATTTCTTTTCCATATACATACGTTGAAGAACATTTTATACTTTACACTTCTGCCTGAAAATGAAGAATTTTTGCATACAAATGCATCACATTCATGCGCCTATATTAGTGAGAGACATAGGAGATAACATTTCTTTTAAAAGGTGACCTTTTTCAAAAAGTTTGAAAATCTGAAGGTCACACTGTTACGCAGTCATTGAATATTAGCGTAATAAGCTTTATTTTGTAAGTACCTTTCATATGATAAATGAATGCATGATATATGAAGTACCTTTACTTACACTGTCGGCCTGGTAATGGAATAGCACAGACAAACACTACTATCCTACCAGGGGAATTGATAAGTTGTTACTGAACCAGAAAATGCAGAGAACCCCATTACCACATTGCTGAATATGTTTATAATAAACTGGGTGAGCATGAAGGTTAGTAAAGTAGACATTTTCGAAGGTAAATGCAAAGATAAACACTTTTATTGTGATTTTTGCACCCAAGCTGTAAAACTGAGCTGTAGTCTGAGAAGCTCAGGAAGTGCGAATACATTGCAATGCATAGATATCCATTAACATAAACTAGCTGTTATGGGAAATGCTCACAACACATTTAAACAGAGGTGGAGATTTCAGGCCCAGAGAGTACAAATCCAGAATAAGGTTTTGTTTCAACCACAAATCAATAACTACAATATATTCCAAACTCAGACGAATTACACTGGGAAAGAGGAGCAATTCTCTAAAATCAAAGCTCACTGAAAGTGATAGACGCTTAACAGGAAAGTTGCTTTACACCATAAATGTACAGTTCCAGAAATTACCACAGAAATCATTCAGCTGAATTTGGCAGAGATGGAAAGTTCGGGTTCAGAAAGTACAAATCCAGAACAAGATTTCATTTCAACCAACTACTCTGTGACTATGACTCTTTATGCTCAACTGCTTGGTTGTAACAAAATCTTTTTTATATTCTCTAGACCTGAAATCTCCACCTCTGCATTTGAGAGTTCACACACATTTCAGAATACCACATACCAAACCAGAAATAAATTGCAGTATGTTGTCTGTAAGAGAGACTCAGTTCTACATTTAAGGAATGTTTTAATTGATAAAATTGATAAAATGATGATTTTATTTTCTTTACATTATATATTTCTGTACATTGGCAAACAAAAAATTATTCCAAATGCCTGGACCTGTATTTCACATACCTGTCCTTCGGTCTGTGTCAGCTATGGAGGATGAACTGACAATATATATTTTTTAAATAGCACATTGTTCTGAGAATTTCACTACTTACAGTAGCTAGCAGCATCTAAATTCACAATCCAAAAGGAATTTACATTAAAAAGATATACAGCGGTGCAATTGTATAATTACAATAGCACCGTTTTTCCCATTTGAGGAATGGCAGAAATTTGTGCGTCACTTGGAACGTTGAGGTGACAGGATTTAATCATATAAAAGGGATTGATGCGAGTGAAGTGCACCTGTCACGTCTAAAACGGAGGATCTGGCTGTACAGAGTGTGTAATGGTCTATTTTCTGCTCTCATGTTAGTTGCCTAGGAGATCCATGACTGAATCCCCACAGAGGCTGGAACTGACCTTACAGAGGCAGGCAAAGCAAATTCACTGACATCTGCGTGATGTTTCCAGTTTATTGCATTCCTTGGTCCCATTTTATTGCACGCCATGTTGATTTTGTATTTCTGTAAGCTCCCCTTTCCATGAAACAGTTTCTCACCTTTAAATGAAAGCCAGAATGAAAGCCAGACTGGATTTAAATATATTATGAACATCAAAGTGTGTTTATAGTTCGAAGGTATCTATTTTTATATGCATCGTTTCCAACAGGGATACTTTCTTAGAAATGTGGTGTTAGGCGATTGTGTCCTTGTGCAAACATCATACAGTATACTTACAGAAACCTAGATGGTATAGCCCACTACATACCTAAGCTATATGATATAGACTAAATTGTTTAAAGTACAGTATAGTAAATACAGATAAACCAATAACATAATTTATTATTATGTATGTACCGTACATAATTATATGTGTTATTCTTTTATATGACTGGCAGCAGAGTAGGTTTGTTTACACCAGCATCACCACAAATGCGTGAGTATTGTGTTACGATGGCTAAGACATGGCTAGGCGATAGGAGTTTTTCAGCTCCATTACAATATAATCTTCTAGGACCACCGTCGTATATGCAGTCCGTCATTGACCATGACGCTGTTATGCAAGCATGACTATCGTGTATGGAGCCATATACAGTAGTTGCCTACATCCTCAGTTCATGTCATGTATCAAAGAATTCTATGGAGGACCAGTTCACTGGTGGGTGACAAAACAATGATTATCCGACCTTTAGCCAAGTATTCTCTGCTCACCCCTTAACCTCCAGTAAGCAGTGTGTTACTATGATCTTTCCATCATTGTTGAAGTGCAGAGGACCCTGCCCAGGCCACCTCCTGGAAAAGGTCAGAATAAATTATTGGCACCAGAAGGAGTTTCACCCACTTGCGCCAGGACCACCAGCTGCCATAGAGTGGTGGGTGTTCACTGTAGGTGACACTAATGTTTTTGGCATTGATTCCTGTTGCAGAATTTCTGGAATGCATGACTGGAGGTCTTGATGCTGGTCCAGTCCCACCCCAGTTGTAGGGGTACTAGTAGGTTGGGAACAATCTTGACCATGACAGGTTATTCCCTCCCTAGATCCACAATGCACACTGTGGTGGCTGAGATGGTTCTCAAGTCTCCACACGCACAGGTAAGGGACAGAGAGCATGTTGTAGGAACCCCCAGAAGGTAGGAGGACCAGGCTAGTGATACCGTTTCTGGAATCCAGCATAGCCAACACCAGATGACCTTGGACGCACTCCATGCAGGAAACTAGGTGAATAGATTTGTGATGGTAGATGCTACAGTATGCTAGCCAGTTTTCAGGGCTGGACCACACCCCAAGACAGTGGGCATGGGCTTATCCCAAAGGAGAAAAGTTGTTCCAGGACCCTCAAAGCTCCTCCTCAAGGGACTCAGTTGGGCTGCAGGCTCAGGCCCAGAGTCTTCTGGGAAGGGTGACAGCCAGTTTGTCAATTCCATTATCTTTTAAGAGCTTGAGGGCAGTGATGGCTCAGGCACTGGCATTGCTCACCTCGATGGAGATTGTTAAATCTGCTGGCACTTGTGTTGTGAACACTGGGTGGGTTGTATGAGCTGGCAGATTTAGGTGTGGCCGGCATCTCTTCAGCTATTGGCTGGGGAGTGGTAGGCAGCCTGTTCATCCATCATCACTTATGGAGCCAGGATGTGAGCCCCATCCTGCAGTCTGCCTAAACACGGTGAGGTATGCCTCAGGGTCATCCGCAGCCGTGAGCTCAATCAGCAAAAAGTCAGTCGCAGATCGAGATACCTGATTTATTCATTTTCCAGAGTAGTAATATATTGAAGATGCAGAGAAATTGCATCAAGTCTGATCTCCTATTCCCTCTAACACCTGCAGAAACTTTTACAGGATGTTGACACTCTGGGCCACCCTCTAGTCCCAGTTCACAAGCGAGGTCGCACATGCCAGCGTCAGTGTCATCTTCTACCAGCATTCTCTACCAGTGTAGTGGGGAAGGAGGCAAGGGAAACAAGAATTACAGAATAAAGGGAAAATATACACAGGTTGTGGCAGCAAAGGGGCTGTGGTTGTCCATTCAAGGGAAAACACCTCTTCTCCCAAACAGGCGGGCATTGTTAGTGCAGGGCAGATGGGTTGGTCCAGAAGCGGCAGTCCCCTCAGGGAAGTCATCTTTCAAGCTGTCTAATTTGGAGGGCAGAGAGAGCATAAGCAACAGGCTTAACCTTCTTCTTGACCTTCTTCCTAGCGCAGGCTTTAAGCTGGACTGGGGAAGGCAGTCCCACCCCTCTGGTTGAGACAATTAGCAGCTGCCAGCCACATTTAGCAATCCTCAGAGCCAGCCGTGAGGAAATCATGTTCACCTTCTGACTGCATGGTGCTGTTGCTGTTGTGTGGTGTATTCCCAAAGCACTATTTTGTCACAATGGCTAGAAATACCACAGTAAGCACAAAACCTGTAAAGGAACCAGCAGACATGTCAGCCGAAAATAAATAAATAAATAAATAGCGATAGAATGGCATACAGGAAAATAGAGGCAGGGATTAAAGTCTGTGAAAATTGGTGGAATTAAAATCTTCCTCGGTTAAAAATTCTAATTAGATAAAAACATCCTTGGTTACTAGTCAGGGGTTCTGATTGTAGAGAAACAAAAATAAAGCACTTACTATCTCAAGAAATTACTATAATAGTCTATAGATCAAAACGCCGTTCTTCCTGATATTGCTAAGATAAATGACCTATTTCTGTTGATTTCTATACTTTTTTTAAAATCAGCAACATAAGACATCACTAATTCATTAAAGTTCAAAAGCAGAGGCGCCTTATGGCCCTAGCTTGGGAGGAAGAAAGCTCATAATAATCTTTTGCTAGAAAAATATATAACTGACAAAAAATAAATGGGAATAGCAGAAATCTGCATAGGTTAATTATATCATGGATAGTACATATGCGGAATTACTGCACACTTTCACTTTTAACACTATGGAGATACAGTATCAGTTCCTGAGTGGTGTTGTTGCTTATTGCTTGTCACTGTTATTTCACACATTCCCAGCACATTTTATGTAGATTTCACATATTCCCTTGGGGTTGTGCAGTTTTCCTGGTATGCTTCTGTAGAAATTTATATTAAATATGGTTGAAGTATGAAATGCATGTGATATTTGTTGTGGAGGGAGTGTGATCAATGGAGTAGGTTTGGTTTAGGACTGGTGGGGAGCAAATCAGCCCCTGAACGCCCCCCCCCCCCCTCCCCAAACATACTCAATATTGGTATAGGGATGTGTCCCTACCATCCATACCCAAATTTACACCCTTGCCTGTGAGGCACTAATATTCCATCCAGGATGTTCCCCTGCCTGGTGCTCTCTGCTTCCTGGGGTAACCTTCAGGCTCATCACCACCCAAGACAGATGGAGTCTAATTTCAGGTGAATTTCTTTTAGTCTAGGACGGATTGTTCAGTGGGTAAGCCTACAGTCACATGCTATCAGGCTCCAACTCCACCACCAGCTCTGCATATGCTGAGTTTTAATGTTTTATCTGTATCTGCACTGGCTCCCCCCAGGTAATCAGTTATCCTACAATCAAAAAACCGTTAGGATAATTATCATCCTTAAATTGGCCTTAGTGTGTGTTGTATGCCCTATGATGGACTGGCATCTGTTCTGGACATTGAAAGAAATCTTTGAATATTACTTTTTTAAAATTAACGTGGAAAATACTTATTCATTTTACATTGTAAGTATAATTCAGGGTGATAGTCTAGATTTCCTTCTTGTGAGACTCCATGTATTGGCCATACTGATTTTTTCCCTTTTTAGAGTCTGCCTCTAGTTAACCCAGTGCCGCCCCTGGCCAAATTGGGGCCCTACGCAGAATTTTATTTGCCCCCCCCATTACAAAATGACTGTATCACAAAAAGCAATTTAAGTTTAGAACTTTGCGGTGTCAGATTACTCGTCTCTTTCTTTCTCTCTCCTGCCTTGGGCTGACTTGGTGCTCTACGCGCGCCTCACAGCAGCGATGCGCATCCTTTGCGCATTTGCAGAGAATGCGTCCCCTTGCGGAAAATGGGCCCCCCCATGGATCGTGGGGCCCTACGCACAGCGCGTGTTCTGCGTGTAGGGAGGGGCGGCACTGAGTTAACCAGTCATATGTATAATAACACAGACTATTGAAGTTGTTCATCCATGTGGCCCTGACAGCGAATAGCCCATGACGATATGTGACCTTCCCCATTAGCCTCAACCTTCTCTGCTATAGACTCCATAGCCTAGTACCCTAATTTCTCATCAACCAGGCACCCCTACCTACTTTGTTCCACCAAACCTTGTGGCAGCTATAGAGTCACTGACATATATATGCAGTAATGTGATGGAATTAGATATCAGACCATTTCTGTATATCGTACGATGTCGTCTGAAAAACCAGCTGCCACAAACACCGTGCAAGTGTTGTTATTACAAGAAAACCAAATATAAATATGAAAAATCTATGGAATGCTTATTACACAAACCAATATGAACATCCCATCCAGGGTGTGCCTCAGCCTTTGGCCCCATGTTTCCTGGGATAAGGAGTTGGAAGATGGATGGATGTTTGTCAAATTGACAGTACAGGGATATAAAGAACAAAAATTAGTTGTTTTGAAGAAATTAGGCATTTAATGTATGAAAAATGATGCTTTCTTTGAAGATGCATCAGTGACAAGTGCCTGTATGCAAATAGTCACATTTTATCTGGACATGAGCCCAAGTACAAATACAAGTCCTAAGATCCATAAAAAAGTATGTACACGTTGGTGTTACGTGGGTCGCACAATTATATCATGTAATACTTAATTTTTTCATGTACGTATTACATAAGGTGACTAGTTTTTATCACCACAGTGCCCTCTAGTGTTCGTATGTGATGTCACGCATTTGTGATCTGAGAGTCCATAAATTTGTAAATTTGATCATTTTCCTCTTCTTCCGGTTTGCATATTTGCATTTTTGATAATTTTTCTGTAGAAATACATAGTTTTCTACTGAACACCTCAATCACACAAAATAACAACGCATCACACATTTTATTTTTTCGCTGTTTTCACATTATCGCCTCAGGATTACAGTTGCTTATTGCCAAAAAATTCAAAAAATGAAAGGCTTTTTTTTTTTTTTGTTTTTACCTATGTTTTCACAGGGATGGTTGTAGATGCTTCGATATTGTGAAAAAGACATATTGCTGTTTTTTTCCACCTAGGTCATTTACTGATTCTGCCAGTTAATGGCAAAACTAGCACTACAATCCATTCTGTGGCTAATTTCATGTAACACCAATAAAAACTGCCACCTCCTGTTTCTATTTTTGAGAAATCTTTTCTCATAATGACCTACTTAGGCATAGCACAGGTTGAATGTAATCTCACCATCTCTCTGGAAAAAAAAGTTTTTCGTGTTTGCATGATGAATTGTGGCTCTTCTCAGTAGTCAAGGTGATTCAATAACAATACAGCTTTCAATATACCCATAAATGTTGTATTTATAATGATAAAACAAGTTATGCATTAAATTAAGTTGAGTTACTCAAATCTTCTAAAGAAATGATAGTATGTAGAATCAGAATTCCATTTTCTGAAATATTTTTTTTTACATAGTGCAAATGATTCATCCCTTTAGTGGTGCTGAAGTTTGTTTTAAAGAGTCATGCATCTTCATGAAGACTGACGTTTTATGCATATATGTAATTCCCTAGAAAAATGGATGTTTGAGTGAATTTGTGCTTATAGCAGGGGTACATTAACCAAAATGTCAACATAAAATTAACCTTCAACAGCATAATTTTGAAGTAGAAAAGCATACTGGTTAGGGATTCAAATACTGCCTTGTGATGTACAAGATTCCTCCAGATAGTCTAATCAGGCTACAGTCCTAAGTCATGATATTTGGCTAATTGCGGTCTCTAAATTGTATGTAGCGTGCGTGATTGTGCAGGTGTGCTCTGTCATAGATTGGTGTCCCGTCCAGAGTGTATCTCTGCCTTGTGGCCTGTTTTGCCTGGGACTGGCTCTAGGCCCCATGACCCAATCAAAGATAAGTAGTACAAACCCTGTTTCCAAAAATGTTAGGAGGCTGTGTATAATGTAAATAAAAGTAGAATGGCTTACAAATCATATAAAGCCATATTTAATTGAAAATGGAATAAAGACAGCATATGAAATGTTGAAACTGAGAAACTTTGTTTTATGACAAATAAATGCTGAATTTGAATTTGATGCCAGCATCATATTTCAAAAAAGCTGGGGCTCGGGCATGTTTACCACTGTGTTGCATCACCTCTTTTAACAACATTCTGTAAATGTTTAGGAACTGAGGAGACAAGATGCTGGAGTTTTGAAAGTGAAATAATGTCCCATTCTTGCCTGATATAGGATTTTGACTGTTCAAGCTTTGTTGTATTTTTCATTTCATGATGTGCTGAATATTTTCAGTGGGTGACAGGTCTGGACTGCAGGCAAGAGAGTCTAGCATCTGGACTATTCTGTTATGGAGCTGTGCTGATGTAATACACACAGAATGCAGTTTGGTATTGTCTTGCTGAGATATACAAGGTCTTCTCTGAAAATTACATTGTATGGATGGCAGCATATGTTGCTCCAAAACCTGTATTTATCATTCAGAAAATGGTGCCTTCCCATTTGTGCAAGCTACCCAAGCCATGGGTACTAATACACCACCATACCATTACAGATGCCGGCTTTTGAACTCTCCGCTGATAACACACTGGATGGTACCTCTCATCTTTAGCCTGCGGGACACAACATCCATTATTTCCAAAAAGAATTTGAAATTCTGATTTGTCAGACCACAGGACAGTTTTTCATTTTGCCTCAGTCTATCTTAAATGAGCTCAAGCCAGGGGAGTTTTTACCTATTGAAAACATCAGGGGTTAACTCAAGTTTACCTGTGGCTTAACTTTTTCTGTTTCTGGACCATGTATAGATATCATTTCTTCTTGGCATGGTAGAGTTTCATCCTACATTTCTGCATGTAGCAACAAACTGTGTTCTCAGACAATGGATTTTGGAAGTGTTCCTGAGCTCATGCAGTGATTTCCAGTACAAAATCATGTCTGTTTTTAATGCAGTGCCACCTGAGGACCCGAAGATCATGGCTATCCTATATTGGTTTTTGGCCTTGTACCTCACATAGAGATATTTCTCTGGATTCACTGAATCTTTTAATGGTATTATGTACCGTAGATGATGAAAATCCCGAATTTTTTGAAATATTACATGGAGGAACGTTATTCTTCAATTGTTGCACTATTTGCCCACACAGTCTTTCACAGAGAGGTGAATCTCTCCCCATCATCACTGCACAGAGACCCTCCCTCTCTGGGGGGCTCTTTTTATACCCAATCATCTTACTGACCTGTTGCCAATTAACCTAATTGGTTGTGAGATATTCAACCAAGTGCTTTGTTTTAGTATTACACGATTTTTCTGGTCTTTTGTTGCCACTGTCCCAACTTTTCTGAACCGCGTTTTTGGCATCAAATTCAAATTAAGCATATATTTGACATAACAATAATTTCTCAGTTTCAACACTTGATATGGCATCTTTGTACTATTTTCAGTTAAATATGGGTGTATATCATTCTGTTTTTATTAGCATTTTTTGGAAATGGGGTTGTAGTTAGATTTATGTGTGTACTTATGCCTGTCTGTATATTTCATAGAGTATATTATATGTATTGATTATCCTACAGAGCCAAGACCAAAAAAAAAACTGAGTAGAAGTGATGCTGCTGTGATGTTCAACATAACGCACATTTATTTTACATCGACTGCAGTTCCATTCACTTTATTTAGCAAAACTTTAGCTTTGGTATTCGAGAATTGTAAACTAATTGGGCCATTTTGCTGTTTAATCATTTCACAAGTGTATCTGTGTCTTGATTTTGATTACATAAAATATTAGTTTTTATTTCACAACCCAGTGTGGAGGAGTTGGTGTGGTGGCACAGTGGTTAGCCTTGTTAGCTCACACCTCTGGGACTTGGGTTCAAGTCTCCACCATAGCTCCATGGGTGTGAAGTTTGCCTCTTCTCCCCATGTTATTGTACACTGTTCTCTGGTTTCCCACCACATTCCAAAAACATGTTGAAGCTGATTGAAGTGACGGAATTGCATTTAGGTGTGAATGATGTGGGAGTGAGCCCTGCGATAGGTTAGCGCAGGGGTGTCAAACTGCAGTCCCGGAAGGCCGGAGCCCTGTGTAGCTTAGTTCTTTCCCTGTTCCACCACAAATGATTCAGCTCAACAGCTATGTGGTAATTAGCACGAGAAGTTGAATCAGGTGTGTTAAAGGAGGGGAAACCCAAAAATGTGCAGGGCTCTGGCCCCCCAGGACTGGAGTCTGACACCTGTGGGTTAGCGCCCTGTCCTGGCTTGTTCCCTGCCTGTAACCATAGTCTCTGGACCCCCTGTGACCATGAATAGAAAACTGGATACAAAAAACAAAACATTTGTATACAACACTATGTTATACATGCTTCTGATTTTGGTAGGGATTTTCCCTCACACTTATTACCAACGAAATCCTCTTGTAATGAAAATGTATGCTTTAGCTGGGCAGAAGCTGTGTAGAGGATCTATGGTGCCGCTGTACACATTAACCAGTCTCAACAGTACTGCCAATGTCCCTCTTTCCTTCTGAAGTCATTTGGTTAAGTGGCAATGGGCTGCAATATACACAGGGGGGCTTTATACTACAGTATAGCCCCCATCTGCATAAATATGTTTTAGCAGCTAATTTTGGAAAGTAACATTATCACTGCCAGTACTCACTGTGTTACTTTATCTCGACAAAATTCAACTGTGGAACCTTGGCTGTGCCATTAAGATGGTTTATCAAACCTAGCAATTCTTTGAATGTCACTGACAGCATTTAAAGAGCAATGACATTAAATTCAGCTGGATAGCATATAAGAAATGTGAATATCCCAAATACACAATATTTCAAACAGATGTTGCTTATTCCCAGTACCATTGTAGATACTTTGTGTAACTTTTTTGAGTATGAGCTAATATTGGTTATTTTCAAAGCATACTGAAGTGTAATCAAACATATAATGTTGACTGTATTCTTAACTTAGGAGCTTACTATGGTTACTATGGTTACTTTTTCAATGTCATGATTTTAATGACTGAATGAATAGTTAAACATCCATTGCTCATCTAGATCACAGTTAAAGTGAATATTTAAACATGACTTTAAGATCTTTATGTTTGACAGTCGTTAGCCTTCCATAATGCTTTTTTCCCTCTATAGAAATGACCTCAGCTGTGCACATTGAGCTATTTCAGGTCCCCAGATGTGCAGAAAAGATAAAAGACAATCTGAAGGTCAGTCAGACTGGGGCACTAAAGCTTCATTTGCCTCTATATCCTTTATATTTTTGCTCATTCTAATATAAAATATATTGTATTTTATAGAGGATATATGTAACAAATATATCTATTAAAATTTCACATCAGTATGTTAAGACTCAGATAATTATAGCAATTAAAATGAAATATAAATTTTCAGAGCTTTGTTACAAGGGCGTTCCAAACACACATGCAGAAAGCCACCAAAGCTCTTCATGAACCTCCACATGATGAATACAAACTTGCAGTCCCGGGTCACAAACATGCCGTCATCTCACTCAACAGAACCCATCAGTAAAGCGCCGCCAGCACAGGTGGAACTTAAGAATTTTCGAAAAATCATTTACATTTACTGAGTTGGTAGACTTTAAAACTTCAATTACTAAAATTGGTTGTGTTATATTATGTAACAAAGTACCAGTGTTCATTGATATGCCATGACCACTATTGCTTAATACTAAGAAGACAGAGCACAGCTAAAATGATACAAGCTAACCAGCTTAGTGTTAGTTTAACAATATTGTGGGAGTTCCATGTATATTTAGGGGAGTAGGGGGTTTAGGACTGATTTGGTTCCTACCAAACTTACACCTTACACATTGGCTGACATATTGTTTCATAGATTACCAGACGTGCCACTCCCATGAGTAATGTTATGTTGCATATTTATCAAATCTGATTAATAACATAACAAGCAAACCAATTAACCCCTGCATTAATAGAAAAACATTTTTTTTGTCTTTTATGGACCAATAAATATGTAATAAGTGTGGTTTTAATTACGGCTAATTTTACCAAGGACAGAATTATGAGTACAATGTCAGGTGACCATATAGAATAAAGAGAATTAGTATCATTATTCGTGTATGTAAAACATTAAGCTAGCTAATAAATACAACTCCCTTGCCCATGGTTTTATTTCAGTTATTTTTCTAACAACTCTGTCTCTGTTCTGCCTTAATAATAAGAATGTGCAAAGGCACTACATTACGAATTTCAGGTGTGATGTGGAGATTTCAGTTATTACTTTGGAACGCATTACTAGATGTGTCCAATAGAACCTCTCCAAAAACACTGGAAACATGAGCATTAAGAATACTCTCTCTAAGTTTTATCTGCAGGTGACATTTTAAGAATCAAGTATTCAAGATGATTGAAGAGGTCCCTTAAAATTCCATTGTAATTTCAATTTTTAAGTTAGTTTTCAATTTTTCGTCATGCACTATTTTTACACAATGATTTCATTTTCCAAGGAATATACCTACTGGGATGCCAGATATTTTCTTTACTGTGCATTTATTTAACTGAAAACCTGATTTTGATTTAAAGGCATATTTTTGGCATTGCGTTATCTGCGCATCTGCGTTCATGAAAAAGCCATCTGGTGTTGGCACTTTTGTATGCGCCTTGAAACACCCCCTAAATTTCATTGGCCTTTGCCTAGCAACAACATTTCAATCTACTTAAATATGATATGAGCAAATGATTGTTGGTCCTTGCTCCACCCTTGACATTGACTGCTATCGCAATGTAAAAAAGATGGTGTATATATATATATATATATATATATATATATATGTGTGTGTGTGTGTGTGTGTGAAACCATCTGAGACCACAAAAATAAACTAAATTGAAGTGAACTGAATTATTCAGAAGAAAATTGGCCACTCTAGCACCTATCAACACTGAAATATAACAAAACCAAAAACCTAGCGTTAAACAAATAGATGTTCTGATGCAAAACATTTGAAAAGGTTTCTTGTTTCACATTCTGCTATAATGCATTGAAAGAGGAATGGGTTGTATTTTTTGAAAAACAAAACATCGCCACATTGGCATTTTGATTCAATAGTGGGCCATAATAAATTTAAATCTCTGTGGTCTCTGACTGGACCACATGTGTCGGATTAGCGATTTGAGCATAGTACGAGTGAATGAGGTAACTGTTTCTAAAATTGGTTCCTTTTATTGGTTTATCGGTGTAGTTTGTCGAGCTGCACCATTTTTGTAGGTTTTACAGAGGCGCATTAATATATTTTTCCCCTCATTTTTTAAAATAACTAGAACAGAGGGAAATATCCTGTTTATATTATTCAAAAATCAATCATTTTCTGTCAGACACATGCCCATCCAGTGTGCACTAATCCGTGTAGCATCATTATCAAACGACCCCCTCCCCCCGCTTGTTCCCTCGCATGGGTACTTCCAGCTCGTGGTAAAGCACCCAGCCACGATACTGCCTTTCTGCTCTCGTTGTCTTTCTTTTTGCATTCACAGTCACGTTGCATTGTAAGGATTGGCTCAGGTTCTGGGTGGAGCAATAGGAAGAAATCCAGCAAGAATCTAACGTGGTCTCCCTACAAACTGATGGCTCCCATATTGGTGATGCTAGCTCACAGCATCTTCTTCCTAGCTAGTGTGCAGTGGGTGACACAGAACGCGCAAGCTTTTCTCCTTGCTCCCACTATAACCTTTGGAGGGATCCTTTCCTTTTTCGCTCCCTGTTAGTCACTTACCTTCAGAAGGATTTTGCTAGCTTTTCATAATGGCTCATGCAGCTTCCCAGCTAAAGAAGAATAGGGATATAGATATCAATGCAGCGGAGGATGAAAAGGAGAAGAAGAGGAAAAGCAGGAAACAATCGCGGGATCAAAAGAAAAAGGTATACAGGTTCCTGTTTTATCCCCACACTGACACCTGCATGCACGCACTGTGGGTCTTTCAAAGGACACAATATCAAAGCTGCAAACTCCTCTCACATACATTAGCAATTGTCGTTGTTTTATACCAACTTTTCACCAATTCCATGTGTAATACAGGAATTACCTGCTTAACCGTGAGCAATGTGAGCAGAATTGGTGCATCAGCACAGCTAGGCTTTACAGTTCACATCAACGATTATTCCATGCTCTTATTTATATTTAAAGCATGTGCTTCACAAACAAAGCATTTGGCAGGGGACACGGATTTTATTGTGCAATAATGCGTGTGCGTTTGGAAAGCAATGTATATGCAATATGCATGCTGTACTGATTAAGATGCTAATACCTACATCTCGCTTTTCTTTTTCGTATATGGCAATAAATCTTTGAATTATTACTCAATATGTCTGAAGACCAATGTCAAGTATATTTTATCTTCAATATAAGATAGTGGTTTACCTTTAGTAATAGACAAGGTTAAGACTGCCGGTGTCCTTGCTTTGACCACAGAACATAGGCAGTGCCTTGTTGATTTAGATCTAATTATTTTGCAGAAATACCCTACTCACTGACATTCAGAATAAGATACAGACCTAGTATTTTATTATGTAAGTGATTGTGTTCCATTATTAATTTTAATCTTTGTAATGGCTGTTCTTCTATGAGAAATTATGTTAAATACTTTCATAGTTCACATGCTAGGTTTTGTGCATTTAATTAGATTTGAAAATGTGCAGTTCACATGGATGTTTTTGCCCTGTGCTTATGCTAAGTTAGTGTTCCGATTTGCCCAGTAACCTGAGTGCATCTGAATGATGAATCGAACGTTACTTTCTCTAAAAAAAGAAACGAAGGCCACCTTTACCAGATACCATTGCACCTGATGAGTTTGACTGTTCTTGCTTTTTTTTTTCCGTTTTACTCTTATAGTACTCATTTGCAAACCTGAATTGTGTCGTATTAGGTATCCTAAGCTGAATGGTGTCTGGAGTCCTCCACTCAGCTCACCTCAGTAGCGAAGGGTTTGGAATGTCATTTGACAGCTGCGACGGAATGTGTCTTGGCACACACTCAATAATGAGCAGTAAACACTGAAGCCCAAAGGCAGCAAAAATAGGAGGAGAACAAGATCAGATTTTTGTTTAATGATCTGGAACGATTTCTAACAAGCATAAACAAATACCTCTTAGATTTTTTTAATAACTATTATGGAACCCCAATTTTGTATAGCAATGTAGGAATTATATAAATTTACCATTTATGCATATTTTTGGTAGATTTATCCCTCCACTGTAATGAACTGGTTTCCCATTACGTGTTCTCATACCTTGACTCATACCCTGTGCTTCTTGGGATAGGGTCCAGGAACATGGCACATGGCTACTCATTGATAAGCAGTTATGGAAGACGGATCGATGTGCTGCTTCCAAGAAAAAACACAATTAGACTGGCAGCGGTTTGATAGATGAAGAATCTCTGAGTTTATATATATATATTTATACACACACACACACACACACACTGGTTTAGCCGAGTGAAAACAGGGTGGCTGCAAAGCCATGAGATGTCATATGCTGGGTGACATTAGTTCAGCTTCCTTCCAAATTAATACAAAAAAATAAGAGTTGAAATAGTGGCTCCGCAGGCAGCATTCACCCAGCCTGCTCGCAGCCTTGCACGCCTGAAATATATATAGCACTGCATAGATTTGTGTATTCTCCCCAAGTATTGGTAACTTCCTAAAATTCAGACTTTCTTCTCACAGTCCACAGAGGAACTTTATTCCATTAGGGCCCAGCATAAGGTTGTGGTGCAGGTTACAGTAACTATAAATGGTTAATTATTGAAAATGGATGCAAAAATATATATGTATTTAATTTCTCCATTGTGTTTTAATGAATTTGAAGCGTTTCTTTGAAAACACGGCTCTTTGCTCTATGGACTCGTATTCTCACTACAATGTTGTAACATATGACAATGAATGATCCGGGTCAGCCTAAAAGCAGATAATTTTGACCATACAGTAAGTGAGAGTACATTGATGAAACGTTTTACTCTACATCTAATGAAGATTGCTGGCATATACAAGTTCCAATTTTGTGTACGTTTGTTGCTGTTACTCTGCATTCTGCTGGCATTATGTATTCTGGATGATGAATAGAGTGAGTGTGCTGAATTATTGCTCTTTTAAGTCCTATGATTGCACTGTAACAAAGTTCACTATGCTGTTTGCTGTAATTAATGGCTCATGTAGTGTATGCTGGAATGCAATGGCCTCTGTTCACTCTCTGTTTTTCTTGGTTGTAACATTTCGCTTGACATTCTTCCAATATGCCAATTTTACCCCAAATTGCATTGGGAGGTTTGTACCTGTGTGCCTTAGATTTCTAGCCTGAGGTGCTAGAAATTTGTAGAATAATTAGAGTATAGAGGATAGATAAGGTATATTTGCATACTTTATTATTCATATGAGTGTGTTACCTGATTATATTGATTAATCTGTTGTTTAAGGACTGTGTGCAAGCATATTAAACAGCGGCAAGCACGTAGTAGGGTGTGCCACGCTCCTTAGAGGTCATCTGACAGTACAGGGCTTCTCACTTTATAGCCGTTGTTCTTTTTCATGACATACTGAGGTACAGTGTGATGGCTGGTTTCCCTGGAACTTTGCAGCTGTTTGGAGAAATAGGATAACCAGCTGTTCCTTCTGAGACTGCATGTATTATTGCATGATTGCATAATTATTATTAGTGCAAAGAAGAGTACATTGTGCAGAAATCCCTCCTGTGTTCCTTGCCTTCTCTCAGTTTTGTCTTTGTGGAAACTGTGTAATTCATGAAATCCTAATTTTACTCTTTCCTATGATCGCTAACTATCTAGGTTTACATACATTGCATTTTGAATCCGATCTTATACCCATGAATAGCATTTCTCATTTTAATTTATTCAGGTTCTCCCAAATGATCTTTAAAAAAACTTCATTTTTCATTCATACAGTTTTAACTGTGTGTATTATATATAATGTATTGCTGATTAAAACTTAAGTATAGATCTAGAAGCAAATAGTTTCCTGTTTCATTAAGTAGTGGAATATTAGTGGTCCTGTTCTCCAGTTATATGAGTGTGTAGTCATATCGAAGTGAACACATTTTGAGGTATCAGTTTATTACTTTGTGCTTTATTTGTAATCTTTGTCCCAGAAAATTCTGTTTTAGTAAATGTACACACACATTTTATTAACCAGAAATATTCACACATATATAGTGGTATGCAAAGTAATATATTTACATATAATGATATGCCAGAAAAATGTACATTAAAAATTCCAGACCTAAACATTCACATCACCAGCATCTTTTTTTATAATCAAATTAACAAAAAATAATGAATGTTTCCCTTAATCTAGAGGCCATTCATGTTTAATGGATGCTTGAACACTGCTAGATCACAGCAAACCTGGATTCTGTCCTAGAAAACATAAAGGCATAAAGCAGGCGCGCACTCGGTCCACATTTTAAAATAAATGTGTTTCATTTAAAGAGAACTAATGTTAGTCATCCCTTCCTTCTTTCATAAAGATGTGTCCTTGTTTTTATAACAATTAATTTAAGCTTAGGAAAATGACTGAGTGGCAGTTTGTTACATGAGGAATGAATTGTGCAAACGTTAAGTAATATACACAGTAATGAACATAAATACTCAACACTCTACAAATAGGCAGAAAGTTGAATACATAACAAAGGAAAAAACAGCATCACAGTCAAACAAACAACTAAGACTTGGCAAAACCTCAGCATCAGTCAGTAAACAATTCATGCAACAATGACCTTAAAGTTCAGTTCCAATAATACTGACACTTATCGTGACCTTAGGAGTAGGGGCGCTCTCAAAACGGGATGATTGCCTGTCGTCCCCACACAAACCTGAACACAGCACGTGGTTCTGGATCTAGTTGGGGAAAACAGTCCTCTCCACTAAGAGGTCTGCAGACGCAGTGTGAAATATCAGTTGATTCTTGCCTGTTTTCTGGAGGCATTGGACCCGATGCATTCAAGATAGGAGGCGGTGCTGGTGGACGATAAGCAGGGTTCCCGACCAAGCTGTGATAGCACCTGTAAATCTGCTGTCGGGGCTGTTTCTGACCCCAGGCTGCAGTGCTGCACAGGGGTTTATAGACAGCGGATTCCAAAGACCTCTATACACTATCAGTCAGGTATGGTGAACAACTTCCTTCTAAGTCATTCTTTAGATCTGGAGTTTCATTCATCAGCCCATGTGCTTCATCTTTATCCATCCTCTTAAATGGTCTCTTCCATCTGGGGGCCGAATTCATCTGTTAAGCAGGATCATCAAGAAGAACCAGATCTCCCACCTTATGAAACAAATACACTTTCTTGTCTTCTTACTATTTCTGGTATGAAGCAACATTTCCCAAAGACATTTGTTCATTATCTTTAGTCTCATGGTAGTCGCATCGAATGACATAGCATAATGTTGGGTTGCTCCAGCAGAAGTTTAAATGAGGTAAGGTCATTAGCATATGCTCTTATGGTACCTAGGATGGCAGGGGTCCTAAATGGACCAGAATTCATCAGAGTGCCCACAGACATGCACAATGAAGCAGGGGCTGAACACTGCTAGCATGGACGCTGGAGTTGCATGCTGGCTGTAGCAGGTACTTTCCAGTCTCTACCAATACTGATCGAAATATATTCGGCTATCATTGAATTTAGACAGTCAACCATGGCATCCAACTGAAAATGGTTGGGAGAGATTAATGTCAAACATATTGTATAGCTGTTTTATGAGATCTGACATGGACTGTCCACCCTGGTCACTGTGAATAGGCTATGGAATGCCATGTTGTCAGATACAGTCCTCAGAGATGTATTGAGCTACAAAGGCAGCATGCTGATATTTAAAAGGAAACACTTTGACGTAACAAGTGACATATTCCATCACAGTTAGCATATATCAGTTTCTCTGTGATAAAATAGGCAACTCTGTTACGTCTCTGCTGCAGTCATGTGAAATGAGGGGCTCCTTTCGTGTCGAGTTCACACTGACAAAGTAAATCAGTGCAAAATTTGTCTCATAATGTGTAAGGCCAGTAAGATTTTCTGAGATCCATTTGTTGTGTCTTCAGCAGCAAGATTACCACTGAATGTGTTACCATACAGATATGAATGGGCCTTTGTCATGAGTGCTGCTGGAAAAAGAACTTGACTTGTAGTTTATTTCCGTCTGACGGAAGGCACATATTTGCAAAGAATGCCATTCTGTGATTATAAGTGTGGGAATTCATGCCAGAGTGTGCTCAAAGTGATGGAGGCCTACTTCAGCTGACCAAGAGGTGGTCCCTTCCCGCCACTTTCGGTCCACAATGAGATTGTCTTGATACAGGGGTCATGATGTTGTTAATGTAGTAGGTCATTCATATCAATTGCTTTATGACAACAGCAACTTAGAATATCTGTAGAATCTGTAAATGACCTAGGAGCTGGGGCTGTCCTGGTAAGTAAAAGTTTCAGACCCTGGCAGCTCACTGGTGCCTCTGGCCCACACGATAGTCAATCATTTGATGTGAGAGAGCATGTGACTGCATGTTAAAGTTCAAAGTGTCCTGAGTTTGAGGCTGCAGAACCTCCTACCAGATGCCAGAGCAGCAGATAGTTTGTCAGAGGCCTGCGTTGGGTCCTTGATGATGCCAGTAGCCCGCTGGATACAGTGGTCATTGTAAATGTCCAGCAGAGAAGGTAGAGTGATCCTGGAAATCTCTGCTCTTGTATTAATGCCTCGCTGGAGGGACTGTCGGTCTGAGCCACTGCAGGAACCAAACCAGGCTGTGTTAGTTTATGAGGACATACTCACTGTGGTCCTGAATTTGCACAAGAACACTGCCTGTGGCGTTTTAGGAGGCTTCCTTGTATAGCAGGAAGACCTTTGTACTACTGTAGGATTGTGGTCAATATTCTTTGTATTTGTAGAAATTATATGGGCAAGGACTGCATGCCAGGTACCATTTCCTTAGTCCTGAGCTCCAAGCCAGTGGCCTTGAAGCAAGTACACACCTCCTCTGCAGGTGCTCTGGAAATGTTCAGCTGAAGACCTGCTCTGCGATGGAGTGTCTGGTTCCAGAATGCTCAGATAGAGGTGACTCTCCAAAAATCACCCATGGACCAAACTCTTGCCAGTTTGCTCATTTGGTACCCGGCCGGGATGCAACGAACTTATAGTGACTGCACTGCTTCTGATGGGAACAGTGTCTGAACAGTACTTGCACACTCATGCTGTCTGTTGTGGCAGGAAGTGCTTGGCCGGCGATGTCTGTTGGGGTTACGCCTGCTGAGTGATCATCTATCCTCATGCCTGCACTGTAATGTGAAAGCAGAAGATGGGTAGTGCTGCCCTCTATCCTATGCAGAAAAACTACCATGTGCAAGCTCACCTTGCTGTGGGGAAAGCCTGTACCTCTGTGGCATAGAATCATAAACATATCTCTCTAGTGATATAGGTGGAGTGGTGTCCTTCTCATTCCGTCTCAGCTCTGAACCTCACAAAAACAGTTGCCTGTGAGTCTGGCCGTTGTAAATCTGTGCTTCCATTTCAATTCACCGACCTCCAGCCGAAGCACTTGCACACCTGTTCTATGGTCCACAGTGGCACACATTGTGGAGTGCAGAGAAGGGTCACAGTCAATCGAAAGAGATTTAGAGGACACCAAGGCAGAAACTGACTGTCTATTTAACTAATATGATCAGTTACTGTGCACTGCTGATGTACTAACCTGAGAGGGTGCACCAATTCTCAGTGCCTGAGCATGCTCACATTTGCATATAATGTCCATGGCTTCATACAAGGAGTTTGCTCCAAGTTCATAGCTTTTGGCCTACAGCAATAGATCAAGGGCAACTGTAAAGGATCTGAAATGCTTTTTGTCTACAGCAGGTTGGCTGTATTTAGGTAATGGCACAAGCAGCAGGCGAATCATTTCAGCTGTATACACCTTTTTCACAAGGTTCTTTAGAAAGATGGTGCCTGGCATTAAGAAATGTGTGAAAGTGATGCAACATCTCCCAAAGACTTCATTTATTTTCTTTAGTCACATGGTAGTAACATCGAATGGCAGAAGGCAAGGAGAGTATCACCACTGAGATGTAGGTAAAATGGTAGTGATGTGACATTGCTGCACATCTGTGACTGCTACGGATTAAAACTGTCTTTATCCTTGTCATCTGTGCAATAACATGGCACTATGCAAACTCTTTAATGAATTTTTATAATGAAGTATTTCCCAACCTAGTCCTCAGGGACAGCCAGACAGTCCTGATTTTTGCTCCCTCCCAGCTCCCAGCCAATCAAAAACGCCAAATACCAGGAACAAGTGTGTTGGGAGCTGGGAGAGAACAAATATTTGGACTGTCGGGGGCTGGTCCCATAAGACTGGGTTGGGAAACACTGACATCATGTATTAATAACAGAATTGTCAATGCTCACAATGCTCCCTCTCATCATCCAAATCAGGTAGCGTGGTTTGTGTAAATACGTGCAGCTGAGGTCAACATGTTGGCTCTGCCATTACAGAACAAAGAGTCCCTTGGGTACAAATGAGATCCGTTTCCTAAGTCTGCCTTTAAGTTGTATTTGTGGGTAAGTTGGAACAATAATAATATAGTAACAACAAAAACAACAATAATAACAATAATAATAATAATAATAATAATAATAATAATAATAATAGTAGAGACATACAGTACTGTACTGTACCGCGAGCCGACAAACCACTGAAGCTGGGCAATGTTTTCATGAGCTTCAAAAATGCAGTGTGTGCGTTGGTTATTATGAACCACTGTATTTAACTCAATTTTTTAATAATAATTGATCAGAGGCAGGCAACCCTGAACCTGCAGTGCTGGTATGTAGCTGGATATAGGCACTTGAGGATTAGGGTTGTGTACCCCTGTAATAGACTTTATGGTAGTCCATTCATAAGTACAAGTTGTCCATAAGTCGGACTCTCTTAACCCAGGGACTGTCTGTAATACCAAATGAATTTTTATGGGACCTGAACAGCATGTGTGTCTTTATTAAAACCTTTACAGAGTGTTTAGCAAAACTCTCCTCTCACCTGCAACATGGGAAAACCACAGACTGCAAACATTGCTCACTACCTGGCTGACTAGCTAGCTCACTGAGTAGCTGCTGCTAATCTAGAGTAAGTTAAGAAAAAAAAACAACAAAATAAAACGTCAGCTTGGTGTGCCATGGTATGCTGTAATGCTTAGGCATTAATGTCAGACAACAAAACCTCACTTCACATATTTTCATACATCTCGATTTAAAGTCAAATAAACTTTGCAAAATGAAAATGTAGAATAATAAACAGCTCCCCCAGCCGCACACCTCACTGCATGCTGTCTCCCCGTCTGTGGGAATGTCACTGCACAATCAGCAGGAGTTCTGCTGCCACAGCTAAGACTGCCCTGAACTGGGAGAAAAAGTCTGCTCTCCTCTATTCATATTTATTACGGAGACACTTTTATCCAAAACCTGGAGAAATTGTGGTTAAAGGCCTTGATCAAATGCCCGACGATAAGATCACTCTGCCCACCATGGGACTTGAACCAGCGACTTTCCAATTAAGACCACATGCTACCCAGTTTAGTCATGGTTGGGCTTCCTTTTCAGTTCCCCTTTTGGAGGCTCCGCTTGACTATTTAAAGACATGGTCTTTGTCGTAATGCCTGCGGTCTGTTATTATGCTTGATTTCCCTAAATCCTCTCTGCGGGGACCTGTGTCCGTTTCCCAGCAATAAAGGCAAATGTTAATCTTTTAATCAGACTGCATGACTGCTCATACTCGTCATTTTACATGCACACGGTTCTACAACAGTCATAAAAAATGTCTAATTATAACATTGAAATGCATTATTTGCATCATTATGGCCTGATGATAATAATATAGGTTGAGTGGAATGGAACACGGTGTACTCTTGCTGTTGTAGCAGCATTCTC